>OX243826.1:30009013-30134013 GCA_945859605.1 Lumbricus rubellus | reverse complement strand
AACTCTCAATTTAACTCCTAATTTCTCTGTTCTCACTGTAATTGCTAGATTAAGCGGTGATTATAGCTTTGATTTGATTTGATTGATTTGATTTGTTTATTTATTGCACATATACAAGTCAAACTGAATAAACAAGAGTCACTAAACAGAGTGCAAAAGGAATCAGAAAAAGCTAACAGCTTATAGGCCTACAGTTCTGACCTCTAGCTCCATGACTATTTATATAACGCAAGTTAGTATTAGTACTTAATTAATTATTTAGAACATAACTGAAAGTAACAGGATAAGCATACAATGTAATAATAATAATAATTAATAATAAAAATGCTGAAAATAATTATATTTATTAAATAATAATA
Organism: Lumbricus rubellus; assembly: GCA_945859605.1. NCBI lineage: Eukaryota > Metazoa > Annelida > Clitellata > Crassiclitellata > Lumbricidae > Lumbricus > Lumbricus rubellus. Next base: position 30,133,654 of record OX243826.1, on the reverse strand, counting down.
ATAAGTAAGTAATAATACTAAGAGAATAATAATAGATTATTTATATAATAATAAGAAGAAGAAATACTAGCAACAACATATTATTGCAGCTGCAAATCATCACAGACTACAAATGATTTGAGACATCAGAAACAATAATTATAATAAACGGTCAGGATTCTAACATACAGTGTGCCTAGTTGCTGCGAGATAAATGCAGGTATAAAGACCAAAAGTTAAGCAACATTAGCAATAGTTTAGCAATACTTTGGGTCCAAGTCCTTGCTGATCAAGTGTCTCAATTCGCATTTTGTCTGTCATTGACACCTTGGCTTTTTTGGGCCCACCCTGTATGTACCTTAGCAGGCTGATGTTGCTTCTGATAAGCAAGGTCAAACTGTGAAGTGAAAACTTTGATCTACAAACTGCCTACGCACACGCACACGCACACGCACATACATATATACCTTCATTAACACTTGACTATCGTACTGGATATAGACCTACATAAATTAAGATATGGTGTTCCCTTACATAGATCGGCCTGTGTATTTACGTATAAATATATGCAGGACTTAAACTTGCTGATTACAAACACTCGTTGAATCTATCAAGTTTCATTACTTCAGGTTAGATGACTTTTCAAGCGTATTTTTCAACTAGAATATCGACAGATGTCCTTTAGAAGCAGGGCCAGATTAAGAAATGTGGGGGCCCTGTTCAGTAAAACGGTTGGTCCCAGGCCACAAAATCAAAACAATCATTTAACTTGTTGCATTTAACGACAGATTTTTTCAAGCAATGATAACAGGTTGTCGACGGGTTTTGCAATTTGCCTGTAAGGAAGGCCATGGTACCATGAAAGAAACACCTATCATAACAACAATAAAATATTAAATTTTTTGGCTTCTTGTGGCTCCTAACAAGTGGTGGCCCTGTTTGGACAAACTTGTTGAATGTGCTTGATCTGCCCCTGGTTAGAAGGGTCTTGCAGAGCTAGGTCCTACCGTGCGACTAGGAATTTTTCGGCAGTCCATGGTGAGACCACAGAAAGAGAGAGGAAGTTTTATGATGGGAAAGTAGAACTTTAATGGAATGGACAGTGGACACAATAGAACACATGAGTTCCACTCTATTATATTCCATTGGTTATAAATGGGACAGGATGGATACTGCTGGGTTCTTCTTTAAAACGATGCTGCTTATACGTATGTGTGCACGAGCACTTGTTATAGTGCTTAAACTTGTTATAGTGTCCCTTCAAGATTGCTACTCAGAGGCGCTCCATACTACAGTGTGGACACTGAATCAGAGTTTTAAGCCTAAGCTTATGAGTAATTGCAATTGAAGGCTGAGGGTCCCAACACTGCGGCTTGAGGTGCATTCGAACCTGCACCCTTTCGACTCCAAGCCACTTGTAACTGTGATAAGCACACATGCATACATACATACACTGTACATACATACATACATACATACATACATACATACATACATACATACATACATACATACATACATACATACATACATACATACATACACACATACATACATACATACATACATACATACATACATACATACATACATACATACATACATACATACATACATACATACATACATACATACATACATACATACATACTTACAACATACATGCATACATACATACAATGCTGTGGTCTATGGGTCTAGTGACTAATAAACTTTACATTAGAATCTCTCCTCTCCCACCTTCCACTCTGCAGCAATTAAACTGTGGAGTTTTAAGCCTAAGCTTATGTGACTAAACTATGTCTTCCAGAAATGGCACCAGACATTTTTAAGCCAGCGCATAGTCAGTGCAGTCATACATGTAACCAGTCCAGGGTCAATTTAAGTTCATCTCATTCTTTTATGAATCATTATTCAGTGCACAGATTCTGATTGCAGATTTCAATAATATTTAGAAGAAGTCTACAACTGATTTCCGAAGACCATTATTATTTTGATTTGAAATTGTAACGGTCAGTTTCGTCTTATGCTTTCATGATATTTATGCTGTCATAGAGTTAGTTTCCTACGTTGTCTTCGCCCACTATCGATTTTCCTTCAGATTGAGCAAAAAAAACATAAGAAAAGAACAAAAACAGAAGAAAAGAAGAAATCCTGTTTTTCTCTTTCAAATTCCTAACTTTAGAAATTCTTTTGTTGCATATCTATGGTTAAATGTCACTCATAATTAAATTTTTTTTATTATAACTTCAAACTTGGTATTAAATTAATTATCCATTCTGTCCCGTTTAATTTTAGGCATCATGGATTTTCGCCATCGTCATCCAACATCCGAGACCTCTAAGCGACCAGAGTTGGTCAATGATTCATCTGGACAACTGACGGCGGAAGGAAGGAAAGAACATCTCAATGGACGTCTGTTTCCAGTCGATTCTGCGGAAGAGAACCGATTTCCCTGCTCCCTGTTCGTCGGTTGTCTCCTGGCAGTGGCTGTCGTTTTCGCTGTGGCCATCTATGCCGCTGTCTACGTTCCTCCCATCATGCTCAGAGGAGGGTCCTCCTCCGATGGACTCCAGTGGTGGCAGACAGCTGTCATCTATCAGATCTATCCGAGGTCTTTCAAGGACTCGGATGCTGATGGAACTGGAGACATTGCGGGTAAGGCCAGACTCTTACTAACAGTTACTGTAGGCCTAGGTAGCTTACTGTTGCACCATTGTATGTATGTGTTGTATTGTCTTGTATTTGACAACTTATGAGGCGCTTCTCGTAGCAAAAGACTTTCAGAAGCATGCTATGTATGGATGAATGCATGTGTATATATGTATATGTATTGGTATGTATGTATGTAGGCCTACTGGTATGTATTGTATGGATGCAAGTGTGTGTGCATGCATGCAACGTGTGTGCATGCATGTATGTATTTATACATGTATGTATGTATAATTGTATAATCGTCCTTATTTAGTAGATCTGGATATGCCATAAACTAGGTCTAACTGACTTCATTTGCCTATTCAGCCTAATTTTGTCCTAGCCCTTTTCAATTGGATGCAGTGAAAACTTAAGTGGAAGTTGTACGAAAGTTTCCAGGCTTCTGTTAAAGGCTATGCATCTTACTTTTATACAAGTTTATGCATAAGTAAGTAGGTAAGTAAGTCAGTAAGTAAGCCAATAAGTAAGTAAGTATTAAGTTACGAATTACGATCAAACTTTGATCAAATGTCGTCTCATTTTGAGCGAAGAGTGTCGTTTTGTTTAAAAGGAATCATTTCGGAGCTGGATTACCTGCACGAACTCGGCATTGGAGCCATCTGGATTGGTCCAGTTTATCCGTCGCCACAAATTGACTTCGGCTATGACGTCACTGACCACTGTGCTGTGGACACCATCTATGGAACAATTGAGGACATGGAACAACTAATCAATGAAACGCACAGAAGAGGCACGTCATACTTGCCAATCAATCATCCAATCAATCAATCTGAATTTATATAGTGCCTCTTCAAGATCCATACTCAATGTCTTTTTGTCTACTGGACTGAATTGGTCACGGTTGAGAATTGCCAGCGGGATTGAAGGGTTCAGGTTTCATAGAACCCCACAGTAAAGTCTGCATTGCACTCCCTACTCCACATAAATCAGCATTTGGCCCCCAATTATTTTCCACAGTTCTCAAACTGTAGCTTATGTGCATATGAAATGTGTAAGCATTTGACCACGAGTGAAGTCATGAACTAGGAGCGATCCTCAGCGCTACCAACTATTGCAAATCACTTCATGTTCCGCCTCTTTGGAACGATCAAATGGTTGTCTCAGCTTTCAACTCCCTTTGTGCGCCTTAAAATGAGCAGCAGGAGATGTGAGTGCCTTGCAGGCTGCCATAATATTTGTCATTTGCTACTAACCTATTACTATATCATGTTATCTTACCGCATTTTTATCAATTTGAATCAAGGGGCAAATGCGTTATTGTTATTGCTGTTATCATTGATGTTGCTAGTGCTGTTGTTTTTATTGCTGTTTTGTTATTGTTGTGGCTGCTGCTGCGGTTTTGCTGCTGCTGCTGCTGTTGCCACTGTTGTTGCTGCTGCTAATTTTGTTGCTGTTGCTTTTGTTGCTGCTGTTGTTGTTATTGTTGTTGCTGTTGCTTCTGCTGTTGCTTCTGCTGTTGTTGCTTCTACTGTTGTTGCTTCTGCTATTGTTGCTGCTGTTGTTGTTGCTGCTGTTGTTATTGTTTGTGTAATCGTGTCTGGTCCCGTAGAAATGCGAGTGATTCTTGACTTCATTCCGAATCACGTAAGTGACCAACACCCTTGGTTCCAACGCAGCCGACGACAACAGACGAAGATCGACGATGACGATGACTACAGCGATTTCTTCATCTGGTCAAACGGACGACAAGGTGGTCAACATAAAAACGCATCCACAACACCACCGAACAACTGGGTAGACCACAGTACATTATAATTATTGTAAAAAAAATAACTAAACGTAAGACTATGATCCACGTGGATTTGGAGTGTAACCCCTCGCAGTTCTCACTCTGAGTATCATTTTTTTTGTTTTTATTCGTTCATTTTCAGCGACTAGGTTAGAATGGACTTATCATAACATTCATCTTTTTCATTTAGTCATTCCAAATAAACGTGGGGCGCGGTGGTGTAGTGGTGGCCTTGGAGCCAGAAGGTTCGAGGTTCGAATCCACCTCGCCGCGTAAGGACCTTGGGCAAGTCCTTCGCTCGCAATTGCTCAGCGCTTCGGCATGAAGCTCCGATGCACTGTGCGCTCTGCATTCGAGAGCGTCTCTGAGTAGAAAGAGCTTGAAGGGGCGCTATAACAAGTGCACATACAAACAAGATAAGAAATTTCTAAACAGTTGAGAACCACAAATGCATTAGAAGAAACTGATTTCAGCAAATTATAACATTTTATTGCATCAACGCCAGGTTCTGATGTCGGCCATTTGGCGACGATGAGTACGAATAAATGATCTCCATTGTTCTTTTTTCAGTCCTTGTCATGTCCAGTGTCCCACTCAGTTTTTAAGATAGGTGCAGGATGCGGAATTGTAGAGAAATAACTGGGGCAGCAGACTATGGTCCTCTTAGAGTTGGTGGGTGGAAAGAAGATTCCACAAGGTTGGGCCCTCAACCCCACGCAATTCCCACCCTGCTGCTATATAACGTCGTTGTTATGCATGTCCGCAAGTCTTTATGACCTTTAACAACCAGCTACATATGTTTTACATGCATTTTAGTACACGCTGGTCGTTAAAGAGTTAAAGTGAATGTTGTCCTGTGCCTTATGAACAAGTAGAACTTAGCTTAATTATTGGTGTTGATGTGATTCATGTGACTTTGGTGGACAACCTTTAACATTTCTTTCTTAATGTACAACTGTAGAAGAGTGCGTTTGGTGGTTCAGCGTGGAGTTGGGATGAGGAACGAAAACAATTCTACTTTCATCAGTTCTCTCGTCACCAGCCAGATATCAACTTCAGAAATCCAGTCGTCATTCAGAAGATGACGGTACGTAAGTCTTCTGCAGCAACCGGCAGTTTGTTCTTTTGTATGTACACTTTACATTACATTCAGAGGCATAGACTGCGTAAAGTAATCGGTTTGCGAATGACAGAAAATTTTCAGTTTTACATGAAATAATTATAAGAGTAACTCATCATACTCTTCTGTTGGCCTGTGTTGTAGATTAAATCTTTATTATTTCGAACATTTCAGGATGTCATGAAGTTCTGGATTGAGAAAGGAGTGGACGGCTTTCGCATTGATGCTGCAGACTTTCTCATCGAAAGTAACGATCTCAGCCTCAATGAACCTCTCCTCCGAGACTCAACTGACTCAAAGGAAGGAGGAGCAGAAGGATCGGAAGGCGGAGGAGCAGAAGAAAAGGTGACTCTTTAATTGTCGGTGTTGTCGTCTTAGTCAATGGTTGAATCCGAATCTAGCAATCATCGTCCAGCAACATGTCATTACCAATGAATTAATTCTTGACTGGCATGAAGAAATAATAATAAAAATAATAATGTATATATAATGATCGTCTATTAAGCTTAATTCAAAGTTACCTTATCCGATATAATACATGTAGTAGTGTAACAGATGATGGCAAGTTCTAATAATGATGATAATAATCATAGTAATGATGATAATAGTGAATTAGTAAAAAATCTATCTACCGTTGCTATAATGCACGGTTGTATTTACGGGGTTTCTGGGACCAAACTTCCAAAGTGAGTAATTTCCGCATGTTTTAAAATAATTCTGTGTGTTTTCTGTGTATTTTGCGACCATCTTAACTGGAAGCCCCCTTAAAGGAAATCCCAGAAATTTGTTTTTGTATACTCTACTGGTATGCTGTAAACATCATTAATTGTAAGTACTCAGCTATTTTAGGTTGGTTTTCATCAACTGAATCACATCTACACTCAGCATCAGTCGGAAACTCATAAAGTGTTTCAGTTGTGGCGACAGTTGTTGAATGAATACGAACAACAATCAGGAAAACACATGTGAGTTGTATGCCTTTCCATTGCTTGTATTGTAGCGTATTGTATTGTATCTGACCATTTGTAAAGTGCTTCTTGCAGCAAGATCCTTTCAGAAGCGCTCCCAGTACATGCAGAAAGGCAATATCAAATACAGTTTTATTGCATTGTATCAGTTGACTCTTCATAGGGATGGTCGCTTAAGCAACTGTTGGTCTTATTAAGGATATTTTGGACTGTCCTTAGAGTTCTGATAGCAGAGACGTTTGACAATTCGACGACGATGAACTGGTGGAAGTCATTCTACGAGAATGGAGCGGTCGATATGCCATTCAACTTCTATCTGATGGAGCGGACAAATGACGTTTGCAATGCAATCTGCTTCCGATCAGTTGTTGAAGCACTCGTTCGTCATCTACCGAAAGATAAATGGCTCAATTGGGTTGTAGGTATCAGAATAGAAATGATATCAATTTGAAAGGAATGTTATTATTACTATTATTGACTTTTTATGTAGTGCACCTTCAAGGCAAACTACTCAGAAGCGCTCCCAGTTCAGCAATGGCTAAATAGGACAGTTTTCTTCAAGTGAGAAAGGAACATAGTGGTGTGACCTGTAGGCATAATTTTGCGTATGAGTTACTTATATTAAGAGTGGCACTTGGCAGACTGTCGCATATCGCCTTCTTTTGGGGTATAATGCTTGGAGCTATTGTGGGCTGCAGCGTAGAGTCCTTAAGTGGAAACTTTTCCAAAATGCAAATCGAATTGAGTGGTAACTTGATAAGCGAGGCACAAAGTAGTATTTTGTTAGTCGAGTTAATTGAATTAAAGCTCCACTGTTTTTCCGTTTCAGTTGGGAAGTCACGATCAGAAGAGGGTTTCCACAAAGTACGGATGTCGTTTCGTCAATGTCCTCAACATGTTGAACTTGCTTTTGCCTGGAACTGCGATCACTTACCAGGGCGAGGAAATTGGAATGGAGGACATTCACGTGACGTACGAAGAAACAAAGGATCCACTGGGAATAAATGCTGGACCGGTACGCAGTGTATGCAGTACGTACTCTCTGTATTGCGCAGGATTGCAAATGACAAAACCACGATGCAAGATTGTTAGGCCAGGCAGAATCCCGATGGAGTGAATATTTACCTTCTGTTTCACCCATGGGCCATGGCTCAATGGCTGATGAGAGGGAGGGTGGGGTTACTGTGGTATACAGCATGCTGCCCCGGGTTGGAGTAGCATCGTGAGTAGCATCTATCCACTTGTGGTCTTCCAGAAGTTAGACTAACTTGGATCTTGGCACCAGTGGCTTCACACATGAACTCCCTTTCCATCAGTAAGACCTATTATAATAGTTTATGCTTCATGGTCACTTACACAAGACGAGTATTCTTTTTCGCCGCCAACTGTAAGGCATAGAACTGCCCATCGAATTTAAATTACTTGCATTCATAATGATGAAAATGACAAAGCAAACAATTTCAATTTTAGAATCTTTATAAAACCGTGTCACGTGATGGCAGTCGCTCACCAATGCAATGGAATGATGATGAAAATGGTGGATTCACTTCCGGTAAAGATACCTGGCTTCCAGTTCATCCTAACTACGCCGTCAACAATGTCCAGGTACCCTATTTTCGTGTATGATATGTTTTCATTGTTTTATATTGTATCTATAAAGCTATATAGCGCATTTCACAGAATGGCGGTTATGCGAGCTTGCTTAGCAAATGGCGGACATTGTATTGTATTAAAACATTTATGAAGCGCCTCTGAAAGGGTGAACCATTCTGAGGTGCTCCCAGTGCGCATGACCACAAGAGAAGAAATAGGTTTTGAGAAAAGAAAACGAGGAGGGTTACCAGCTACAATTTAATATCGAGTAGACACAGACAGCGTATTCCAAAGAGAGGGACCAATGTTGGTAAAGGACTGACACTGAGCTATAGCTGTTCCACTATGAGGAACTAGAGGATCAATTTTAAGAGCGAAGTGCATGATGAAAAAGAGGCCAGAGAATTGCGCGGGCTAGATATTTTGAATAATATGGGCTTATGCGTTGTGGGGGCATTGTAGTGGTGGGTTCGGTTTTGTGGAGCCGGAGGGTTCCAGCTTCAAATCCACCTCAAGCCACCACGTAGGAACCACGAGCAAGTCCTTCACTCACAATTGCTTGGGTGCTTCGGCGTGAAACTTCGATGCAGTGTCCACGATGTAGTCAGGGGCGCCTCTGAGTAGTGCACTTGAAAGGCTTCTATAAATGAGAGAAATGAATAAATAAATAAAATATGTTTGAAAATATCTTTGTCCAGATGCAGCAGGGTGATCCATCGTCCACTTGGTGGCAGTACAAGCGTCTCGTGGACATCCGTCGTCGGAGTCCTGCCTTCATCTGGGGTGAAGTGGGGCTCTCTCACACATCGGAACAAGTCTTCGCTTTCGTCCGATTCGCCCTTGGCAACATGTTTCCGCGCTACCTCGTCATCGCCAACGTTGGGAAAGTGTCGTCGACAAACAACTTCACTGGTCACAGCTTCGGCCAAATAGGTCGGTGATTTCAAATTTGGTTATAATTGTTGTATTTGAGTATAATATAACTACGTGTGGGGCGCGGTGGTGTAGTGGTGGCGTCGTTGCCTAGGAGCCGGAAGGTTCGAGGTTCGAATCCACCTCGCCGCGTAAGGACCTTGGGCAAGTTCTTCACTCACAATTGCTCAGCGCTTCGGAGTGAAACTTCGATGCAGTGTCCGCTCTGCATTCGAAAGCGCCTCTGAGTGGAGAGAGCTTGAAGGGGCGCTATAACAAGTGCACATACAAACAAGAAAAACAAACAAAACAAACGTTGACTCTTTCTTGTAGTTGGCTAAGTGGAAAATGTAAGCCTTAAACTGTAGAGAGGAAATGGACGTCCTCCATGATCCTCTCAGGCAGTCTTTCATCATCTCTGTTTCGCCTCAGATCCTGCATTCTCTTAGGGTCGTTCATACAGGAAGCGTTCTGAGAGGCTCTTTCTCACAGAAGCGCTAAATAAATGGTCAAATGCATTACAATCAAGCAAGAAAAAGTGGCGACGACAATACACTGATACACTGTTGCTCAGCTCTCACTACTTCATATAGCGCTGTAAAGATTTCTATTCAAATTCTCTAGCTATTTTTAAGGCATCTTGTCTTATGCGTTCTAAAAGTCTTCTGAAGCGTCAGCACGATAACACAATTAACACATTGATCTCCCGTTGATGCGCATTTGGAACATGTGCTGGGTTCATTGGCGCAAGAAGCTACAGCTGTATTATGTTGTCACAGGAACTCGTTGCATTGTAACGATGACTCATTGCTTGGTAACAAAGATAACGCTTTCATGTCTATAGTATGTTACGATTATGCAATACGTTTCTGTGTCTTGGCGCCTCTAAGACTAGCAAGCATAATTATCAGTCTGTATGTACTTGAAGAATAAATTTGTAATAGAACAGTGTTTGATAAGCATAGCAGTCATAGATTGTGCAATACAAGTGCTCTTCAGCTGTCATTGTAAGGCCTTCGGTTGTGAGGACAAAGCCACTTAACAGAAGCGGACGAAAGATATTCATAAGGACTCGGGGCAAATAAATCTCTTTATTAATTCTACGGTTTACATCGCAGCTGAAGGTTTTCTAATAATATTCATTGATACGAATCTACAGCAGTTGATTTATCCAGTGCTATAGCTTCAGATATATTTATGTGCTACATCCGGATTGCATGCAGTCAACACCCGATGTTAACATGTCGTGTGTTGAAGGTACATAGTTACATGCATATCGAGATTGTGGTTTTGTATACCTAATACAATTTATAATAATTTATTGACATAATACAGTCCTACATAGCTGGCTTCATTATGTATTTGGCATATGATGTATTGGTTTTTCATTTCCAAAGCATTTCTTAGCAGCTTCACTTGACTAAAGAAACTTGAATACGCTCAAAATTTCAATAACAGACGTGTTCTTCCCAAAGAAAATCAATTCTCACAGGACTTCAGACTTGACTTATGTCCAATTACTGTTTGCTCACGAGCCTTTCTGCAATCTTCATGCCGATGTTGATCTACCGCATAGGCGTACGAGGTGGGGGTCCAGAGGGGGCAAATGCCCCCCATATTTCGGGAAAGTCTGTTTTTTCGGGCAAGTAGACCCGGGAAAATACAAAAAATTGTATTTTCCACTACATATTTCAACTTTTTTGTATGGGAAAAATAGTATTTCCCACCACGAGATTTATTTTTGGGGCAGAAATAAAATCTTTCACTGCTGAAATCTTCCGTACGCCTATGACCACATCATACATACACCGCCCGATTTTACGACCTATGAGTGTGAAAATCGTTTTCATGTAGAGGTCAAAGACTTGCTTAACACTAACGATGACCTTCAATGGTTTCCATGCAGTCGCTTGTAGTACCGGTGCTCTATAGTCCTTTCAGTGTGTTAACCTTTACCACTCCTGAGTCCGCTATCACCGGACAATTTTGGGCCGATTAATTATTTATATGAGTGGTTAAGGGTTAACATGTGTATGTTGGGAGATCTGGAAATATTTGCAAATAGCTTCATATGTCCTGCTGTTGGGGTATTAGCTGTGAGTAAACAACTGCCTTGTAATATGGAAATTTGTTCTGCCAACTCTACACTTTATTCTTTTCAATATGAATGCAATTGTAATTGAGGTTCTCATTTCTGATTGCACTGCAGGGATTCCGAAGATGGGAAAAGTCGTTCATCTGAGTTCTCCTCCCACATCCTGTCCAAAAGTGAAATCATCAGACGTCAGTTCATTGCAGTTCCCATCGGACACAAAGTCATCAGAATATTCTATTGATGATTTTATTAATCTGGATAATGTGACTCTGGATTCTGGCGAGGGATTAGTCGTTGAGTTTCACAGTGGAAGTTTATGATGTGAACTGTTGGATTAGATTCGTCATTTCAGATTATTAGAAACAACAGAAATGCACTAAAGTAGAATATATAAATGAATGAATAAATATATATTATGTATATTGGATACAAACCACTGACTTGTGTCATATCCGTTTCATGCAAAGTGCAAAACATTTTGGTAAAATATGGATCATTGAAAATATATAATAGTTGGAAGTTTATAATAATATTCCTAGTTTTTCTGAAATAAAGAATAAATTTGTAATAGAACAGTGTTTGATAAGCTGAAATTCTAGGGGATTGCATATGTATCTCGGGTAAAATAATAATAATTATGTGATAAAGATGATGAGGAGGATGAAGATGACCATGTACTGTAGAGCCACACAGCTCATCGTGGAATTTCTTAGAGCCTGAGGGATTGCACTTGCCTTGGGTGAGAAAAGTTAACAATTAAGCAGTAATAATTTTAGTGACGACAATTTCTAGCATTGAAAAATGTGTCCACAAAGACTATAAGGCATAATAATGTAAAAGTAATCTTCTGTTTCTTCAGAAGTTTCTATCTAACAACGTGTGGATCTTGTTTTGTATGCTAGTTGTTTTCATGCCAGCTATTGAAGTAAGCTACAGCCACATATCGAAGTACTAAGAGTTACCAAAAGGACAGTGACACCAATGCAAACACCTCACGCATATAAGCCTACATGCAGCATGCATAGTAAGCCCACTTCAATATTGGCCATCCCCTAGTTCCGAATAGGCCTAGGCCTACTCAACTGACAATTCTGTAGGTCTAACAACTCGATAAGGTCTAAAGTCCTTGCCATAAATACCTTTCGTGTCTTGATCAATACAAGTGAACACAGAAAGATAGGCTACGACTAACAGGAATCACGTAGATCGGCAAAGTAGCCTGTGGGCCAAGATAATTCACAGCCAAAGCTTCTCTGTTCTGCATTCGTCATTGATTGCTTCAAGTATAGCAACCACTACATTCGGATTTGCTCTGTTTGCGATATTTGACATGCTACGCATCGATTGAGTTGGTCCAACCTTGCATCCAGTGGATGGTAGTATAATCTGATGAGAATTATATACATGTACAGTCCATTGATTATTCTACTTCCATGGATCTAAAGAATCACTCGTTTTCCGCTGATGACGAACTGGAAAGGCTGCACGAAGAACTGGAAGAGGAGAAACAGAGGAAGTGAGTTAATATTCGAATTCAATTGCCATCAAGGTAGTGGTACGAACGTCGGCCTACGTAAAGTAGGCTACTACAGCACGCTTGCTACGTTATTTTTTCCGTAAGGCCTACGTTAATGGCTTGCGTTAACATCCAGTTTTTAACTTTATCATATCAGTCGTGTGCATTATGGTTGCCATAGCTTCCTGGAACCTGCTGGGTTCAAGTTCTTCGAGTGATTTAAGTGATTGACTTGTCAAGTTGTCGTGCTTAGAGTTAGAGCTCTGCCAAAAAAAGAAGTAAAGCCCCTAAGCTAGCCCTACGCCACTCATTGGTATGAAGTGTTAGCAACATCATTTTCTTAGCCTCGGCATATAAGGGTGGCCCTGGGTGGGTGGCCATGCAGTCCTCTCCTACGCCGTCTTGTCTTCCCACCAACGGTGAACAATCTGTATAAGTAGGCCTTCACTCGTCATCACGGCTATAAGTTGGCTAGTGGCGCATTTGGGCAGAAATCTGGAATCAAATTTCTGGGAATTTGAACCCCGACATCTCGCTTGACAATTCAACATGCTGATCAGTAGGCTATACGGACATGAACAGAAACGACCCTAAAAGTTTGAAGCCTCCGACAAAATAATTAAAGCCGTTAACTAACTAGGCCTAATGAGCATGTAGTCTTCTGTAGCCTAACCAGCGTATAGGCAACTGGTGATTGGTTCTTCGTGAATAAGCCCATCCTGAGTAGCCTAATACGTAGCCTAAAATCGAGGATGGGCTTTTGGCTCTTGATGGTGTCTATCTTGAGTAGGACCTGTGTTTATCCCGAGTACCGTATGTCCATCCTGAATGTGTTCTTCTTAGTAGGCTATGTCCATTTTGAGTATGTTCATATTGACTATGTACAGTGGTTTATCTTGAGTATGTCCATCACCCATCATCCTCAGTAGAGTGCTCACGAGGACATAGTGTATTAAAGGCCTATACGTATGATCCCTGGCAATAAATTTAATTATAGTGTACATGTAATCACGCGCCATCCTATTGCTAATAGGATATTACAGAGTCATAGATGGCTAATGTGGACATCAATCACATCAATATTAGACATTTTATTTTACGTACGTAAGCTTATAATATAATCCTATAGCCTAGGCCTACCTACATTTTGCCGAGATCCATCCCTGCCGTACGTAGCCTACCCTATGCAAATCGCATGAATCCGGTGACCTAGCTACCCTCCGCTTTACTGCGTAGGCCACGTTTTAGTATAATTGTATCGGTGCAGGACCTAGCCTAATTGTATTTCTGCTCCAAAGTAATTTCCTTCAAATAGCTAGTTGTAGCCTATGATTTCTGTGGTCATGATCAGTTTAGTTTTTGCGATGGAAAATCCAATAAAGACACGAACCTGAAGATCTTTAAATTTAGAGGAGGTTCAAGGTCATGAGTGGATGCCGCTGGAGTAGACCTACCTGCTAGCTGTCATTTATTGCACTCAATAACACCGTAGGCTCTATGCGACAATGAGTGAGGCTAAAGAATGGTCGGCGTTTCTTCTGTGTAGGTCAAAGCTTGAAGCATGCATGATCGTAAAACTTCGTAGTTGTTTTTGTTCGAGTAGCCTACTCTATGCACTCATTCACATTAACAGGACAAAGAAACAGGCCTAGCTGGCTACATTATGTAGCCTATTCGGCCTATGATGCATAGTAGGCCTAAGGTTCTTCATCTGCAAAGCATTGCAGTTTTTGACAGATTTACAACTTCACTTGACTAAACCGACTCTACGATCCAAATTTCAATGACCAGCGAAAATAAATTCTGAGAGGACTTTAGACTTGACTTATGTAGGCCTACTGTTAGGCGTAAATTAGGATACTGTTCAGTGAACAGTATCCTAATTTACGCCTAACAGTGTTCACTCACGAGTTTTCACTGCGATCTTCATGACAACGTTGATTTACCGCATCATACACACATTACACAGGCCTAGGTTAGGCCTAGGCTACACAACACGATTTCACGACCTATAAATGTGTGAAAATCGTCAAGGTTTAACACTGCCTGCCAGTAGGCTACGTGTGATCTTCATTTTTCATTCATCTCATGACTGAATCGTAATTATTGGTGGTTGTTCTTTTTCTACGAAGGTTACGACTGGATAAAAGAATCGACCGATTGGAGCAGACGATAGAACATCTGGCTAAACTGTTCGAAGATGAAGTTACAAATGGCGATTGTACGCAACGTAAAAACATTCGTCAATGAACCTTGTTATTAGCTTTTTGTTGAAAATGCGGACCTGTAATGAACTTCCAACGAATTATTTTGTAATAGTCAATTAATGCAACTATCCTACATAAGTTGGCTGTAGATGGAATCATCGCATAATAATAATCCAGCTCGTAATCGTGACCTCCAAACTTCTACGATAAAAATCAGCAAATTATACAATAAACATTTGAAATTTGTTTCCTATATTCTTTTGAGTGAGTGGGGTCATAAAGTGTGGATCCCTGTTTGGACGAGCATGTTGCACATGTTCGGCCGAACAGGGCTTAATCCGCCTTTGGGCCCTCTGTAATAAATACAGAAGGGGGCAGATGGGTTCTCAGAAGGGGCAGCATTGTAGCACCCGAGGTCCCGACCCGCACTAGCTTTAATGCGACCCTGATAATGACAACGATAGTGTTAATGTTATATTGATGTAATGATGATGTTTATGGTATTAATAACGATGATGAAAATGTTGATAAAAATGATGACGATGATGACGACGACGATGATGATGATGATGACGATGATGATGATGACGATGATGGTGATGATGATGTTCCTGATGAATGTTAGGTCAGAAATGGCGGACGAAGTATGAGCTGCAGGCCGATCTCAACTGGAAACTAGAAGACGAAATTAGATCACTCAACCGACGAATCACTGAAGCAAACCAACTTCTTAAAGACAGTAAGTTGACATAGTCTCTCGTGTCCATGTCATGTCATCTTTTTGCAGGGCTGTTTTCTTTCAAAATGTGCCGCACATTTAGCTAGTTGCATCGTGCAACCAGCACGTCCAACCAACGGTTAGTTTGCAATAAGCTTACAAATTAATACCTTTTATATAAAATAACTAGCTGAACCCGGCCACGCGTTGCCGTGGCTGAAAAGAGGCTCCCCCTTCCCCTTCCCCCTCCCCCTCCCCTCCTCCTCCCCTCCCCTCCCCTTCCCCTCCCCCTCCCCTCCCCCCCTTCCCCCTCCCCCTCCCCCTCCCCACTCTCCTCTGGCATATTGACACCTTTTTTTAACTACTACTTTTTGATTTTTGAGTTTTAACAGATTTATTTCCTTTAAAAGCACTAATGATACCGGAAATTCTCAAATTTTACATTAAAACCTCCACGAAATTTAATATCCCCATGTTCTTAATTTTCAGTCTTGCTTTTTTCAATGTTAAGCTCTTCCTAACAAATATCCGTTGGCTCCCATGCAACACCCCTACCAATAATGACTCTTAAATAAACTTTTATAGTAGATGAGTAAACAATGGATTCTAGAATCTAGACCACTTGCTACAACGTGGCCATTGCAGCGGAGTGATACAGAACGTAGGCCTGGAACAAATTTTCCATTTCAATAATAAAATATTGTGACCAAATATGTTGCCTGGATAAACAAGACTTTAGTTTAGGCCTACTAACGTTTTACTGTGTCTTTTAATTTTAGAAAATCGTTTAAAACGAAAATTCAAGTCAGCTGGTCGATTGTCGAAAGAGGTAAATTCTGTCGTATGTTGCCTTTCCTTTTCTTAGTAATTTGAACATCAACGGCTTCCTTTAAGCTTTCAGATTCTAAATGCTCTGCACTTAGGCTAATGGGGGAAGTCAATTCCATAGGGATGGATCTATGCAGGCAAATTTTCTGGCAGATGTTCATGGTAATCCTGAATCCTGACGCGCTAAACAAAGATTAGACTTTGACCTTCTCTGCTTGACCTTCCGTTCTTTAACCTTCTGTCCTTTGATCTTTCGTTTTTTGACTTTCTATATCCTTTAAGCTGGAACCGTTCTTTGACCATCTGTCTTTTGAGCTTCTGCCCTTTGAGCTTCTGCCCTTTGAGCTTCCGTCATGTGACCTTCTATCCTTGGACCTTCTACTCATCCTCTGAAACACATCGTTCTGTTCTAGGAAGACATCGTTCGTCCCTATGATGTGAAACTGCTCGAGAGAGAGAAGATGATCATAACAGGAGAACTAAGAAACGCAGAACACAGACTGGACAGAGAATCAGAGGTTAGACGTGAATTAAGCACCATAGATCTATCCAACAGATGTATTCTCACTATAGGCTACTTACATGTAGGACTATACTATAATTTATATATATATATACCCAACTCTTTGAACGATCCTGTTTGCTCAATCAATATGATCTTTCGAAAATCGAAATTGTTTTTCGATAAAATATATCAATCAGTAGGCTACCTATAGTCCATCGAAATAGGTTTCGATTAAAAAGACCTCGTTAAAATAGCTACCTTATGGCACTAGTTAAAACTAGGCCTATAGCGGGCATGAACGAATATTCAAATTTGGCTATGACTGTGAAATTTCTGCCGGTTATTTGTTGCCTTCATAGGCCTTAGAGGTTATCAAGGTCACCGCCTCCTCCGCTTTGCACAAAAGAGAGGGGCCGGTCTTTGTTCCATTTGCAGAATCAAGTCTTTTTCGTGATTGGCCAATTGATCTAGAATTGTTCCCCAGTAGCTCCGACTGATTCATGGGACTGTTAGGCTACTGAAGCATTGATCATTCAACTCAAAACTGTACTTTGTGCTGTTCTAATGTCGAGAGTACCTTTGGGTAGTCTTCTTAAAGTGGCGCTATAGAAATTCATGAATGGTGAGTGAGTGAAAATGAATTGGAGCAGCCTAAGCTGTTCTTTCGTCACCGACTCCATCCTAAAAATGATTCTTTCTCTAGAGCAATTATTGGGGATCGATAGATGATGTCTTGTGATTTCGTTTCTCTAGAGATTCTATAAATTGGACGCAGAATGCAGACAGATTGAGAGGGATGTTGAAATGAACAGCAGCTATGGAATCCATCCGATCTATCATCATCATCATCCCCACCTTCTTCTTCATCAGCCAATCCATCGCAATGGAACGAAGAAGCTGACGCCAATCGGTTCCTCGCCGCTCTCCTCCTCCAACTATTTCATCGAACCCAGCAGTCAAAGGCAAGTTCTTACAATATATTTCAGTCACAGGCAAGTTCTTACAATATATTTCAGTCAGAGGCAAGTTCTTACAATATATTCAGACAGAGGCAAGTCCTTACCATTATTATATTCCAATCAGAGGCAAGTTCTCACAATATAAAAGTTAATTATTTATTCTCTGCAGTTTTTGTATGTAGGCCTGCCACCAAAATTTCTTCGCATTTCCTCAACCATGAATATTCCTATACACAAGTCGATCGTTTTCTATGCCTAGCATGAGAATTGTAGAAAAATAACTGGAGTGGGGGTCAGATGTTGATCTTTGTGGACTTGGGGTGTGCAATACAGACTTTATTATGAGGACCTAGGGAAGACGAGGGGTTTAACGCCACAGCTCTCGCAGTTCTCACCCTGCTTTGCCCATTGTAACCGCAAACAAAATAGTATGTTATAGTAGGCCTATAGTACGTTGCAATGTTTATATGGAGAAGGAAGCGAGGTCGATGTTAAGAACCGTGGCAGCGATGCAGAGAATAGGAAACTGCTGCTCCTGCTTTCACAAGCAGCTGAAAATCACCTGGTTTCAGCTGGGAGCGCCTTTGAGTAGATATCATGTAGGTCTAGGGGCGCTATATAAGTACTCTGTGTGAATGAACGAAATTATCAAAGCGCTGAATATGATATAGCCTAAGTTCGACGTCGGTGATCCGTTGAGACGCAAGATTTCGCTAAAAGGCATGAAACTATTATTATTGCTACCGCTACATTATGCAACAGGGTTATGCTACCTTCCAATTATTATACCCGACCCAGACGCCACCCACCCTAGTAGTTGTTCCGCCCTTCTGATCATATGACTACTCAGACTCGAACCTCCTTTGAACCTACTTTCACGGACCAACCCTTTTGACTCAACGTGGCGCTCGTGAATAAGCTGGTGCCCCGCGCTTCACTTTCGATGCGCGTTAGAAGTTTGGAGATTAAGTTTGAAGGGATAGAAGACTGCCTTCTATTCTTTTTTTGTGTAGCCGTTAATCACACGACTGGTTTTTCTGAATCTATGATGTCAACAGGTTTGACGACGACGTCAACTATTCCTCTGGTCATCATCATCATTCGATGCTCAACGGTCCGTTACATCCGAAGAAAGAAAGCAATCGTGACCAACGAAAACCAACGAAACCAACTTACAACAATTATTGACATTCTAACTTTTCTGTAGACTCACCATGCACGTGTATTGTGTATTTATATATGTATATTGCGTAATATAAAGGTTGAAGGTCGCTTTTCTCTTCGATCAGCATCTGCTGGAAAATATGTTGTTTTTTGGTGAACGTCTTGTCTTAATTTGGTCGTCGTCCTATCATATTTGCTGGTCCCTTCATCTGCAACTCTCCGCCTCCTCATGTTCGTAACATGGGCGCCCGCAGAAATTTTTGCAGGGGGGGCAATATTTTTCGATGATTGCGGTTAAACGTTTTAGTATAAAGAGCTTGAACATGCAAAACTGAAAATTAAGAACACGATTATGTTTCAATGAGGTTTCTTAATGCAAAATTTTCAGCTTTAATATGAATTAGTTTTTTAGCATGACGAAATTTTTCTATGCTTTGACTGTTTCTCACTCTTGGGGCCAGTCTTGTCGCATAGCCCTATAATATCATCGGGTCAGACACCGCGCTCATTGTTTGACGTCACAATGTTTCAGTAGCAATTGACGTCATTGTCCGTAGGCAGCAATCAAAACCTGCAATGCTTCGTTAGGCAATGTCCCTTAGGTATTGTCCGGGACGCTTCAAGAATTCAGTTTTGTCGGCTCTATAAACTTCATTTATATATCGCTAATTTGCTCTTCTAAATCGGTTGTTTAATTTAATACATTACCGAGTCTCGACCGGCGTTCATTCGCAATGTCGACGAAACGAACAGCAGCTGAATCCTGTAGCAATGCTGCAGCAGAGGAGCAAAGAAATAACGGCGCCGCTGGTAAGTTAATCTATGGAAGTTCTTAATTGCATGCATTAGGCTATATTTGCTTGTCGCTTTTATGTCTCTGCTAATGGTCGTCTGCAGTTTCTGGTGTAGTATTTTTTTATACATAGGCTAACACATGCACGCACGCGATACGTTCATTTCTTTGCATGGCTTTAATGCTGAGCTTCACAATTGTAGGCCTACAATACAATGTTATTACTAGACTCAATTGTTGTATAAACCATCAATAATTAGTAAGGCATAGTGTTTAATCTAGACGTCTCTTGGGGTGGGGAGTGGGTAAGGGATTCGAGGTGTTTTTAACATTATGGGGGCATTTGGCCCGAAAAGTCCAAAAGTAAAAAAATCCCTATTTTCGCCGCAAAAAGTTGATAACCTTTTTTTAGTCATTTTGGCAAAAAAGTCAAAAAGTCGGCAAAATTTTCTATTTTCGCCGCCAAAAAAGTTGATGACCCTTTTTTAGTACTGACACTTAATTATTGGGGGGAACGAATGCATGGGCCGTCCCCCAACCCCTGCATTGGGGGACCGTCCCCTCTGTCCTTCTAGGTTTCCGCCCATGTCCGCCTCCTCCCAGAAACTTAACCTCCCCCTCCCTAGTAAGAGGACTAGATTAAACACTGGTTAAGGCAGAGAGAAACAGCATGCATCGCCGGTATATAATTGCATTTATTTCTTTTGCAGCTGACGTCCCTCAAGATGACAATGCGAAACGTGTAAAACTCACGTCCTACATGAGTGACACGATGGTAAGCTGATCATAGCATTAGACTAATTAATCAGTCTCAAAGCTTCTATATAAATCTAAACAACGTGAATTGCATAAATAATTATAATTTCGTCTATCGACTGACATTTACTAGACTTTTTCTCTACTTTTAAATGTTGTTAAGCTCTTGAAAATAGTAGTATATTACAAAAGGACAGCAATTTATCCAGACTTGTTGTCCTCGAGACTAAAGTCTTGGTCTCGAGTGCGCTCGAGTTCGGTTTTAAAAGTCTTGGTCTTGGTCTTGGTCTTGAGAATAAAAGTCTTGGTCTTGGTCTTGGTCTTGAGGGCCAAAGTCTTGGTCTTGGTCTTGGTCTTGAGGTTCAAAGTCTTGGTCTTGGTTTTTCAAGACCAAGACCAAGACCTGCCTTCACGATAGTATCATAATTAGCCTATATTATAATAATAACTAATAAAATTATAATTTATATAGTAGAAAATGAAATCATGGTATAATATGGCAGTTCATGTAGGCCTAATACAATATAATGAACAGCCACTAAAAACTATAATTTTGTCAAATTTTCGGAGGAAAATTATTTTATTTCTGGGCGCTTTCTCCGCTGGAAATGTCCAGATACGCGGCATACGCCATGGCAGGATTTTAGAAAAGACTCACGATTTCTAAATTTATATCAAGTGATTGAAAAGATGCTGTGCGTGCCAGCAACTTCAGCACCTGTAGAACGAATTTTTTCACATGGTGGAATTTTCATGAGGCCACACCGGGCACGCCTTGGTCAGAAAATGAATTGGTTCTGTTAAAATGCAACAGCCATTTGCAATAACATTGCACATAATCACATTAAGGAGTTTTGTAGGCACGAACTGAACTCGGAATTCTCTGCAGTTTGGTTATAGGCCTAGAGTTGCTTTGTTTGAATAAAATACGTTTTCATTAAGATAGCAGAACCTGCATTTTCGCAAGGTCTTGTCTTGGTCTTGAGACCAAAAGTCTTGGTCTTGTCTTGGTCTTGAACCCAAAAGTCTTGGTCTTGGTCTTGGTCTTGAGGCTCAAAGTCTTGGTCTTGGTCTTGGTCTTGAGGTTCAAAGTCTTGGTCTTGGTCTTGGTCTTGAGGTTTGAGGTCTTGACAACAACACTGAATTTATCTAGAAAATGTGTCATAATTATGTTTTAAAAACAGGATGTGTGTGTGTTACACTACATTTAGGCTACATAGGTTATCTCTTTCTCTGGTCCTATATATGTAAACGATTGCTGATTGTTTTCCTAGAATAAAATTAATATTATTAGGCCTTGCACTTTTATGCGGTGGATTCATCGCGCAGTTCTGTGGCGATTACCTTATGCTCGGTGGTGAGTCACAGGGGTGGATCCGGGAGAGGGGCAAATCCAGCCACGGCCCCCATTTTGAAATTTTTCACCAGCTATTTTGGCGGCCAAAATGGCCGTGCCCCCTACAGGTTCGATAATGTGATGTAATGGGAAAAGGTGACAGCGACGAAAGAGAAAAGAAAAGTAGTGTATGACAAAAAGGTCATCAGCTTCTCTGACGGTCAAAGTGGGTTTTCCCCAGAATTGGACCAAATTTCGGCCAAACCCAAGGCCAATTGTTTTTACCCCACTTCGAAAATTTCTGTATCCACCTTTGGTGGGTCCAGCTATCTGAAATAGCCTCCCTGCGTGTGGCTTGTTTTCCGTAACTCTTCTGGCTATTTCTATCGTCTTTTCAAAGGTTTTTCTTATTGACCAGGCCTGGGTTGCCAGCACCTCTGAGTAAAGATCTTGAAGAGGCACTATATAGGCTAGGTTAAATTTATGATCGATCGATTGATTGATTGATTGATTGATTGATTGATTGACCGATCATTACCATCTTCGAAGTAATCAAATAAAAATTGTTTGACTTCAAGGAGAGTGATTCTAATAATTAGGCCCCCTATGTAGATTGTAATTTATAAACATCATATCAGATAGGCCTAATTATGCCTTAGTATTAATTTTGCTTCTAGTTGCAAGATCTACCGTTCGAGCTGATCGAGTGCATCCTCATTAAAGTCGTAGCCATGGAAGTGAAGAGCATGAAGCTGGCGAAAAGTGTGTGGAAAGAAAAAGCTGAACTTGTGATAAACCGACTTGCAGATGTTTGTTTGCAATGGAGCAGTGTCCTTGCGACTGACGGATTTCGAATTCGACTTCACAAAGCTCTGGAAGGTAAGACTGTTTAGACTTTTAGATCGACAGAGTAGCCTATATATCTTCATTTCAAGCGTATAAGCCAACCTTAAGCAACCCGAGTTGAGAATTACTTTTCAGTGCGTAATTATATAGTTAGTATTCAGCTGTCTAGAGATTTCAGTCTCTTCATTTTCGGCACTTCATGATGGATGGTCTTTTTTAAATGACAAGTCTGATAATTATTCTATCACTTAAGCGTACAGAAACCGACATTGTAGTAGCCTAAAAGCATAAGCTTATTCTGCTCCGATAGCGGAGATTTCAATCCCTGTTCTTTCGATTTTTGAGCCTGTCGCGCATCCCCTCGAGCGAATAAAATTCTTGTATAATATAGACATGTGACAGCAGCTGCAGATTTGCGCATGGGGCACTTGATTTCAAATTGCTTATGCATCATTCGGTTCGCAAAGGCCCGACCTGCCACCCCAATAAGGTTACTTCCCTAAGGGGTAAAACAGGAAGGTGATCTGACCGACGACTGTATGCGTAGACTCGGACCCGGCCTGGGCAGTCGGACCAAAGCCCTCTGTGCTCACCTTCACGTGGTGCGAACTGTTAGTACCCTCCATGTCCATTATTTTTTTTGTAGAACTGTAGCCTACATATGCACTGAAACTTAGAAGTCATGCAACATTATTCAGATAAATTGGTACAACGGTGTAGTGATTATTTCTTTTTACAGGTCAGGGAATGATTCGTTTGGAAGTTTTGCAGCGGTATACGATCCCATTAAGCGCATGGTGCGTAACGGTTTTGAGAGACGAAGTATTTGTGCTCTGTCGACGGTACCGTGAAGATGATTGCATCAATGTCTACAACTGGAACAATATGGCAGTGGCGACATACGTCATCCCTCTTCCAGGATCGAATGTAGAGAGCATTGTCACATGCGCCACGTCAAACTGCGTGTATATTTTAAATAAAAAACTACGCGATCGCGTTTCAATTTTGCGCATTTCAAGTGATAGTAATCCCCGATGGTCAACCGTGTCGGAACTGATCGAAGACTTAAACCTGCCAGGATGTAGTTTCTATGTCGCACCCAACGGTAATCTCATATTTTCAAGGTGGCAAACTGTACGAATTCCTGCCATAAGCGTCTACGATGCGAATGGTTCTCTACTGCAGAAAATACGGTTGCCAACTGATTTAACCGGATTCTCTGAAATAATTCCCAAGCCAAATGGAAACCTTGTCTTGATAGGCTCACATGCATTACACATTGATGAGGACGACGACGACGAAGACGACGACGACGATGACGACGACGACAACGGCGACTATAACGACGACGACCACCACTACGACTGGAAAACAACATTAACCGAGATCGACATGAATGGCACTAAGATACGCCAAGATGTGTGTTCCAAAGGCATATTAAGCTATGCAGACCTAAATTCAAGTGTTGTAGACAGTCATGGCCGCATGATGGATTTTTCTGATAGGAACGGAATGCAGCTTTTCGATTCAGAATTTAATCTGATGGATTTTACATGTCCCCCGTTTGATTTTCTTCAGTCCCCGTTCCCATCCGTTGAATTCCAGTACAACAGCGAAAGGAACGAGGCGATAATAATTGATGAGGATATTTTTACGGAGCAGACCAATTTGATTGTCTTTCATTTGGAAGAAGAATTGTGAAGAAACTACTGAATGAATGTGTTGATGAAAGGGACAATTGTTTATTTGTGTTTTGAATAGTTTTGATACATGTATGTATATTTTGCAATGATCGTGTTTAACCTACATATTTTATTGTTACTGCCTCAGCTGTGTTTTCATGAACTGCGCAATGAAGTGCCTCGTCTGTGTTTTCATCTAAACTTATAGCTTATTACGTTTTAAATTTGTTCACACAATGGACATCATGCTAAAATAATTTCGTTCTTACATGTAGTATGCTCTTTGTGTGTTTTACCATTAAATCTTGAACTTGTCTTTTCTGACATTTTATTAGATAAATAATTAAGCATGCTGTGCAGATAGCTACACATTGACGCATTCGTTTGAGCAACTCTTTCGGTTCTTTTCGATTTTCAGATTCTGAACAGGAACAGCTCACCAAAATAGTTTTTTTAATTCATCTGAAACAATTCCAACACAGCCTCATCGAAAGAGAAAGATTAAATTCAACTTTTGATAATAATAATCACAATAATGATGATGATAACGACGACGACGACAATGATGCTGATGATGATGATAATGATGATGACGACGATATTAATAACAATGATGATGATGATGATGATGATGATGATGATGATGATGATGATGATGATGATGATGATGATGATGATGATGATGATGATGATGATGACAAAGTAGTGCTATTTTCCGATTAAGATAAAAATGCAAATAAACTTGAATAAACATGGTTTTTAAGTTTAAATGCAGTTGAAGATGTAACAAAGTCAAATTATTCTCAGTTTCCGTTTTTTGTGGTTTTTTATTTATTTTTTCCGAATAAAACGACGTTTTTTCCGTTTTTGTATTTCCTTTCCATCGTTTTACTGCTTCTCACTCTTCGACCAGTCTTGGAGCACGTAGCCTATAATTTTAATGTCGTCAGAGGATGCGAACTGTATGGCAGACACTGTGCTCTCATTGTTTGACGTCACAATGTTTCAGTAACAATTAAGACGTCATTGTTCGTATCGAAGCTTGTCATGCTTAGATCGTTAGGCATTGTATTTTGTCCGGGACTCCAAGAATTGCGTCGTAGGCGACTCTAATAACTTCATTTATAGGCTATATAGCTGTAATTTGCTCTTCTGAATCGGTTGCTTTTATTATAATATACCGTATCCCGACAATCGACCGGCGTTCCTTCGCCATGTCGACGAAACGAACATCAGCTGAATCGTCTAACAGTACTGCAGCAGAAGGACAAACAAATAACGGCGCCGCTGGTAAGCTGTTATAGAGAATAGCACGCATAGTAACTGTTATGATAGTTTACAGTTGCACTTGCTTGTCGCTTTGATTTCTCGGCTAATGATCGTCTGCAGTTTCTGTTGTATTATTTCATTGCATAACACATACACGCACGCGATACATTCAATTCTTTGCATGGCTTTAATGCTGCTTCAAAATTTTACAATACAATAAATTATTATAGGCGTATTACTAGACTCAATTGCTGTATAAACTCTATGCAATATTTATTAAGGCATAGTATTTAATCTAGGCCTAGACGACTCTTAGGGGGGGGTGAAAGTATTCGAGGTGTTTTTGACATATGTAGGCGGCGGTAGGCCTATATACGCACCATTCCCCGAAATATGGCACACGTAAGATTCCCCCACCCCAGAAAATTCGACATTAAATTTTACCATCCGAATTGGTGAGTTTCTCGAATGTTGAACAGAAGACTAAAAAATGTGGTCGTCACAAAATTTTCCGGTCGAAGGATAACGTCAGTGTCTGGCTCAGTGGTTGCGTTCCCCAGAAACCTAAGTTCCCCAAGTAGCAGGATGGCTAGATTAAACACTGGTTAAGGCAGAGTAACTGCATGTATTGGGATATAATTGCATTTATTTCTTTTTGCAGCTGACGTCCCTCAAGAGGACAATGCGAAACGTGCAAAACTCACGTCATATATGAGTGACACGACGGTAGGCTGATCATAGCATTCAAATTATTAATCAGACTCAAGTCTTCTATAAAATATCTAAACTTTGTGAATTGCATAAATAATTATAGGTTGGTTCATAGACTGACATTTACTTTTCAAATGTTAATTAACACTTGAAAATAGTGAAATTTCACAAAAGGGCATCAATTTATCTATAAAAATCAGTAAGTCATAACTAGGCCTATATAAAGAAACAAGATGGGTGTTACACAACATTTAGGCCATATATCTCTTTCTCGCCTATGGTCCTATAAAGACCTAGAATTTATAGCCTAAACGATTGCTTTTCCAGCATAATTATGCACTTTTATGCGGCGCGTGCCCATCGCGCAGTTCTGTGGCAGTTACTTTATGTCATTATTTTACTGCGACCATGCAGCGAGGAGCATTCTCTGTGGTGGGTCCAGCTATCTGAAATAGCCTCCCTGCATGTGCTCTCCGTTCATTTCCCGTTTCTATCGTCTTCTTGAGGCTTTTCTTATTAGCCAGGTCTGGGTTGGGAGCGCCTCTGAGTAAAGATCTTGAAGGGTCGCCACATATATTAATGTGATTGATTGATTGATTGATTGATTGATTGATTGGTTGGTTGATTGACTGACTGATCAATACGATCTTCACCTAATAGGTCCTAATCCGATCAAAATTATTCTGAAAATAATTGAACTTCAAGAAGAGTGATTCTGATAATTATGTAGATTGTAAATTATAAACAACATATAAGATAATTATGCCTTAGTATTAATATATTAATGTGCTTGATTGATTGATTGACGGACTGATCAATACGATCTTCACCTAATAGGTCCTAATCCGATCAAAATTATTCTGAAAATTATTGAACTTCATGCATGGAGAGTGATTCTAATAATTATGTAGATTGCAAATTATAAACATCATATCAGATAATTATGCCTTAATATTAATTTTGCTTCTAGTTGGAAGACCTACCGTTCGAGCTGATCGAGTGCATCCTCATTAAAGTCGTGGCTATGGAAGTGAAGAGCATGAAGCTGGCGAAAAGTGTGTGGAAAGAAAAAGCTGAACTTGTGATAAACCGACTTGCAGATGTTTCTTTGCAATGGAGCAGTGTCCTTGCAACCGACGTCTTTCGAACTCGACTTCACAAAGCTCTGGAAGGTAGGCTTACATGGTTCGCATTTTAAATCGACAAAGTATACCTAGCCTCATTTCAAGCGTAGGCCAACCTTAACCAACTTGAATTCAGAATTACTTTTTCAGTGCATAATTCTAGGCCTATAGTTAACATTCAGTTGTCTAGAGATTTCAGTTTCCTCACTTTCAGCACTTCATGGTGGATGTTCTCTTTTAAATGACAAGTATGATTCTACCAATCAAGTGAACATTGTAAAGCATATTCTGCTGTAGCGGAGATTTCAACCTCGCTTCTTTCAACTGATGAGCCTGTCGCACATCCCTTCGAACGAATAAAATTCTTGCATAGCCTATAGACATGTGACACTTTTATGACAGTTGATACTAATTAACCTAACGTCTGCAGATCTGCCCATGGGGCACTTGACTTCAAATTGCTTGACTTCAAATTGTGTTTGCATAATTCAAGCCACATAATGGTTCACATCCAAACTCCTCTCAACTGATTTGAATTAACAACCTCAGTACCGGTACATACTACATATGCATAACTCATTTCCTTGCTATATCGTATAGACCTAGTTCCTTTTATGCAAAAACACTATTATACATGGCATCCACTAATTCGACAAGTCTTCACTTTACAGTTCATTCTAAGTTTCAGCTTCTTTATGCATACCAGGCTTATTCATACGATACTTAACACTTGAAGTAGAATGCACAGGATCTAGAATCAGTAAAGTTTCTGATCAGCCCTGTTTACACATTGTCTATTATAGACCCATGAATGCATGATTAATATGATGACTTCGCCTTTGAGATGATGTGTTTTATCACACGTCACACGACAATACAGAGATTCTTTGAAGGAATAGGCCTATGTTAGAACTTCTCTTCCTTTTCTCCATGCTAAATTATTCCCAATCGGATGACAATGAACATTTTCAACTAGCTATTTGTAATTGCACAGAAATGCATTTACATCTGCACAAAATCATAGAACAGCATGTCCATTAAATTGTGTAAACTGCACTCTGTAGTCAGAAGCCCTGCGGCATTATTTAGATAAATTTGCATAACGGTGTAGTGCTTAGGCTATTTATTTTTATAGGTCAGGGAACGATTCGCTTGGAAATTCTGCAGAAGCATATAATCCCATTCTGCGCGCGGTGCATAACGACTTTCAGAGACGAAGTATTCTTGCTCTGTCGAGAGCAGCCAGAAGAAGAAGAAGATTACATCAATGTCTATGACCGCAACAATATGGCAGAGGCGACATGCGTCATCCCGCTACCAGGATTGAATACAGAGAGCGTTGTCACATCCACAGTGTCAAACTGCGTGTATATTTTAAATAAAAAGCAAGGCAATCGCGTTTCAATTTTGCGCATTTCAAGTGATAGTGACCCCCGATGGTCAACCGTGTCGGAAGTTATCAAAGACCTATACATGTACCTGTCAGAATGTTGTTTTTGCGTCGCAACCAACGGTAGTCTTGTCTTTTCAAGGAAGCAAACTGTACGATTTCCTGCCATAAGCGTATACGATGCGAATGGTTCTCAGCTGCACACTATACGGTTGTCAACTGATTTAACCGGATTCTATGAAATGATTCCCAAGCCAAATGGAAATCTTGTCTTGAGAGGCTCATATGCAGACCTATCATACGACTCCGACGACGACGACGACTTCGACTACGACGACGACTACGTCTGGCACGCAAAATTAACGGAGATCGACATGAATGGCACTATGATACACCAGTGTTCCCTACCCGATTCTTCAGGTATTGTAGACAGTCATGGCCGCATGTTGGCTGTGTCTGGTAAAAACGGAGTGCAAATTTTTGATTCAGAATTTAATCTGATGGATCTTACAGACTCCCAGCTAATTGATTCAAATCAAATCCATATATTCCATTTCAACAGCGAAATGAACGAGACGATAATGATTGATAAGGATTTCTTTATGAAGCAGACCAATTTGACTTTCTTTCATTTCGAAGGACTGTGAAGAAACTACTGAATGAATGTTGATGAAAGAGACAATTATTCATTTCTGTTTTGAATAGTTTTGATATGTAGGCTATATTTTTCAATGGTCGTGTCTAGCCTACATATTTTAATATTACTGTCTCAACTGAGTTTCCATGAACTGCGCAATGAAGTGCCTCGTCTGTTTTCATCTATAACCTACATGTACGTTTGGAATTTGTTCACACAATGGACATCATGCTAAAAAATAATTTCCTTCTTAGATGTATGCTTTTTATGTGTTTTATCATTGAGTCTTGATCTTGTCTTTTCTGACATTTTATTAGTTAAATTAAACATGCTGTGCAGATACATGTAGCTACAAATTGACGCATTCGTTGAACTACTCTTTCGGTTCTTTTCGATTTTCAGATTCTGAACAGGAACAGCTCAAAAGATAGTTTTTTTTATTCATCTGAAACTATTCCAACACAGCCTCAAGAGAGAGAAAGATTAAATTCAAGTGTTGATAATAATAACAACAACAATAATGACGACGACGATGATGATGATGATGATGATGATGATGATGATGATGATGATGATGATGATGATGATGGTGATGATGATAATCAAAAATAATAATAATCTATATATATATAAATGTAACCGCGTTTGGCTCCTTGCAAGTGTTCTCCGAACTTTCTGCGCCGATTCATTTCAGAACTTCACCAAAACCTTTATTTCCAACACGGCCGGGTTTTCAGAATGATTTTTCGCAAAAAGCGCAATCTTTTCAACAAAAAAAAACAACTTTGAAAATTCCACCGTTTTCAACACATAGCCTACGCCCGTCAATAAGCCTTGCATACCAATTCGGGCATGTTTGTTCCGTAAATTTCTTTAGCGCATTTCATTACGGCCTTCGCATTTCATTACGGCCTTCTTGCTCAAGCGTTTTATGGCGTGATCCGCGTCGCCATCGCAAAGGGAGGGGAAGGGGGAGGGGGGGGGGGGGGGGGAGGGGGAGGGGGAGGGGGAGGGGGAGGGGGAGGGGGAGGGGGAGGGGGAGGGGGAGGGGGAGGGGGAGGGGGAGGGGGAGGGGAGGGGGGGGGAGGGGGAGGGGGGGGGAGGGGGAGGGGAGGGGGAGGGGGAGGGGGAGGGGGAGGGGGAGGGGGAGGGGGAGGGGGAGGGGGAGGGGGAGGGGGAGGGGGAGGGGGAGGGGGAGGGGGAGGGGGAGGGGGAGGGGGAGGGGGAGGGGGAGGGGGAGGGAGAGGGGGAGGGGGAGGGGGAGGGGGAGGGGAGGGGAGGGGAGGGGGAGGGGGAGGGGAGGGGGAGGGGGAGGGGGAGGGGGGGGGGGAGGGGGAGGGGGAGGGGGAGGGGGAGGGGGGGGGGGAGGGGGGGGGGGAGGGGGAGGGGGAGGGGGAGGGGGAGGGGGAGGAGGGGGAGAGAGAGGCTCTTTTCAGCCACAGCAACGCGTGGCCGGGTTCAGCTAGTAATAAATATAATATTAATGATAATAATCGAGCGCCTCTGAGTAGTTTCTTAATTGAAGGGGCGCTATATAAATGTGCTGAATGATGAATGAATAACAATAACAACTAGGAAAACAAAATTCGAGCGGTAATTAAAAGGAATGGTTGAACTGCTATTAGAAAGGAAGTTCGCTTGATAAAACAGCCGCCGAGCAGAACTTGCGACATGTTGAATACACTAAAAAAGAAACTGTATGTGTGTGTGTGTGTTGTGTGTGTGTGACCGGAAGCAGAACAAGATGGCTGACAGTGCAACATCCGGTTGAGGTTGAGCAGCAACTATAATTCACCTTGGAGCAGTTGTGCTGCAATAATTATATCACCTGCGTGTGGTCTAAACAGGTAGAGAAGTTAGAGTCACTGAAGTGTGTCCATGCGTTCACTGTTCATGCTTTGCCTCTGGAGATGCAGCAGTGATGCTTATGAATGATCACTGGTTGCTGTTCCACGTCGTTCCACTTCACTGCTTTTTATTATTATTATTATACGTTCAAAAACAAACTTAGAACGAACTACAAATGATTTATTTGTATCTGTAACATCGACGAGCTTCATAGAAAGAAGGCATAGGTTACGTAGTTTAAATAATAATTGGATATCCGAAGATATGAAGGAAAACGGCAAGTTGCTCTCTGATTATCTCACAAACTATTACTACTGTGTGCACTTGTGAAATAGGATTGTGGTTAATGCCCTCTCTGATTTATAGAAAGCTTAGTCCTAAAACACGTTGGCTTGTTTGCATGAGATCCAATTTATTAATTTCTCGCATTTAATTTTGCCAAAGCGCCCTTTCAATCTCACTACTCAGAGGCACTCCCGACTGTTGCGCGGACACTGCATCGGAGTTTCACGGCTAAGCGCATGAGCATTTGCGAGTGAAGGACTTGGTCAAGGTCTCTATGCAGCGGCTTGAGATGGATTCGGACCTGGAACCCTTTAACTCCAAGGCAACGAACCATCACCATACACCACCACACCTCACATGTCATGTACAACTGAAACTACATTACTATTTGCGGTCATAGCCAATGACCTATACTATAGTACTTAGACCTAAATGAAACTCAGGCATAATTTTTTGTTCTGACTCGATTTAAATGCGCTTCCTGTAATTGTACAAATCCGATGCGTCAAAATAGGCCTATTTCTTCAAAATGCTGCACTAAAGCAATAATGTACGATACAAGAAAGTTCATAGTGTTGATAATAATAATAATCCCAATGATGATTAGTTTGCCTATGATGATTATTCAAGTTTGCATAGGCTAAACATTATTACATATACATGTGATTTCGTGGTGGAATAGGCCCACACATTCTTGGCTGTAAATTTATCACCGTCAAGTGACCAAGCAATACCGTAACTCAGCCACTGCTTCTAGCCTTCTAGGTCACTCTCATAGTGCCTGTCTCAAGTCTGGAAAAGGAGGAGGGCGATAGTAATTATCTTTGATATGACAATGTGTCGATAAATATCAACGAGCATGGCAAGGTAATACTATGTCGACTCGACTTCTGACTATGCTGTCGTATTATTATATGCAGGTTTTCGATGGAGTGGATGGTTGAAGGGAGTTGTGCTGTTATATTTTACGTCAGGTAAGCATGCATTAGTAAAACCATAGGTGTAAAAAACGTTTTTTTCGTTTTTTATTCTCTCCCAAAAACGTCGTTTTTTATTTTTTTATTTTTCCCATCGTTTTTTATCGTTTTTATTTTTTCTTTATCTTTATTTATTCATTTACTTTCTGTTATTATTTTCCTTAATTTTATTTATTTTCTGGTATTCCTTGTTTTCCGACAACTCTCAAGGATTCAGCTAACTAAAGTCATTATTTCATCGTTTAACATCATCATTTAAGAGATAGCCTGCATGTAGTAGGGTCCTAATCAAGGTTTTCAAGCTTAAAATGCGGTTTTAGATGTAGCAAAGTCAAATTATTTTCCGTGTCCGTTTTTTATCGTTTTTTGTGGTTTTTAATTTTTTGGAATAAAACGTTTCCATCGTTTTTTACATCTATGAGTAAAACCAGTTAAAAAACAACTTTAAAACGCCACTCACCAATGGTTAGCCTATCAGAGGCGCTTCCATTGCAACAAGACGCTGTTTAGACGGCAGAAAGATGTGCTATGAGTACCAGATAGTAACGATTCTAACGTGCGGGACCATTGAAGGCCTAAAGAATGCACCAAGGCTGTAAAATAATATTGATATTCGTTGTTTTTGCTAAGGCACTGTCGAGGCGTCTGCATTGACTCCAGGAAACTTTAGAACTGACTTTCAAAGACTTTCAGCCGAGGTTCCTTCATCAGGTAACAACAATAACAACAACAACATATCTAGATTCCCTATATACCCACGAACGATTGATGATGATGAGACTTTGTCGATTGTGCCGTCTCGCTCAATAGTAGCTTTAGGCTAACTATAAATTTATTACTTTAGTGACGGTTGGAAATATTTCCCTTACGTAACATAGGACCTATTCTAGTTATAGTAGAAAACATGGAACATTCTCTCCCCAATCCACCGATTCTATGCATTATGGTTGGTTGCTACTGAGCGACTTCTCTTTCATAATAGGCAGTAATTAGTTCTAAATAGTCAACTGAATTAATTAAATTATGGTGTTTTAAAGGTCGATGTGTGGAAGACTACATTGGAAAGGTATTTATTCTGACATATGTGGAAACGAATCGAACCCAGGACCTTCGCCTCATCTTCTACCTGGCATCAAGCACCGACAGTGCAAATGCCACCATCCGCATTTCAACCTCCGTTGCAGGCAATGTAACGGAAATCGGGATCGTCCAAGTAGCTGGAAAAGACTGTTCGGAGTTCGTCCTTCCGAATGAACTGGGGTCATCTTCTCCAGGCATTCTCATCTCATCCACCGATGACATCATCGTATTCGTTTCTAGTGGACTCCCTGCGGAATCCAACAGCTTTCCCATTTTACAGGTCAACCGCCTTAGTTACCGGTATTACGCAATGACCTCCCTACCACCCACGCGTGCTCGACAACAATATGCGTCAACGATTGTTGTGGTTGGAACGGTGGATCGCACGTTGGTGAAATTCAATCTCCCATCATCTTCTCATTCGCTCCTGGTTTATTATAACGGACAGACGTATACGGCAGGTCAGTCGTTTGATGTCTTGCTTGATTCAAGGTTGAATACAGAGCAGATTCGGACATTGGGTGACACAAGCGGGCTTGAAATCTTCAGCAACGCTCCCATTGGCGTCTTCTCTGAATTAGAAGAGGTCCATGGAGTCAACTGGGACATGGCTGTGGCGAAAGTGGTTCCCATCGAAAACGCTGGCAGTGAACATGTCATTCCCCCATTTCCAAGCGCTGAATCCTACTCTCTTAAAATCGTTACCTCCTCCCCAGACACTGAACTACGAATCACAGGCAAAGATAACATTGTCAGAGTCACTCACAGCGGAAGTCAATTCTACGAAATATTCAACGGAAATGAATTCATTAAAGTGACATCCAGCAAACCTGTTCTTGTTGGCCAGTTCGCAGTTCCGATGTCCATTTCCATGATCCACTTTCCAGTGGTAAGAAATCATCCGAACGCCTACCATCTGATTCTTCCAATCAAGATTGATAACCGTCACATGAACAACACTGTTAGGATTCTAACCGATGCTGTAGATAACTTGCGCCTTGATGGAAAACCTCTTCCGACAGCCAAGTGGACCACGATCATCATCGATGGAAATGGATCAACTCCAGACATTCGCCTGGCTACATTCAACCTGTCCGATGATTTTCACGTTCTCTTCAATGCGGATCCCAATGCTGTGTCGCTCGTCTACGTGTTTGGAAACGGTTCCAAAGAAGCCACTGCTTCTTCTTGCGCATATTCAACTGGAATGTGCTTCAACAGTGAAACAGTGACTCTGGAGAAGCTCCTAGATGAACCACCGGATAGTGATACAGAATCGTCTTCATCTTCGTCGATGGTATCGGCTGCATCGCCCCATCTTACCCCGATCCACACGCAGAAGAATACGCCTGTAGAGACACCCGCAGTGACTCATGATGAACAAACATCCACTACAAGAGAGTCAGTCGGATCCACCTCAAGTCCAATGACACCAGTCGAATCATCGACCACCACTCGCAGAATAACACCCGTATCACCACGAGATGCACAGATAACGAGCAGGAAAATCACCCCAGTTCCTGAAGCAGAAAACATGACCACAGAGACTCAATCAACTACAAAATTAATCAAATTTACACCGCTGACCTTAAGGCACACAATGGCAACTACAAGAGACACTCCTAGAATCACTGAGGCTACTCCTACTCGTACCACGCTTACCACGCTAATATCGACGCTTGACACACCCACAAACACACGTACCACACCCATAAATACCACACCTACAATCATGACTACCACACCTATGAGTAACGCGCCAACCAGCGCACGTACCACACCCATAAGTACCATGCCCACAGTCACACGTCCCACACCCATAATTACCACAAGCACAATCACGCGTGCCACACCCATAATTACCACACCCGCAGTGACACGTACCACACCCACACGTACCACACCTACAATTACACGTACCACGCCTACACGTACCACACCAACAATTACACGTACCACGCCTACACGTACCGCGCCCACAATCGCACGTACCACCCCCACAACACATACCATATACACCAATACCCAGCTGGACGTTCCGATCACAGAAACTACAAAGCTAGAAAGACTAAGGACGACAGAAAGAGTCACGATAGGTTGGATCCCAACGACCAGCACATTTAAACAGCGACCTAAGTAGTTGTTAAAGAGACAGTTTAAGGACAATCTAGGTCAAGTGGTCACGTGATGACGTAATCAGGTCAAGTGGTGACGTAATAAGGACAAGTGGTGACGTAATAAGGTCAAGTGGTGACATAATCAAGTGGATGACATAATCAGGTCATGGTTATTGCATAATCAGATGATGATTCTTACCTAATCATGGCTATTACATAACGAGGTCAATGGAGAAGGTCGAGTTCAAGGACTCTAACCCTAACCCTAGCAACACGTGCGCACCGGAAGCGCGGTACCGGAAATGCGGACCTATCCGGGAGAGGGGGCTGGCCACCCACACGCTCAGAGCGCCACCTAGCGATTATTCTTGATGACTAAGCATTTTTATTATTTTAAGTATTTCTCTCATCCTTCGTCGCACTACTTCTTCATTCGCACTCTATCTTTTTCCAGTCTCCATTGCGAACGAGCTCATTATTCGACTAAGTCTGTCGTGTCGCAGCATTGTGTTATTCACCCTATACAACCCCTCTGACCAGCCGCAGCATTGCTAATAATCCTATATTTTGACTAAGACAATCCTTATGACGAGTCGCAGCATTGATGTTAAACCCGTATTTCAACTCAGCCAACCCTTCTGACGTGGCGCAGCATTGTGTTATTCACCCTATACAACCCCTCTGTCCAGCCGCAGCATTGCTAATATTCGCCCTCAAGACTTGTGATTAAGCCGATATTCAATCTCTATTTTAGTTGCTTTGCGTACGATCGTTTCCTTCCAAATGAAGCTGTTAAACAGAACAGTGTCAGCATTTTGACTCGAATCATGTGACAAGCACTCAAATTCCCAAAATACCCACGTTGTGTACTATTTTCTGTGCAAACAAATCCCTTCTCGAAGCTTTCCGAGTCAAGAAAACATGGGCCAATTTTAGGACGATGACTGATACAGAAGATCATTGCTCTTCAAAATAGACTGTAATCATATATAGACACAATAATATATATGCGTCTGTGTCTGTGTCCTTGTCTATATCCGTGTTCGTGCCTCTGTTCGTGTCCGTGTCTGTGTCCTTGTCTGTGTCTGCGTCCTTGTCCTTGTCTGTGTCCTTGTCTGTGTCTGCGTCCTTGTCTGTGTCCTTGTCCTTGTCTGTGTCCTTGTCTGTGTCTGTATTCTTGTCTGTGTCCTTGTCCTTGTCTGTGTCCTTATCTGTGTCTGCGTCCTTGTCTGTGTCCGTGTCCTTGTCTGTGTTCTTGTCTGTGTCTGGGTCCTTGTCTGCGTCCTTGTCTGTGTTCGTGTCCTTGTCTGTGTGCGTCTGTTTGTCTGGGTCCTTGTCTGTGTTCTTGTCTAGGTCCTTGTCTGTGTCCGTGTTTGTGTCTGTGTGTCTGTGTCCTTGTCTGTGTCCTTGTCTAGGCCCTTGTCTGTGTTCGTGTCTGTGTGTCTGTGTCTGTGTTCGTGTTTGTGTTCGCCTCTGTATCTGTGTCTGTCTGTGTCTGTACATTTCAACGAGCCTAACCTAGATGGAATATTTACCAATACGACTGTTTGTTTCGAACTGAGTTGTAAACAGAATCATGTGATGGGCAATGGTCCACGATGTGGACGCTGTGCAAACAAACACGGGTCGAGAACTCGGCACTCTTGAACTTACCAAGTCAAGAGAACATGGGTCAATTTGTAGGACGATGGCTGGTACACAAGTCCATTGCTTTTCAAATAGGCTGTCATCATATATATATATATATATATATATATATATATATATTGTGTGTATGTGTATGAGTAGGTGTGTGTATGTCTTTGTGGGTATGTGTGTGTATCTTTGTGTGTGTATGTGTGTGTGTTTGTGAGTGTGTTTGTGTATGTGTGTGTGCGTATGTGTGTATGTGTATGAGTAGGTGTGTGTATGTCTTTGTGTGTGTATGTGTGTGTATGTGTGTATCTTTGTGTGTGTGCGTGTGTGTCTTTGTGCGTGTCTTTGTGCGTGCCTGTGTGTGTAGGCACTTAAACATGCCGAGTGCTCATCCTTCCTTTCTCTAGGTGGTACAATTCCCTTATATTTTAGACTTGTAGTACTTAGAAACA
The DNA here is from genome assembly GCA_945859605.1 of Lumbricus rubellus. Taxonomy (NCBI): domain Eukaryota; kingdom Metazoa; phylum Annelida; class Clitellata; order Crassiclitellata; family Lumbricidae; genus Lumbricus; species Lumbricus rubellus. The sequence continues at coordinate 30,095,708 of OX243826.1, read as the reverse complement.
TGCCGAGTGCTCACCCTTCCCTTCTCTAGGTGGAACTATATCTTATATTTTAGACTTGTAGAACTTAGAAACACACACAAACTGCTCACTCTTTCACTATGTGGAACTATAACCTTATAGTTTCGACTTGTAGAACTTAGAAACACACAAACTGCTCACCCTTCCCTTCCATTTTCCTTATATTTTAGACTTGTAAAACTTAGAAATTCACAACCTGCTCATCCTTCCCATCCATTTTCCTTATACTTCAGACTTGTAGAACTTATAAACACACAACTCTTCAACCTTTCCTTATATTTTAGACTTGTAGAACTTAGAAATTCACAAACTGATCACCCTTGCCATCCATTTTTATTATATTCTAGACTTGTAGAAATAAGAAATTCACAAACTCCTCACCCTTCTCTTTTCTAAATGGAACTATACCCTTATATTTCAGACTTGTAGAACTTAGAAACACACAACTGCTCACCCTTTCCTTCGCTAGGTGGTACAATTTCCTTATATTTTAGAACTGTAGAACTTAGAAACGCACAAACTGCACAATCTTGCATTCCAATTTCCTTATATTTTAGTCTTGTAGAACTTAGAAACACACAAACTGCTCAACCTTCCCTTCTCTAGGTGGAACTCTATTCTTGTATTTTAGACTTGTAGAACTTCGAAATTCACAAACTACTCAACCTTGTCTTCCATTTACGTGTATTTTAGACTTGTAGAACTTAGAAACATGCAGAATGCTCAACCCAGATTTCACTAGGTGGTACTATTCCCTTATATTTTAGACTTCTAGTATTTAGAAACATGCGGTGTGCTGAACATTACCTTCACTAGGTGGCCCAGTGTCCTTATATTTTAGTCTTGTAATATATCTTTCTACTCTCCGTCTCTTCCTCTTCCAACTTCTTGCATGCCCAAGCCTCCCCTCCGCACCATCCGCCTCTCCCCCTCCCATCTCCGCACCCTCCTTGAATTCTCCAACATACCAGAAAACACACAGCTTTTCAATATTGTAGATCGAATTGCAAGTGATTTTAAATTTATTTAGCACTTTAAGTAACATAATTAGTAGAAGAGCATGTGCATTGTGCAGGAATTAAGAATTTCAAGCGAACCTTTTAGTTTTAAAGTATCAAATTTGAGTAAAGAACGAAGGATAAAGCAGAGGAAGACTTTATGCGAAGCAGTGGAAATGCATGGGCGAACTATAGAGTAGAAACTAGAAGAATCTGACTCGCACTATTTCTGAGTTTCTAACTTTCAATCTTATAAGCAACAGCTGAAAGAAACAACCTTCATACTATTTTACAATTGTAAAATACAAATCTGAAGAGTATAGTCAAACTTGAATTTGCGGGAGCACAAGTGAAAGAGTGGTAGAAGTTGAGAAGAGCAGCCGTCTATTACTATTAGATGCCAATTTTTAGCGACAACTTTAGCAGAGTGATAGCTGTGGAGATGGAAAACAAAGTAGAAGAGAGCGAATTTCAAAGAATATTACCATTATGTGTTGAGAATGCGACAACATACATTGGGGAGAAGAGGTAGAGTTGTATTCTCGCATGCTAAGACGTCCACATTTGTGATGAGTCATCAATTTTAGAAAGAGTACGATTTTCAGCAAGTAGAGAACAATTATTTTAGGGTTCAGAGTGTCGAATAATAAGACAGATTTGTTAAAATGTACAACACACAAATTGCACGCATTGTCACTTTAGCAGAAATTTACACGTGGCGCTATATAAATTCTAGGGTTCAGAGAGGCGAAGTGTAACACAAATCAGGTAAAATGCGCAGCATGCCAATTGTATTTATTTTCACTTTAGCCGAAATTTACATGTGGCACTATAAAATTTCTAAGTCCAGCAAAAATTTTGCCATGTGAAAGTCGTGCGCGAACACGGGAACGAGCAGATGGGCGGCAAGGCGACTTGTGCGTAGCAGGTGGCAACGTCGCTCGATTCGGAGGCTGTGGAGGAGGTGGCAACCCGACCCGCCCCGTCTTTGATACGGGGGAGTCAGACTTTAGCGCTTTATGAATTGAGAAATGTGGAGTATGAGACTGGGCGCCGCTGTCTGACTCCCCCGTATCAAAGTCGAAGAGGGCCGAGTCGCCTCCGCCACCACCGCCGCCGAATCGAGCGACGTTGCCACCTGCTACGCACGAGACGCCATGCCGCCAATCTGCACGTTCCCGTGTTCGCGCACGACTTTCACATGGCAAAATTTTTGCTGGACTTAGAAATTTTATAGTGCCACATGTAAATTTCGGCTAAAGTGAAAATAAATACAATTGGCATGCTGCGCATTTTACCTGATTTGTGTTACACTTCGCCTCTCTGAACCCTAGAATTTATATAGCGCCACGTGTAAATTTCTGCTAAAGTGACAATGCGTGCAATTTGTGTGTTGTACATTTTAACAAATCTGTCTTATTATTCGACACTCTGAACCCTAAAATAATTGTTCTCTACTTGCTGAAAATCGTACTCTTTCTAAAATTGATGACTCATCACAAATGTGGACGTCTTAGCATGCGAGAATACAACTCTACCTCTTCTCCCCAATGTATGTTGTCGCATTCTCAACACATAATGGTAATATTCTTTGAAATTCGCTCTCTTCTACTTTGTTTTCCATCTCCACAGCTATCACTCTGCTAAAGTTGTCGCTAAAAATTGGCATCTAATAGTAATAGACGGCTGCTCTTCTCAACTTCTACCACTCTTTCACTTGTGCTCCCGCAAATTCAAGTTTGACTATACTCTTCAGATTTGTATTTTACAATTGTAAAATAGTATGAAGGTTGTTTCTTTCAGCTGTTGCTTATAAGATTGAAAGTTAGAAACTCAGAAATAGTGCGAGTCAGATTCTTCTAGTTTCTACTCTATAGTTCGCCCATGCATTTCCACTGCTTCGCATAAAGTCTTCCTCTGCTTTATCCTTCGTTCTTTACTCAAATTTGATACTTTAAAACTAAAAGGTTCGCTTGAAATTCTTAATTCCTGCACAATGCACATGCTCTTCTACTAATTATGTTACTTAAAGTGCTAAATAAATTTAAAATCACTTGCAATTCGATCTACAATATTGAAAAGCTGTGTGTTTTCTGGTATGTTGGAGAATTCAAGGAGGGTGCGGAGATGGGAGGGGGAGAGGCGGATGGTGCGGAGGGGAGGCTTGGGCATGCAAGAAGTTGGAAGAGGAAGAGACGGAGAGTAGAAAGATATATTACAAGACTAAAATATAAGGACACTGGGCCACCTAGTGAAGGTAATGTTCAGCACACCGCATGTTTCTAAATACTAGAAGTCTAAAATATAAGGGAATAGTACCACCTAGTGAAATCTGGGTTGAGCATTCTGCATGTTTCTAAGTTCTACAAGTCTAAAATACACGTAAATGGAAGACAAGGTTGAGTAGTTTGTGAATTTCGAAGTTCTACAAGTCTAAAATACAAGAATAGAGTTCCACCTAGAGAAGGGAAGGTTGAGCAGTTTGTGTGTTTCTAAGTTCTACAAGACTAAAATATAAGGAAATTGGAATGCAAGATTGTGCAGTTTGTGCGTTTCTAAGTTCTACAGTTCTAAAATATAAGGAAATTGTACCACCTAGCGAAGGAAAGGGTGAGCAGTTGTGTGTTTCTAAGTTCTACAAGTCTGAAATATAAGGGTATAGTTCCATTTAGAAAAGAGAAGGGTGAGGAGTTTGTGAATTTCTTATTTCTACAAGTCTAGAATATAATAAAAATGGATGGCAAGGGTGATCAGTTTGTGAATTTCTAAGTTCTACAAGTCTAAAATATAAGGAAAGGTTGAAGAGTTGTGTGTTTATAAGTTCTACAAGTCTGAAGTATAAGGAAAATGGATGGGAAGGATGAGCAGGTTGTGAATTTCTAAGTTTTACAAGTCTAAAATATAAGGAAAATGGAAGGGAAGGGTGAGCAGTTTGTGTGTTTCTAAGTTCTACAAGTCGAAACTATAAGGTTATAGTTCCACATAGTGAAAGAGTGAGCAGTTTGTGTGTGTTTCTAAGTTCTACAAGTCTAAAATATAAGATATAGTTCCACCTAGAGAAGGGAAGGGTGAGCACTCGGCATGTTTCTAAGTACTACAAGTCTAAAATATAAGGGAATTGTACCACCTAGAGAAAGGAAGGATGAGCACTCGGCATGTTTAAGTGCCTACACACACAGGCACGCACAAAGACACGCACAAAGACACACACGCACACACACAAAGATACACACATACACACACATACACACACAAAGACATACACACACCTACTCATACACATACACACATACGCACACACACATACACAAACACACTCACAAACACACACACATACACACACAAAGATACACACACATACCCACAAAGACATACACACACCTACTCATACACATACACACAATATATATATATATATATATATATATATATATATATGATGACAGCCTATTTGAAAAGCAATGGACTTGTGTACCAGCCATCGTCCTACAAATTGACCCATGTTCTCTTGACTTGGTAAGTTCAAGAGTGCCGAGTTCTCGACCCGTGTTTGTTTGCACAGCGTCCACATCGTGGACCATTGCCCATCACATGATTCTGTTTACAACTCAGTTCGAAACAAACAGTCGTATTGGTAAATATTCCATCTAGGTTAGGCTCGTTGAAATGTACAGACACAGACAGACACAGATACAGAGGCGAACACAAACACGAACACAGACACAGACACACAGACACGAACACAGACAAGGGCCTAGACAAGGACACAGACAAGGACACAGACACACAGACACAAACACGGACACAGACAAGGACCTAGACAAGAACACAGACAAGGACCCAGACAAACAGACGCACACAGACAAGGACACGAACACAGACAAGGACGCAGACAAGGACCCAGACACAGACAAGAACACAGACAAGGACACGGACACAGACAAGGACGCAGACACAGATAAGGACACAGACAAGGACAAGGACACAGACAAGAATACAGACACAGACAAGGACACAGACAAGGACAAGGACACAGACAAGGACACAGACACAGACAAGGACACAGACAAGGACAAGGACGCAGACACAGACAAGGACACAGACACGGACACGAACAGAGGCACGAACACGGATATAGACAAGGACACAGACACAGACGCATATATATTATTGTGTCTATATATGATTACAGTCTATTTTGAAGAGCAATGATCTTCTGTATCAGTCATCGTCCTAAAATTGGCCCATGTTTTCTTGACTCGGAAAGCTTCGAGAAGGGATTTGTTTGCACAGAAAATAGTACACAACGTGGGTATTTTGGGAATTTGAGTGCTTGTCACATGATTCGAGTCAAAATGCTGACACTGTTCTGTTTAACAGCTTCATTTGGAAGGAAACGATCGTACGCAAAGCAACTAAAATAGAGATTGAATATCGGCTTAATCACAAGTCTTGAGGGCGAATATTAGCAATGCTGCGGCTGGACAGAGGGGTTGTATAGGGTGAATAACACAATGCTGCGCCACGTCAGAAGGGTTGGCTGAGTTGAAATACGGGTTTAACATCAATGCTGCGACTCGTCATAAGGATTGTCTTAGTCAAAATATAGGATTATTAGCAATGCTGCGGCTGGTCAGAGGGGTTGTATAGGGTGAATAACACAATGCTGCGACACGACAGACTTAGTCGAATAATGAGCTCGTTCGCAATGGAGACTGGAAAAAGATAGAGTGCGAATGAAGAAGTAGTGCGACGAAGGATGAGAGAAATACTTAAAATAATAAAAATGCTTAGTCATCAAGAATAATCGCTAGGTGGCGCTCTGAGCGTGTGGGTGGCCAGCCCCCTCTCCCGGATAGGTCCGCATTTCCGGTACCGCGCTTCCGGTGCGCACGTGTTGCTAGGGTTAGGGTTAGAGTCCTTGAACTCGACCTTCTCCATTGACCTCGTTATGTAATAGCCATGATTAGGTAAGAATCATCATCTGATTATGCAATAACCATGACCTGATTATGTCATCCACTTGATTATGTCACCACTTGACCTTATTACGTCACCACTTGTCCTTATTACGTCACCACTTGACCTGATTACGTCATCACGTGACCACTTGACCTAGATTGTCCTTAAACTGTCTCTTTAACAACTACTGACCTACTTTAGCTACAACTACATTTCCGACATTATCTGTGAAAACCGAATCCACTGCGTCAGATAAGCCTACCTCTCATGACCTACCAACTCTACCAACAACCTATGTGACAGGATTATCATCGTCAACTAATACCTCACCCTCAACCCAACCTTCGACAACCTTTAATGTTCCTCTACCAGCAACGATTGTTACAGGGATTTCAACTACAACTTCCAATTTATCACCAAACACCCTTGAAATCTCGCCAACCTCAGCCTTTGATGTTTCTTTACCAGCTACGCTTGTCACGGGAATTTCAACCACACCTACATCATTGTCGTCACCAACCCTAGAAATCTCGCCTACTTCAACCTTCAATGTTTTTCTACCAGCTACCATTGTGACAGGAGTTTCAACTACAGCAAGGACTACAACATTATCACCAACGACCTTACAAGTCTCACCTACTTCAACCTTCAATGTTCCTCTGCCAGCTACAATTGTGACAGGAATTTCAACTACAACTTCCTCTCCGTCTCCAAGCACCCTTGAAATCTCACCAACCTCAGCCTTTGATGTTTCTTTACCAGCTACACTTGTGACAGGAATCTCACCTACAACTTTCGCATTATCACCAAGCACCCTTGAAATCTCACCAACCTCAGCCTTTGATGTTTCTTTACCAGCTACACTTGTGACAGGAATCTCACCTACAACTTTCGCATTATCACCAAGCACACTTGAAATCTCACCAACCTCAGCCTTTGATGTTTCTTTACCAGCTACACTTGTGACAGGAATCTCACCTACAACTTTCGCATTATCACCAAGCACACTTGAAATCTCACCAACCTCGGCCTTTGATGTTTCTTTACCAGCTACACTTGTGACAGGAATCTCACCTACAACTTTCGCATTATCACCAAGCACCCTTGAAATCTCACCAACCTCAGCCTTTGATGTTTCTTTACCAGCTACACTTGTGACAGGAATCTCACCTACAACTTTCGCATTATCACCAAGCACACTTGAAATCTCAGCAACCTCGGCCTTTGATGTTTCTTTACCAGCTACACTTGTGACAGGAATCTCACCTACAACTTTCGCATTATCACCAAGCACCCTTGAAATCTCACCAACCTCGGCCTTTGATGTTTCTTTACCAGCTACACTTGTGACAGGAATCTCGCCTACAACTTTCGCATTATCACCAAGCACACTTGAAATCTCACCAATCTCAGCCTTTAATGTTCCTCTACCTGCTACACCTGCAACAGGAATTTCACCTACAACGACTCCGTAGATATATTATTATATCAACAAATGATTAACGTTGCTCTTCCAGTTACGTCTGTGACAGAATTAATTGGTGCCATTCGTAACCTTAATTATTGGCTAATGCTAAAAGTCGAGTTGCAGCAATTGCAAATATAATAGCTTCGTGTTATTTTAAAGTACACTGCTTAGGAATTGTTGGTCGTTGATTCAGAGTTAAAGACATTCTGTGTAGGGACCTCATTGCGTCAAATTCAGTCATAGTTTCAAAAGTAATCTATTGTATCCGCGAAGTTTCTCGCAAGTAAATAATTTATTTATGAAGCCTGTGAGTTCGATGTCACATGTGGCAGAAACTGTTCTGAAAACCAAATGATACGAGCTGGAAAGGTTCCTTCTCTGTAGGGACACTGTCCCTACAGAGAAGGAACCTAGACAGTGAAGTAAGTCAGATGAGTCTAGTTCTGCCTCTTTTCAACCGGAACTGTGTTCTTATCATCAACAAACGGATCTTCGGATGACTGGCCATGATGATCTTCTCGGCACGTCAGGTCAACGAGGCACCACCGACACACATGACTTCCTGCAAGAATCATACAAACAGAATTTTATATTAAGAAAATCAATCAGATGGACCGTGAAGTCACTGCAAATATGCTACTATCAAAGCAGGCGCTTTCACTCTGATCAGACACCCCTCAATCCACCGTTAAATGTCGTCTGTCGATCTAGTGTCGTCCGTTCCATGGTCGGAGACCTAGGGGGGAAAAGGGGACGGTTCCCCCCAAAAAATGGTGTTGGGGAGGACGACCCATGCATTGGTCCCCCCAATCATTGAGCGTCAAGACTAAAAAAAGTAATAGAAAATTTGTTTGGCGGTGAAAATAGAAAATAGACATTTTACTAGAATATTTGACCGGATGACTAAAAAAAGGTCATCAACTTTTTTGACGGTGAAAATAGAACTTTTTCTTGACTTTTCCGGCCAGATGACTAAAAAAAAGGCGTCAGAAATTTTCGTCCGTCAAAAAATCTTGCGACTTTCCTTTGGCCACTCGTTCGTCCCCCTCCCCGAATCTTCGCCCAGGTCTCCGCCTATGGTCCGTCCTCTCACTTGATCATCGTTAAAAATGTTCGTGAGACCAATGATAATATACCGGTGGATTGCAGATGTGACTAGGCGATTATCTTGCACAACTGTCTTAACTGGTTTACTGACAGATACAAGTCGACAATGGCCAAAGATTAATTTTCTCCTCACTTACCAGCTCAGTAACTGGTTGTGGCCGCTATTGCAGTATCCTCCTGTTTATTCCAGCAGATGGCATTGATGCTCGTCCGTAGCTGTTACGTTTAACATCAACGAGAAACTCCCATCGAAATGAATTATTCTGCCGAGCGATGTACAATAGCAGTCTGACCCCAAGCAGACAAATCTAAAAGCAAGCAACGTTATAAACCACAATGCATAACTTGCATGCACAGGGATCGAAAAGACATTGGTGATGTATGTCAGCCATTGATTGTAATTGGCTGGTGGAGGCAACTGATTATTAGCGATCCGCCAAAAGTAGACGACAAATGTCGACAAATACACGAAGTATATAAGGAATTCGATACCAGACGGATGTCGTCCTAAGCACCAATGTATGAAATCGTCCACAAAATCATCATTCGCCATCTTGACGAAAATATGGACATACCAGAATTTGTATCCATGGTAACAACAATTGACTTAAATTGATTTCGCGCATGCTCACTTCCTCGTCCGCAACGAAACCCTTCTTATCATTCATTCATTTATTATCTAGGAGAATTTCTATAGCGCCTCTTCATGGTAAATACTGGGAAGCACTCCAGACCCACGCGCGGCAAGGGAGGAGAGTTTAAAATGCGCATGTAGAAAAATCAACTTGATCCATGGGAGACAAGCGCAGCTCCTGAGCGAGTGGCTAACCATCGAGATTCTGCTTGGCATACATGTGCAGCTGAAATGGACGACGAGCATACCCTGCTCAGTAGAGCGAAGAGAGTGACCAAATTATATAGTGCACTCAGGGTCGGGCAGCAGAGGTCCCGAAGAAAGGTCTATTCAAGACCAACAAGTCTAGAGCCAGACCATAGAGATGATCCGGTACGAGATGCACTGCTGGAGTGGAGGCAATGGAGCACATCCAGTCCAACATATAGCCATGATATAGTCAGAGACATGATGGAATTGGAAGATACGTCAGCGTCACGATCCGGTCCAGACACCTCAACTACCCTGCAGCTGCATGGAAGAAGGCAGACATTGAGTGAACAGCAGCAATGGAGTCGGATGAGTGTTACTTAGAAGTGGTGTCAGGAGTAAGCGATCGTGCAACAGCGAGGAGCTTGCGTAACTGATATAGAGGGTGACTACGGGACGCGAAGGTCAGCTCTTGATCTTGCGTAACTCCAAGGTCATGCACCACACAGTGACAGGTCATATAAAAGAACACAGAAACAATGGAGGCTATAGGTCAAGCTTTGCAAGATGTCACCGAGTGCAGAGATACATAAATTGGGTTTCTGGCGGATCAAGCTCCTCTTTTTTCCTTCTCATCCTCCTTCTCTCCTCCTCTTTATCGAATACAACAAACCTTCGACAACAGCGAGTTTATTCGATTGTGTCTTTCTTAAAATTTACTGGAGTATGGATGAACATTGGAATGGTTCAATGTGGTTCGCACGGCGTTTTTAACTTCACTGGCCAGAGTTTGATTATTCGAGTCTGAACTCATACAGAAAACTTTAAAAGTATGTTTAACATAAATAAGAAGTTTTTCACGTTAGAATTGAAATGGGCTTACAATTTATTTTTATCTCATGTTTACTGCATTGCTTCAAAAGATAATGTCACAATTTTGTAAAAACATTAGATTATAGGCCTACAGCCTTTTGCAAATAAAGGAATCATTCTCAGTGATTATGAAACAAAAAACTAGCCAGCCCCGTGAAGGCTACTTTTAAAGTGCACTGCTTAGGAATTTTATGGTCATTGCTTCGGAGTTAGAGCAAACAACTTCTGTGATACAAAGCCAAGACGTAGAGATTTCACTTTTAAACGCAAAATTATTTCCATATAAGACTATCGATGTCCTCAGCTTTCTCTCAAAATCAGTCACAGTTTTACAGGTATTGTATCCGCGAAGTTTCTCGCAAATAAATAATTTATTTATGAAGCTTGTAAAACCAACGAGACCGGTGACAGAAACTGTTCTGAAAACCCATTAATACGGACTGGAAATGTTCCTTCTCTGTAGGGACCGTGAAGTAAGTCAGGTGAGTCTAGTTCTGCCTCTTATAAACCGGAACTGTGTTCTTATCATCAACAAACGGATCTTCGGATGGCTCGTCACGTCAGGTCAACGAGGCACCACCGACACAGATGACTTCCTGCAAGAATCAAACAAACGGAGCTTTAAATTAAGAAAATCAATCAGATGGACCGTGAAGTCACTGCAATTATGCAACTCTCAAAGCAGGCGCTTTCACTCTGACCAGACATCCTCAATCCACCATTATAATGTCGTCTGTCGATCTATTGTCGTCCGTCCGTTCACTTGATCATTTTTTAACATTAACATTAACATTTTTTTATTCGGCAACCAATTCATAACATGTTGTAATTGCATCATGGTAATCAAATATGATGGCTACCCAGGAGACCCAAAAGGGGCCGAAGCCCGGGCCACCTGAGAGCCATCTGAGAGCGTTGAGTTAAACAAATGTAATACGGACGAATGTGAAATGAAATAACACAAAAGTAAAACCTTAACTAGCATACCTGTATATATATACATATATATATATATATATATATATATATATATACATACCCACACGAACAGTGAGTTAGAAAAATTAGTGTAGGCTACAAAATATTTAGTGATAAACGTGGACACGAGTGCACACTCCCATAGGTCTATTGACTCTTATTGAGCTGTTAACATTTCCCCAGAAAGTCATCATCGTTCAAAATGTCCGTAAGACCAGTAATATACCGGTGGATTGCGGATGTAGCTAGGCGAATATCTTGCACAACTGTCTTAACTGGCTTTAGGCCTACTAACAGATACAAGTCGACAATGGCCAAAGCTTTCTCCTCACTTACCAGCTCAGTAACTATTGTTGTCGCTGTTGTTGTACCATCCTGTTGCTTGTTATTCCAGTAGAAAGCATCGATGCTCGTCCGTTAGTAAAGCTGTTAGGTTCAGCGTCAACGAGAAACTCCCATCGAAATGAATTATTCTGCCGAGCGATGTACAATAGCAATCTGACCCAAAGCAGACAAATCTAGTGGCATTCATGGTTATAAACCACAATGCAAGACTTAAATATACAGGGACCGAAAAGGCAACGGTGATGTATATCATAAATTGTTCATAATTGGCTGGTGGACCCAGCTTATTATGAGCGATCCGCCAAAAGCAGACGACAAATATCAACACATACACGAAGAATATAAGTATTTCGTTCCCAGAGGGTTGTCGTCCTATGCAAAAATCCATGAAATCACGCAAGGCATCGTCCACAAAATTATTATCATCCGCCATCTTTACGAACTATAATTGGCAAACCAGAATCTGCATGTATCCATGGTAACAACAATAACCTTATATAATTATTATTGATTTCGCGAATGCTCACTTCATCGTCGACAACGAAGCCCGTCTTATCATTCGTTTATTCATTGCGACTTGCGAGTATTTATATAGCGCCTCTTTATGGTACCTACTCTGAAGCACTCCCGATCCACCGAGGCAATTTGAAATGTCCCTAAACCGTCAGATGGATGGACCACATTAACCATATATCGAGAAAAATTGCTAAAAACATTAGTATATTGTCTCGTGTAAGACATTGCTTACCCAGAACTTCTTTAACTGGTCTGTACTATGCCCTAATTTTTCCATATTTATCATATTGCATTATTTCGTGGGGCTCTAACTATCCCTGTCGCTTGAATGCATTGGAAATCCTTCAGAAACGTGCTATCCGTGTGATATTTGGTCTGCTCTGGAGTGCAAGCACAAAACCTACATTTCTTAAGCACAAAATTCTACAGCTATGTGATATTACTAAATTGCAAATAGGACTGTTTATGTTCAGGTATCATCATCGTATGTTGCCTCCCAACTTTGATGGATTCTTTTCCCTTGGCTCTGATATCCATGACCATGACACTAGGTTATCTAATAGTTATCGATGTGCCAGTGCAAGACTCAATCTTAAGCAATTCTGTATTAAATGCACTGGCCCACCGGTATGGAATTCTCTTCCTGTGGATATAAGAACTGCTGTATCCATCAAACATTTTAAAAATAAACTAAAGTACTTTTTATATATGTGTAGGTTATAATGGGGATTTTAAAAATAAGTTTATGGGAATGCCTCCTCCCCGTCTGAGTGAGATATATGCTTGAGCCTATGATGTTCTCAGGCTTTGCATTTACATTAATTAATAGTGTATGGCCTTATGTTATTCTGCTATTTTTGTGTACCGCCACATATTCAACTTAACCTTATTTTTAATGTGTTATTGGTGTCTCCTTATCTTGATGGAATTCTGATTCTCCACATTTAGGCTACTTATGCAAGATTTAAGTTTGTAAATGAGCCAGCCGAGTTTAAGCGGGTCTTTTAGACCTTTGTCGGCTGACTCATTGACCTGCACTAATATTAAATTTATAACAATTATTTCCTTGTTGAAGTTTTGTTGTTGTTAATGTCTGTTTCTGTTATGTGATTATTGATGTGACATGCAAGTCAATAAATGAACAAAATAAAAAAAATAAAAAAAATAAGTAGCGCCAACAAAGTAACTCAGCGAATGTCATGCCCTCCTACCTTGATTTTAGCATATGTAGATATACAATAGAAGATTTCGGCGTATTTATAGTATCCTGGACCGACGTGTTGGTTAGGTTCAGGTGTAGGAGTCTTGAGGGTCGGTTAAGTAAGGTTATGCGTCGTGAGGGTCGATTAGGTCAAGTGATGCATCGTGAGGGTCGGTTAGTGTTAGGAAAAGAGTTAGTGTTGTCATTCGGTCCGGGAAACTATAAGTTTGCCAAGATTTCTCTTCACTTACCCGCTCAGTAACTGTTGTAGTTGCTACCAGTCTCCTGCTGCTGCTTATTCCAGCAGAAAGCATTGATGCAAGTCCTTAGCTGTTACGTTTAACATCAACGAGAAACTCCCATCGAAATGAATTATTCTGCCGAGCGATGTACAATAACAGTCTGACCCCAAGCAGACAAGTCTAATGGCAATCATGGTTACACACCACAATGCAAAACTTACTAACATGGCCGTTGGAAATCCTAAATAAATGTACGCCACCACTTGATCATTCGCTGGCAGAGGCAGCTTCTTGGTTAACCGCCAAAAGCAGACGGCGAATGTGGACAAGTATACTAACAATATTAGAGTTTCGATATCAGACGGTTGTCGTCCTATACACCAATTCGCAAGATCTTGCAAGTCATCGCTCATATCACGCTCCATCTTGACGAACTATGGACATTCCAGATTGTGTCTCCATGGTAACAACAATATCCTTAAATTGACTTCGTGCATGCTCACTTCCTCGTCCACAGCGAAGCCCGTCTTATCATTGATTGACTGATTGGGTGGTTGATTGATTGATTTACTGATTGATTCATTGATTGGTTGATTGATTGATTGATTTACTGATTGATTAATTGATTGGTTGGTTGATTAATTGATTGGTTGGTTGATTAATTGACTGATTGATTGATTGATAGATTGGTTGATTAGTTGATTGATTGGCTGAGTGTTTGATTGATTGATTGATTCATTCATTCATTCAATCATCAAGATGATTTACAATGCGCCTCTTCAAGGTGACTAGTCGTTTTTTATATGCACATAGAAAGAATCAGCGTGGACCTTGTCGAGCAAGCGCGGTGACAAATGGAGCTCGTTCCAAACACCAACCACCGAGAAGGCGTGTTTCTGCTTGGTAGCTGTGCGGATAAAAGAGATGACTGTGTCTTTATTGAAATCACCGATTAAGACACACTACTCTACTTCGAACTTTGCAAATTCCACTCACCCGCATCTCAAATTCAGATTAGGTCTATTTGACATTGTGAACGTAGTGATTTGATAGGTCTAGGACTTAAAGAAATGCAATTGTATTTTCTCAAATTATTTATTGTCTACCATTAACCATTAATGTTAAGCCGAACCCACTCTGTAAAGCCGACCTGCGTGTCGTGCTATAGTGGGCCGTATTTCGTATAACCTGTACTTGTGATCATTCTGCGGTCTGTCGGATTGAGCTATTAAACGAAGATTATTATTATTTTTTATTTTTTTTATTTTTATTTTTTATATTATTATTATTATTATTATTATTATTATTATTATTATTATTATTATTATTATTATTATTATTATTATTATTATTATTAATAATAATAACTTTAGGAGCGCAATAGGCAGGAAGAATCACTGTTTGCAATTTCTCTTATCTTCCTTCATTCCTCATATGAGTCATAAGACTTTTCTCATTATCCTATTTAACGCTAAATCAATTTGCAATCACAAAGATTGAAAGCCTGAAGGGCACTTTTAAAAGACTGGCGAATAGCGTTTCATTAAATAGCCTATGGCCTACAAGCAAAGACCTTCGTAGACTATAATATATTTGCTATAAGCAGGGCTGTAATCGAGGTTATACGCGAGTGGCCTATGTGCGTGTAGGCACATACTCTCCTCACAAACAATTGTGCATAGTATAGGCCTACGAGGACCTAAGCAATGTAAGCTTGTCATGCAGAGCTACAACTGGTTCTTTGATAGGAGAAGTATATAGTCTAGCCTATATCTGATGACAAGTGGACTCTGTTGTCTAGCCAGTTTTTTACTGAAGATTAAGCTTTTAGCAAAAGCAATAAGCTTTAGAGACAAAAACATGTCAATCGCATTTTGGGAAGTAGTCGAGGTTGTTGTATTCGGACTTAACGACACTGTTTCATATCGAAGATGATTAGTGTCGGAGGCAGAGTACAACCTCACTCCACGTTTATATTGCGACCGAGCCACCCGTAGTAAAGATCCGAGAAATTAATCTCTGATAAACTGACCGACCGGAAATCGAACCCGGGCCGCCGGCGTGGCGAGCGGGCTACAAACCCACTCGGCGACTCAGGATCTCTGAAGTAGTCGAGGTGAACTCGATCGCTTTTGAGGTCACCAGGTTGAGCACCTTACTGTTTCGGAGTATGTCGACAAAACTCTGCTCACGCTACTCCTCTTTCTACTCTCTGCGCATGCCCATGCGTGGCATGACAGTTACATGTATTCCTAAGCGACTAAACCTACACCAAACCTTTTACAACATATAGTTAATACGAATATTGAGTCTTTTTAGGGTCCACGAGAGCAGTATAGGATGAGTAAACGTACTTCTGTAATAATATTATAATTCCAAGACTTTAAGAAATTTACTTTGAATCGCAATTTGCCTACAACACTATTCTTGTCCTCGGCCTTGACTAAAAATCAGTCATGGTTTCACAAGTAGGCCTATTGTATCCGCGAAGTATCTCGAAAATAAATAATTTATTTATGAAGCCTATAAGATCGATGTCACAAGTGGCAGAAACAGTTCTGGAAACCAAAGGATACGAGCTGGAAAGGTTCCTTCTGTGTATAGGGACCGAGAAGTAAGTCAGGTGAGTCTATTTCTGCCTCTTGTAAACCGGAACTGTGTTCTAATCATCAACAAACGGATCTTCGGATGGCTGGCCATGATGTTCTTCTCGGCACGTCAGATCAACGAGGCACCACCGACACAGATGACTTCCTGCAAGAATCATGTAATCAGAATTGCATGATCAGAGAATCTTTAAGATGGGGGAGTGAAGCCACTGCAACTAAAAATAATATACACGTGCACGGTCCTGTGACTACAGTTGTCAATTTCACTCTGATCAGACACAAAAAAACAACCGAATCTGCTTTTGCGGGCTTGATATACATGTACATTATGGCGGTATATATAATTAATATATTATGCTGAATGATATTCGTTTAATATTCATAGCATGACAAATTCAGATGACAAACCGCACCATGTTACAGAGCAGAGTTAGGCTTCTTTCTCTAATACAGAGATACATTTCTGAGTCAGTTTCATTGACCATCGTTGAAATGTACCTATACCATCAGACGGATGAGTAGCGCAAGCAAAGTAACTCAGCGAATATCCTACTATCCTGCCTTGATTGGCAGATAAAGATTTACAGTAGAAGATTCCTGCGTATTTATAGTATCCTGGACCGACGTGTCGGTTAGGTTCAGGTTAGGAGTCGTGAGGGTGAGGGTCGGTTAGTGTCATTCTGGTTATTGTCTTCATTCGGTCCGGGATACAATAAGCTTGCCAAGATTTCTTTTCACTTACCGGCTCAGTAACTGTTGTAATCGCTATTGCAGTATCCTCCTGCTAAGTCCAGCAGAGAGCATTGACGCTCGTCCGTAGCTGTTACGTTTAACATCAACGAGAAACTCCGATCGAAATGAAGGATTCTGTCGAGCGATCTACAATAGCAGTCTGACCCCAAGCAGACAAGTCTAATGGCAATCAGCGTTATAAACCACAATGCAAAACTTACATATCCAGGGATCGTAAAGACAAAGGAGATGTATATCAGCCATTGATCATGATTGGCTGGTGGAGCCAGATGATTAGCACGCCACCAAAAGCACCGGTAGACGACAAATATCAACAAATACACGAAGAATATAAGCACTTCGTTCGTAGAGGGTTGTCGTCCTAAGCACCAATGTATGAAATCACGAATGACATCTTCCATATATTTATCATCCGCCATCTTGACGAACTTTGGACATGCCAGAATAATTTGTATCCATAGTAACAACAATAATAATTATTATACGAGCATCGTCGAGCATAGACCCACTTTGTCAACTCCATCCTTATTTGAATCACTTATTTAGACACAATGCATTCTACTTTGGACTTTGCGAAAATCAGTTACTTACCCGCATCTGAAAAATCTGAAAAAATCAGATTTTTTTACTCTGAGAACATCAAGTGATTTGATAGACCGTTTGCAATTTTCTTAAAATTTAATTGTCTCTCCATTAGTTGACTTTTACGAACGCAATACTTCATAACTGGAAGAACCACTGTTTTTACCATTTCTTTTGTCACTGTCCATCGTAGTTGTAAAAAACGTTTTCCCTTTTTATTCTTGTCAAAAACCGTCGATTTTTATTTTGGCATCGTTTTATTCAGTTTTTTTTAGTTTTATAGGCTATATGCAGCTTTATTTGTTTATTTCCTTCTATTATTATTTGACTCAATTTTATTTGTGTCTTATATTCCTTGCGTTTTCCCTTTTCACCGTAATTTCGGTCTACTAATAAAGTTGTGCTATGTTCCTACACAGAAAAATTGCATAAACAAGGTTTGAAAGTTAAAAATGCAGTTTAAGATGTAACAAAGTAAAATAATTTTTGGTTTTCGTTTTTTGTCGCTTTTGTGGTTTTTTATTTTTTAGAATAAAACCAAGTTTTTCCGTTTTTTTATATCGCTTTCATCGTTTTTTTCATCTATGCTGTTTATTCCTCATACAGTTCTCCCATTATCATACATGTACACAGGAGGTGTTTACCCAGACTTTGAACAAGCAGCTGAATCAACTGGCTTTTGGAGAAGCGCGATCTCTCATAGTGGCGTTGGATTTAATCTTCTGATGCAGTGTCCGCGTTGTAAACGGGAGCGCCTCTGAATAGCGAGCTTTAAGGGGCGCTATAGAAATGGAGAAGAAATAAATACTTTTGACAGCAGGCGTATACAGCCCTGAGCCTAAGCAATGTAAGAATTAAGGTAGAGCCACAACAGGTTTATTTATTTCTTCGCATGGATGATCCATTTGGGCAAATTATGATACCTGATGTGTATAAATTGACCTTGCCTGATGACAAGTGGCCAAGGCCGTAGCTAGGGGGTGTTTTGGGTGTTTGAACACCCCCGAAATAGAAAATGTAAAAAATAATATAATGCAATTACTAGCACATGATGTAAAAACCATGAAATAGAACCATGAAAACACCCCGAAATGAAAAATGTAAAAACAATAGAATGCATTCACTACCACATAATGAAAAAACATGAAATTAGGCGGAAAATGGTTTTTAAAAAGCGGTTTCCGATTACTATAAAACGGTCGTCAGAAATTTTGACGACTAAAAAAAGGTCGTCAGAAATTCTCCGCTCAAGAAACACTCCCTGAAATCAAATCCTGGCTACGGCCTTGCAAGTGGCACCTGCTCTCTAACCAGTTTTTACTGGAGACAAAGATTTTAGACAAAAGCAAGCATTGGAGACAAAGACATGGCACTCGTGATTTCGGATTTAAGGAGGAACACATGGTGAATTCGATGGCTTCTGACGTTATCATTGTGTGTTTGTATGTGCACTTGTTATAGCGCCGCTTCAAGCTCTAACTACTCAGAGGCGCTCCCGATTACAGCGCGGACACTGCATCGGAGTTTCACGCCGAAGCGCTGAGCAATTGTGAGTGAAGGACTTGCCCAAGGTCCTTACGCTGCGAGGTGGATTCGAACCTTGAACCTTGCTCCAAGGCAACGACGCCTCCACTACACCACCGCGCCCCACACCATTGGTCCTACTGTTTCTGATCATGTCGGCAAAAACTTTCTGAGCCTCACGTTCCTCCCACCCACTCTCTGTGCGTGCCAAATAATGTCTATGACGTGCCGGATATTCCTTAGCGACTACATTGTCACTACACCAAACCTTTGACAACAGTGAGTTAATGAGACAGCTAGTGTCTTTCCTTTGAGTCCACTAACCGTGTAGTTGGATGGGCGAACACAGATTCACTTTGGATCTGAGTCTCAGCGATTTTTGCATTGCCTACCAGAGTTTCAATCTTGAGTTTGATTGGCTTGTCATTCAAAGAAATCTACAAAAGGCTATGTGTGACATGTCTGAGAAGTTCATGTTGAAAATTTGGATACAATTTTTTTTCCCATGCCCTCTGTCTTATTTCGAGACCCTTTTGTCACAATTTTTTGAACATTAGATCGCCTTTTGCAAATAAATGAGCAATTATTAATTCATAAGATAAAGAAACAAAGTGCAAGCCTGCTTCGTAGCCTAGGCCCATATGCTCAAAGTAGGACTATAGGCCTACAGCTGATGAATTTCTGGCCATCGCTTTAGAGTTAGGCGGCTTAGGCCTAATGCTAACAAATTTAACATATTCTGCAACATATATAATTCAAAGAAGTTCAAGAAATTTGCATTGAAACGCAATTTCCTTTTAGGATTATCCATTTCCTCTGTCGTGTCTCAAAATCAGTCAAATTTTCACTATAGCCTATATATCGTATATAATTATCAGCGAAGTTACTCGCAAATAAATAATTTATTTATGAAGCCTATGAGATCGATGTCACAAGACTAGTGGCATAAACAGTTCTGGAAACCAAATGATACGAGCTGGAGAGGTTCCTTCTTTGTAAGAACCGGGAAGTAAGTCAGAAGGTGAGGTTAGTAGTTCTCTTGTAAACCGGAACTGTGTTCTTATGATCATCAACAAACGGATCATCGGATGGCTGGCCATGATGATCTTCTCGGCACGTCAGGTCAACGAGGCACCACCGACACAGATGACTTCCTGCAAGAACCAAAGAATTCAGAGGTCAATCAGATGAATCATGAAGCCACTGCAACTATGCTGCTCTCAATGCAGTCGCTTTAACTCTGATCAGAGATAAAAATCAACTGTTGCGGACCTGGTTATTATTTTGATATTGTAGTTGTGAGCATAATATGCGGAGTTTTATTTCTCTGTGTCGATGAGAAATTTGAGAGATTTACATAATTTATATCTCATCATCGTCATCACCATCACCACCACCAAGGTATTGTCATCTGTTCTATGGTCGGCCCTCCCATCGCTGTCGCTTGTGACTATTCTGTCTGTCTGTCTAGTGCCGTCCGTTTCATTGACCACCGTTCAAATGTCTCTAAACCACCAAAAATGTGGGTAGCGCCAGCAAAATAAATCGTGATATGTAAACTCAGCGAATGTCCTGCTCTTGACTGATTATGTCATGTCAGTACGCCGACTTCGTTGCGCAACGGTTGGCTACATGAGTGGACCAAAGTACTCCAGCATGATCTATCCTTTACGGTCCGCAATAGCGCCGCTCCTGTTAAACCGGTCCACAGCGTGATGTTATCAAGCCAGCAAATTCTAGTTCTATACCGCGACCGCGAACACCCTGCACCAATCCCGTCATGACACTATTTTCAATATTGTCCTGCTGTCGCAGGATGTGACCGAAGTATCATAATTTCCGGGTTTTGACATGGCCTAATAACTCGCTTTTTGTCCCTGCCAATTTGTAAACTCGTTCATTAGTCAACATATCTGTCCATGAAATACGTATACAGTAGTTTCCTAGTGCATTTGTTTTCGAAAGCCTGTATAAGCCTATATATAAGTCTTTCCTCCTCCTTCTGATATATACCGTATGCTATAAGTAGAAAATAAAAGAAGCAGTCTCTTCACTTACCAGCTCAGTACCTGTTGTAGTCGCTATCAGTCTCCTGCTGCTGTTTATTCCAGCAGAAAGCATTGCTGCAAGTCCGTAGCTGTTACGTTTAGCGTCAACAAGAAACTTTCGTCGAAATAAACGATTCTGCCGAGCGATGTACAATAGCAGTCTGATCCCAAGCAGACAAATCTAATGGCAAACAACGTTATGAACCACAATGCATGACTAACTGAAAAAGTGGACAAATAAACAAATTCAATGAACAAGAACAGATCATTCGCTAGTAGAGGCACCTTCTTTCCTAACCGCCAAAAGGTGACGGAAAATGTCGACATGTAGACGAACAATATTAGAAATTCGATACCAGAGGGCTGTCGTCCTAAACACCAATGCTCAAAATCACGCAAGGCATGGCCCATATTATAACGCGCCATCTTGATGAACTATACGGACATTCCAGTTTGTGTCTCCATGGTAACAAATAACAATAGCCTTAATAATTATTATAAATAATATTACTGGCTTCGCGCATGCTCACTTCCTCGTCCACAACGAAGCCCGTCTTATGAGTTATTCATTGCGAGGATTTATATAGCGCCTCTTCGAGGTCACTACACGGAAGCGCTCCCGATCCCAACGCGCCAAAAAGCTGAAAAATGCGCTATATAAATTATAATTTCTGATTGATTAACTGATTGATTGATTAATTATTGTGACCCGAGAGAAACTAGCTCTCTACTTGCTACAATGGCGTATGCTTACCGCATCGCCCTGTATGGCATCGCCAGAATTGGATAAGGGAGGACTGCAGGACAGTAAATTAATAAGGGAAGAATCCGATGAGAGCTGCATGGGAGAGACACTCAAGTAGAAAGAAGTGATGCCAGCATCAATAACTGGAAGAGTGTGAATCTAGAAAAGAGCGCAGTTTGAAGCGATGAAATGAGAGGAGAAGAATTGAACAGAAGGTAAGCATAAGCGATATAGAGATAATATGTTGGAGATATGATGGAAGGGAGCTCGGCAGTGCAGAGGTATAATTTATGTGCGATGAAGATTAATGTTCCATGTATGTGCATACTGTATAGGCATGTGTGCACTTGCTATATATAGCGTCCCTTCAGGACATCTACTCGGAAGAGTTGCCTTGGTCTGTCTTGGTCCGGCGCTGTTTTGTGGGTTCAGCCCCTTTATGCTTGCAGGAGCTGTGCTGCTCCAACACGCACGTCCAGCGCCGCTGCTCTCTCCGCTCAGCTGCACACGCGGAACTTATTGTTCCACCGCTCACGGACAGCAATCCGGCAGCGCCGTGCTTTCTCCGAGGCGGGCCCTGCGACCTGGAATGAGCTCTCTGTTACCCTTCGTCAAATGCCTATTGGACTTTCTACTTCTAGGCTACTTCATTTCTTTCTCTTCTCAAGACTGTCTTATTCGACCGGGGTTGGACTGGGAGCGCTCCTGAGTGGCTGACCTTGAAAGAGCGTTATATCAAATTGTCAGTAAATAAAAATATAGGCCTAAATATCATAATTTCTGTTGCTTGATGAGTAGGCCTAGTATTTTACGACGACCATGGAACGGTATAAAACATGTATTTTCCAAATTCAGAGAGAGCTTATTAGCTTTGAACAAATCCTACAAATCTCTCAGCACCAACACACCCTTCTACTCTCAGTCACTACTAATTCCTTACATTCCGGCACTTTTTTGATGGTTCAGCCCCTTTATGCTTGCAGGAACTCTGCTGCTCTACCATCTAGGCTACTTACCGTGTATAAGATTCCCAGTCGTTCATTTCTCTAACGTATTGAATCTAATTTTGAATTGAAACGACGCTAATAAGTCTACGAAGCTGAGACGTAGCCTAACTAACGTTAACAAACTTTTTTGCAGGACAGTCTAAACAAATAGACTGTATAGGCCCTACATACGATTCCCATTGGTTCATTTCAAATATAAGTCTATAGGCCTACTAACACAATTACGACCTAAATGACACTAAGAACTTTCGTTTGAATGTGAATGCCAGTGACAAGTCATAAGTTACGGCACTATTCTATGATTTGCACAAGGGGGACTTTTGTCCGGGGGGGCTAATGTCCTACGCAAATCGGGGGTGGGTTTTTGTCCGGGAGGGCTTTTGTCCGAGGGGGCTAATGTCCGTTCCCCGGGTAGCGTAAGTAGGCTAACTCGGCGAATATAAATTATTGTCCACCTGTCTTGACTGTCTTTACGGACGGATATAAATCGACAATGGAAAAAGATTTCACTTACCAGCTCAGTAACTGTTGTAGTCGCTAACAATGTCTTGCTGCTGCCTATTCCAGCAGATGACATTGATGCAAGTCCGTAGCTGTTACGTTTAGCGTCAACGAGAAACTCTCATCGAAATGAATTATTCTGCCGAGCGATGTACAATAGCAGTCTGACCCCAAGCAGACGAATCTAATGGCAAGCAACGTTATACACCACAATGCATAACTTATTAGAAAAGCTAAGGGGCAGGCCATTTGATTATTAGCTGGTGGAGCCAGCTTAAGAGCAAGCCGCCAGACGGAAAATGTCGACAAATACATAAAGAACATAAGATGTTCGATCTCAGAGGTTTGTCGTCCTATGCACCAATGCGCAAAATCATGCAGGCCGTTAACAAAATCATCTCTCTGATGCGCCATCTTGACGAACTATGGACATGCCAGAATCTGTATCCATAGTAACAACAATATATAGGCCTACGATAATACGAGCATAGACCCACTTTGTCTACTCCATCCTTGTTTAAATCACTTATTAATTTTGTCCTAAGCTATATTCCTTGCCGACCTTGCGTTTTCACTTTTCACAGTAATTTTGGCCTACTAATAAAGTTGTGCTATGTTCCGACTCAGAAAAATTGCATAAACAAGGTTTTTAAGTTTAAAATGCAGTTTAAGATGCAACGTAACATAGGAAAATGATTTTCGTGTTGGTTTTTGTTGTTTTTTGTCGTTTTTCATTTTTTAGGATAAAACGAGGTTTTTCCGTTTTTTATATCGCTTTCGTCGTTTTTTAACACATATAGGCCTAATCTGTTTATTCCTCATACAGTTCTCCCATTATCATACATGTACACAGGAGGTGTTTACCCGAACCTTGAGCAAGCCGACAAGCAACTGAATTAACTGGCTATTGGAGAAGCGTGATCTCTCATAGCGCGTTGGACTTAATCTTCTGTCTTCTGATGTAGTGTCCGCGCTGTAATCAGGAGCGCCTCTGAATAGCGAGATTTAAGGGGCGCTATAGAAATGGAGAAGAAATAAATACTTTTGACAGCAGGCGTATACAGCCCTGAACCTAAGCAATGTAAAAATGTCAGGTAGAGGCTAGAGCCACAACAGGTTTATTTATGTCTTCGCATGGATGATCCATTTGGGGAAATTATGATACCTGATGACAAGTGGCACCTGTTCACTAACCAGTTTTTACTGGAGACAAAGGTCTTAGGCAAAGGCAAGCATTGGAGACAAAGACATGGCACTCGTGATTTCGGATTTAAGGAGAAACTCGTAGTGAAGTCGATGGCTTCTGACGTCACTATTGTTTGTTTGTATGCGCCCCTTCAAGCTCTGCCTACTCAGAGGCGCTCCCGAATGCAGAGTGACACTGCATTGGAGTTTCACTCCGAAGCGCTGAGCAATTGTGAGTGAAGGACTTGACCAATACAAGGTCTTTACGCTGCGAGGTGGATTTGAACCTTGAACCTTCCGGCTCCAAAGCAACGACGCCACCACTACGCCACCGCGCCCCACACCATTGGTCCTACTGTTTCTGATCATGTCTACACAACTTTCTGAGCCTCACGTTCCTCCCCCCCCCCTTCCACCCCCCCCCCCCACTCTACGCTCTGTGCGTGCCAAATAATGTCTATGACGTGCCGGCTATTCCTTATAACGACTACAGTGTTACTACTAGTCTAAGCGGTACAAACCTGATTCTGGTTAGTAAACTGCACTTTTTGAACACGGGTTGCCGCTTGGCACAGTTGTAGCTAGGACCTAAGAGAACATTTTAAGAAGGGGAGGCAACCGAAATTTCCCTTAGAATTCAAGATGGCGGCCTTTTTCAAAATGGCGTCCTGAGGCTAAGAAATTCTTATAAATCATCGTATCATCTCGAGTATGGTGTCGTTTCTATATATTCCGGACTCAAGTAACATGAATCTGAGGTCAAAATCAACATTAGACATCAAAATTAAGCCAAAACAAGTGTTCTTACATTTAAAAACAGCAAAATTGCTATTAAAAATCAACAAATAGTTCTTCATTTTCATTGCATGTTTCCAATTTTCTTGTGGCATATTTCCTCATAAATTTGCATGATTTATCACAGTTTTTATTATTATGCATTGGAACCATTGGGAATTGTCCTTAGAATTCAAAATGGCGGCTTCTTAAAAATGGCGTCCTGCGTCAAAGACATCCATGCAAATTGTCAAGTGTCGTGGTTATATTAAATGATTATCAAATTAAACACTTGCTATGCATGTATAATTATTAATTATAGGTAGAAGTTAAGCTAGGCAATTTAATTGGCGAGTTTAGGTAATATGTGTGGCAACATATAAAATATTAATACATAAAACCAATGACTGCAGCTAAGCGTAATAACGAGTGGTCAAGATTACCATGACAACAAAGGACGCTAATCCTATTCGTGATTGGTGCAAACTGGAAGCGAATGACGTGACGAGTTAAAAATGACGTCAGCGAAGTGGACGTTAAGTTTTTGACTCTCTACAGGTATATCTGGAAATGGTGGTTGTTTCGCTGCGGTGATCAATCCAAAGTTGTGATTTTCAGAGTAGAGACGAAGGTAATTGAACTGTTCGGACGATCAACCGATAGTTCAAAGTATTGTGCATTAAGTGCAACGCAATTTAAATGAGAAATTTGCGTTAGTGCATAATAATCATCGTGTGAAGTGTGAGACACTTGCGAAGAAGACGAACTCTTAGGCAACAGACTGAAGAGTCGTGTAATTTGAATCGGCAAGCGAACAGCTGATCGGCGTGTGAAGTACGAAGGACGTTTGGTCAACTGGAGAAGAGCTGTGAGGTGAATGCGATGATTCATCTCGTGTGCAACTGATTCACGGCAAGATACGAGTAAGACGTTTGGTGTGGTCACTTCCATGACTGCATATTCAACCGTCTGATCAACATTCTTGACTGCGAAGAATCGGACGACGGAGAGAGCCGAAGACATTCGAGTTTCATACAACTCGACAGATAAGCGCAAATATAATATTTCCTAAGTAACTCGCCACACTAGGTAAATAGGATTGTTATTTGTTTGTGCATATGAATGATATTGAATAACTTTATATTATATATATTTCATAAGAACTGGGAGTTCGTTGAATTTGGAAGAATTTCTTGAGTAAGTTAAACCCAACCGATTAACCACTAGGATAATAAAGTGCCCTTTTACACGGGATACGACAACTATGGGGTCCTACGTTCCGGAATATTAAAACTGGATTTTTAACTAACACTCGAAATATCAACGAACATTAATCTCAAGTATTGAAATGTATAATTTAAAAGTTATCGCTGTTGCGATCGCGAAAGAACGACTTTATTAATAAGCGTTTACTCGATGCGAATTGTTTAGTAAAGGTTAAGGTCAAGCATACGATTAACCTCGCGTAACCATAGAGTACGCATCTCAAGAGGAGACATTTTCTTAATCTTATTTTAAGATTATCTTTTGAAGAATTTAATTCTTATATAGCGAAAGCTATTTGAAATACTTGTTAAATAAGTAAACAAGGAAGTAGACCATGTCACTTGGAGAACATGAACAGTGGGTTAAACTCGCTAAAGAGATGGGGATGGATGGTGATGAGTTGAAGACGTTTGTGCGTGATAGACAGCAGGAAGCAAGAGACGACAGACTGCGTGACCGAGAAGAGAAGAAACTAAATGAAGCAAGAGCAGAGGCAGAGAAGAAAGCTCTTAGAGAAGAGGCACAAGAAGCCAGAACACGAGAAGAAGCAGCAGCAGCCAGAGCACAAGAATTAGAGTTAGCAAAAATAGCTGATGCTAGACTGGAACGAGAAAGTCAAGCGAATAATGCAAGGCTTGAAAGAGAGGCGAATGATGCCAGACTGGAACGGGAAAGAGAGGTGGCCGTGGATGAGGCGAGATTAGTTCGTGAAGCAGCTGAATGCCAAGCCAGGAGAAATATGGATCTTGAAGTCAAGAAGCTTGAATGTGAATTGAGGATGAGGGAAATTGATTCAAGAAGTAATCAGAATAGAGGTGAAGCCACATTCACAATGGTTGGTGATGGTTCATATCAAGGAAACAGTAACCATAACAGAGGAATGAAAGATATAAAATTCCCTGTATTCAATGAGAATAAAGATTGCTTGGATGCATATTTATTAAGGTTTGAAAGGACATGCACGGCATACGAGATAGCAACAGAAAATTGGTCTCTGATGCTAGCCAAGCATCTTGAAGGAAAAGCGTTAGAGGTGTATCAAAGAATGTCATCTGAGGAGACACAAGATTACGAGTGTTTGAAAAGACATCTGTTAAAAAGGTTTCAATTAACAGAGGGTGGATATCGTAACAAGTTTAAGATGAGTAAAATGGAGTCAGGTGAAACACCTACAGATTTTGTGCATAGATTGAGGAGATATATGCAGCAGTGGCTACTTCAAGCTGGATTCGAGAAAACCTACGAAGGAATGGAGAACTTATTATTAAGAGATCAGTTCTACCTTACGTGTAGCAATGAACTTAAGATGTTCCTCAAAGAAAGAGGCAAGATGAGTCTAGAGGACACATTAAACTGTGCCGAGTCTTATATCGAGGCGCACGGATATAAATACACAGAAAGTAATCTAAGGCCTCCAGTGAAATTCAGTAACGAAAGGCCGAATGTGAAACCGTTCGACGATAAATCAAGAGAGAGGTTTAATGGAAACATAAATAGAGGACGAGGAGACATGAAACAGAACAGGGAGACGAATCATAATGGAAGTATGAATAGAGGATTTAGTAGAGAAAGAGAACAGGCGGCTGAACATAAGATAACTTGTTTCTCATGTGGCCGAACCGGACACAAGTCATATGATTGTTCACACAAACAAAAAGGAGTTGTTAAACATACTGCGGCGGCTATACAAGTATATGAGAATAGGGCGTACAAGATAGCGCAAGCAAATGAAGAGTTGAAACTAAATGAAGTTGAAAAAGAGGAAGAACGTAAGAAGGAATTACCGATACAGTTGGCAGCAAGTACAATGGTTACTGATCGGAGAGATGATGGCGATGACCTTGAGAATAAAAATGAAGGTCAGCTAAAGGTGAACGGTGTGAATGCCAGTTGTCTATATGACTCTGGGTCAAGCACATGTATTGTCAAGAGATCACTGGTAAATGATGTTGATTTCACAGGAAGAGAAGCCCAATGCATATTAATCGATGGGACATTGAGAAATTTTCCGACAGCAAAGGTTAATATTGAAAGTG
The DNA here is from genome assembly GCA_945859605.1 of Lumbricus rubellus. Classification (NCBI taxonomy): domain Eukaryota; kingdom Metazoa; phylum Annelida; class Clitellata; order Crassiclitellata; family Lumbricidae; genus Lumbricus; species Lumbricus rubellus. The sequence continues at coordinate 30,067,147 of OX243826.1, read as the reverse complement.
AGTATTTTACAGGAAACGTTGAAGCAATGGTGATGGAAGAACCGGTGAAACCAGTAATTATCGGTAGGATGAAGGGACTAAAATATCTGGTAGTGAAAGAAACTACAGATAACATGATAAACTGTGATCGGAGTGATACAGATGATAACGAGAATAGAGAGGATAGATTGAAAAAGATTCAGAAATCTTTAAGTGTTGAGTCACAAGGACAAAGTGACAAAAAGAAAGTTCATTTTGCGAGTGAAATCACAAGTGAATTAAATGATGATGTAACGGATGACGTCATCGAGAATGATGATGTGTGCCAAACGACAGCAGCAGTTGAAACCAGAGCGGAATCAAAGAAAGTAACAAAATACAAACAGTTGAAAGTTACTGAGATGCCGGATTTAAATGTATCAACGAAAGAAATTAAAGAGTTACAAAGCAAAGATGAGACTTTGAAGAAGTTTTGGGATAAAGCAATTGATTGGAGTGGTGATGACAGTGTAACAGAGAAAGTTCTTTATGTGAAGAAGAACGGATTTTTGTATAGGAGATTCATGGAGACAACGGAAGATGATGCGAAGTGGCAGTTAATGGTCCCGAAGGAACTTAGAGGTAAAGTATTAGCCGTGGCCCATAACTCGCTATTGTCAGCACATTTGGGTATGAAGAAAACCCATGATAAAATTGTGAATGAATTTTATTGGCCATCGATAGGACAAGAAATTAAAAGGTATGTCCTGAGTTGTGATGTATGCCAAAAGTCGGTAGACAAAAAGGTGAGCCACAGAGCACCGATGGGACATCTTCCGGTACTGGATGTACCATTCAAACATGTCTGTGTAGACATTATCGGAGTGATAGAACCTATGTCATCAAGAGGTTATCGTTATATATTAACGATAGTGGATTTGAGTACCAGATACCCAGAAGCGATTCCACTGAAAGGAATAACTACAGAGGAAGTGGCGGAAGCCTTGTTCAATTTTTATTGTCGCATGGGTGTTCCTCAGAAAATCCATACTGACAGAGGGAGCCAATTCACTTCAGAATTGATGGCTGAAGTTAACAAGATGTTGTTAATCAAGCACACTTTCACTAGCCCTTACCATGCTATGGGAAATGGATGTGTGGAGAGACTTAACGGAACAATAAAAGCAACGTTGAGGAAGCTAATAGGAGAACAGGTCAAGGAATGGGACAGGTTCTTAGCACCATTATTGTTCGCGTTACGAGACACTGTACACGAAAGTCATGGGTTCACACCCTTTGAATTAATTTTTGGAAGGTCATGCAGAGGACCAATACAGATATTGAAGGAACTCTGGACAAATGAGAAAGTGGAAGATGAAGTAAAAGATGTTTATACATACATGACCGATTTGAGAGAAAGAATAGAAGAAACATGTGATATGGCACAGAAGGCCATACATAAAGCAAATGAAAAGAACAAGAAGTATTATGATAAGAAAGCACGTTACAGAGAGTTGAAGATAGGAGATAAAGTTTTATTACTGTTACCCAGTTGTAACAATAAGATGCTTGTAAAATGGCAAGGACCATTTGTGGTCAGAGGCAAAATAGGAGATTATGATTACAAGGTGGAAATTGATGGTGGAAAACTCAAAACATATCACATCAATATACTAAAGAAGTACTACGAGAGAAATGGAGAAGGTAATGATGTAGAAACGTCAGCATACATATCGGCGATAGTACATGATGGTAAAGATGGTGAAGATGAAGAAGAAGAGATATTGAGCTTATATGTAAGTAAACAAACGGAGACTTACAAAGATGTGGATATCAATCCTAAGTTGACGGAAAAACAGAAAAGAGAATTAAGGGAACTACTGAGAGAACATGAGGACATATTCAGTGATAAGCCAGGAAGGACAGATATGGTAAAGCATGAGATTCATCTGACGAGTGATGAGCCAATTCGGTTACGAGCTTATCCAACGCCATATCACCTCCAAGCGGAGATAAACAAAGAATTAGAGACGATGCTAGATAATGGAATAATAGAAAGATCGGAAGCAGCGTATGCAGCGCCACTCGTAGTTGTTAAAAAGTCAGATGGAAGTAACAGACTTTGCTGTAATTATAAACAACTCAACAAAGTGACAGTATTCGATCCAGAACCGATGATGTCGAATGAGGATATTTTCAATAAACTCAGTGGAAGTAAAATCTATAGCAAGTTCGATTTCTGTAAAGGGTATTGGCAGATACCAATGAGCGAAGAATCAAAAGACTTAACCACATTCATCTGTGCAAGCGGATTATATAAATTCAATGTGTTACCATTTGGACTAGTCAATAGCGCGTCCAGTTATAATCGCTTGATACGGAAAATATTACATGGAACTGAAAATCTAGAAAGTTATGTCGACGATATTCTTGCTCATACAAAAGGATGGGACGAACACATGAAGACGTTAAGAGAGTTTTTCACAAGAGTGAGAAAAGCTCATTTGACATTGAAACCGAAGAAATGTTCACTAGGATATGGCAAGATAGATTTCCTAGGCCATACATTGAACAACGACGATATAAGCCCTAAGGGAGAATCTATTGACAAGATTGTGGAAATGCCACAGCCTAAGACGAAGAAGCAAGTGAGAAGCTTTTTAGGAGCGATAAATTACTATCGAAAATTTATTCCACATTGTGCAGAATTGATGGCACCGTTGAGCGACTTGACTAAAAAGTTAGCTCCTAACAATGTTGAATGGAACCAAGAGTTAGGTGAAAGTTTTAAGCAGTTGAAAGAAGCACTAGCTAAGACACCAATCCTTAGGTTACCAGACTTGGAGAAAGAATTTATAATACAGACAGATGCATCAGGAAAAGGGATAGGTTGTGTTCTTATTCAACAATATGAAGGAATAAACCATCCGATAGCATATGCGAGTAGAAAACTGTTGGAAAGAGAGATGCGATATTCAGTTGAGGAAAGAGAATGTTTAGCCATAATGTGGGGAATCAGTAGATTTGATCGATATTTGTGTGGAAGAGAGTTTGTGATCGAGACTGACCATTGTGGACTACAGTACATGAAGGAAGGGAGGATGAAGAATGCAAGAGTCATGAGGTGGAGCCTTGCCCTTCAAAATTATTGTTTTACAATACGTTACATTAAGGGATGTAATAATGTAATGTCCGATTATTTAAGTAGAGGATTGACCTAAGATTTAAGTAAATCAATGGTGATACTATAGGTAGATAAGAAGTAGTTGTGTTAGGTTGTGATGTTGTGTAAAGTAGTATAAGCATAGGCATAAGCAGTTATTGTAATTTGATAATTAGATAAGTTGATAAAGCCTGTGTACAGACTTTTGAAGAAAGGGTATTTGTCGTGGTTATATTAAATGATTATCAAATTAAACACTTGCTATGCATGTATAATTATTAATTATAGGTAGAAGTTAAGCTAGGCAATTTAATTGGCGAGTTTAGGTAATATGTGTGGCAACATATAAAATATTAATACATAAAACCAATGACTGCAGCTAAGCGTAATAACGAGTGGTCAAGATTACCATGACAACAAAGGACGCTAATCCTATTCGTGATTGGTGCAAACTGGAAGCGAATGACGTGACGAGTTAAAAATGACGTCAGCGAAGTGGACGTTAAGTTTTTGACTCTCTACAGGTATATCTGGAAATGGTGGTTGTTTCGCTGCGGTGATCAATCCAAAGTTGTGATTTTCAGAGTAGAGACGAAGGTAATTGAACTGTTCGGACGATCAACCGATAGTTCAAAGTATTGTGCATTAAGTGCAACGCAATTTAAATGAGAAATTTGCGTTAGTGCATAATAATCATCGTGTGAAGTGTGAGACACTTGCGAAGAAGACGAACTCTTAGGCAACAGACTGAAGAGTCGTGTAATTTGAATCGGCAAGCGAACAGCTGATCGGCGTGTGAAGTACGAAGGACGTTTGGTCAACTGGAGAAGAGCTGTGAGGTGAATGCGATGATTCATCTCGTGTGCAACTGATTCACGGCAAGATACGAGTAAGACGTTTGGTGTGGTCACTTCCATGACTGCATATTCAACCGTCTGATCAACATTCTTGACTGCGAAGAATCGGACGACGGAGAGAGCCGAAGACATTCGAGTTTCATACAACTCGACAGATAAGCGCAAATATAATATTTCCTAAGTAACTCGCCACACTAGGTAAATAGGATTGTTATTTGTTTGTGCATATGAATGATATTGAATAACTTTATATTATATATATTTCATAAGAACTGGGAGTTCGTTGAATTTGGAAGAATTTCTTGAGTAAGTTAAACCCAACCGATTAACCACTAGGATAATAAAGTGCCCTTTTACACGGGATACGACATCAAGGAATGTCGCCTTTAGTGCCGTTTGCATATATGATTTTTTACTCGAGGAACACCAATCTAAGGTCAAAATCATCATAGGACATCAATACAAAGCCAATATGGTCAATGTTTTGCAAAACAGCAAAACTGTTTTTATGAAAACAAATATTTCTTTTGTTTTCGTTGCTTTTCTTAAGTTTTCGTGGCATCCTTCCTAATTAATTTGGGTGGTTCTTGCGACTATGATGATGACGACAGAGACGACGTCATCATCCGATTCGTCTCCCTTGGCAACAGCTTCCGGTCCTGCGCCGTTATGGATGAGTGATTCGTTGATGACGAGATAGAAGAAGGTTCGCGCCTGACGAATAGTTGGACCGTGATCATGGACCGTGGCCTCCACGAACAACGTCAGATCGGTTGATTTAGACATGCGTGTGGTGGTAATGGTGGTGGTCCATGGAGGTCTGGATATAACTGGAGCAAGAGGTTGGCCGAGGTCAAAAGTTTCAATTTCGCAAAGAGGCCCCTGCATTCATCCAGCACTGCAGCAGTCCTGCCTTGGCTCAAGCTATCACAGGCAATCTCAGTGCGCATCTGGCTGTGGTTGCACTCAGTTAAGACTATATGTAAGAATTCAGTGTCATTCTGTTCTATTATATTATCTGTGGAAGTAGATTTAGATGTCAGTTTAAAGCAAGTGTTTTAGTGTAGGCCTATATAGAATTCTACGTTTACTGAATTGCAAGTGTTTTGAGTCAAATTTAGTGTATATAGAATTCTACGTTTACTGTTTAACTCCATTCTGAACTGCAGACAATCTTTGGATTATTCGAAAATGGTGAATAAGTGTGCAGGATTTGGCTGTCGAAGTGGCTATCGTGATTGTATAATGTATATAGGCTAGAATTCTACGTTTACTGTTTAACTCCATTCTGAACTGCAGACAATCTTTGGATTATTCGAAAATGGTGAATAAGTGTGCAGGATTTGGCTGTCGAAGTGGCTATCGTGATTGTTCAGGTTTAGGATGTAATGGAGAAAAAATTCCATTCTTTCCCAATCAGTAATGATGAACTATGTCAGAAATGGGCGATTTCACCATGGCTGTCACAGTGGATGAGAAAGTTGTTCCAGCAACCCAGTATCACGATCTGGTTAAGGTTTCACTCCGGTGTATGTCGCAACTTGTGAATTTGATGGCCCGTATGAAGGCATGGATCCGAGTAGTTGGTTGGCAAGTGGTTGTGTGAATGTGGTAGTTGGTTGTGTGATTGCAATGGTAGGTGTTGTGTGTGAATGTGGTAGTTGGTGGTGTGATTGCAATAGCAGGTGTTGTGTGTGAATGTGGTAGTTGGTGGTGTGATTGCAATGGTAGGTGTTGTGTGTGAATGTGGCAGTTGGTAGGCAAGTGGTTGTATAATTATGCATGGCTGTGGTAGTTGATAATTTAATTTAGATAATCTTCAAGGACATACAGTAGTGGCCATATTATTATGGACAAGGCTAAAAAACACTTATTTTTTACATTTCACACTTATTTTATGCAATCAAAGGACTGAGAACATCATATGGCATGGCTTGGCATGGCAACTGCAAGGCATGGCATGGCAAGGCATGGTATGTCATGGTATGATATGGCACGGCAAAGCATGGCATGGCAAGGCATGGTATGGCCTTGCATGGCATGGTATGGTATGGCCTAGCATGGCATGGCATGACATGGCAAGATATGGCTTGGCAAGGCAAGGCATGTCATGGCATGGCAGGGCAGTGCCACGCCATACCATGCCTCGCCATGCAAGCCATGCCATGGCAAGGCATGGTATGCATGGCATGGCCCTGCCATACTATGCTTGCCATGCCATGCCTTGCCATGCCATGCCATACCACACCTTGCCATGCCATGCCTGCCATGCTATACCATGCCTTGCCATGCCTTACCATACCATGCCATGCCTTGCCATGCCATGCCATACCATGCCTTGCCATGCCATGCCTGCCATGCCATACCATGGCTTGCCATGCCACGCCTTGCCATACTTTGCCATGCCATGCCTTGCCATGCCTTACCATACCATGCCATGCCTTGCCATGCCATGCCATACCACACCTTGCCATGGCTTGCCATGCCATGCCATACCATGCCTTGCCTTGCCATGCCATGCCTTGCGATGCCTTGTCATGCCATATGATGTTCTGTCCTTTGATTGTATAAAATAGTGCGAAATGTGAAAATAACTAGTTTTTTTGCCTTGTCCATAATAATATGGCCCCGACTGTATACAGATACTTTAAGATAGTTAACAGCCAACTTATATTATACTTCTCTTACCTCAACTCAAAATTGCTATATATTTGCATGTTTTATCTATCTAAATAAGCAATTTGGTATTCTAGCTTAATGTATTTGTTCATGAACGCCACTTATAGCCTCACCCGAATGCATGGCGATGCGGCTGAACTAATGCTGCAGTTGGCCTCTTCACGAAACGGCTGTTTTCACCCTTTCAATCCAGGGATAATATATAGGATTCCTTGTGGTGGTCGGGGTGGTGGCGGCAGTGTTGATGAACATGACACCTGGTATCTGGTCGATCTGAAGGACACCGAAGCTGTAGTTGAACTCAGTGAACCTTGGAATGGATGGGTGGATCCGATTTGACCTGGGTCTATGACAACAGAGGCCGTTACTCTGGACAGAATTTTGCTCGGCATATTACAGCACTTATGAGCAAGGTACTATAGAGTATAGACCAGTAATCAATTAACCTTGAAATCTCGTCGTCAATGTCCTTTTATGGCCAACAAAGCAGTGCTGATGACGTCAGGGATGGCGTCCCAAGGTCAAAGACCAAGATGGATACGTTGACCTTGGGTGTAATCGACCGATCTAGACTGACCTTGGCCGTGACGATGTACTGATCGTAGTTGATTGGGTTCAAAAGAAAGACCCCGTCACCGTTCAGTGAACACGTTGTCTGTCCGTTTAACCCGTCAACCGGATAATTGATTCGGACAGCTCGACATTCGAGCGGTCGTAGTCGACTACAACAACAATTCAACGAAGTTCGACCAACCGACCTTCGAAGTATCCGTTTCAGAGGAGCTTTTGGCAGAATCCTATCTGCAAGGTCAAGGCCACGGACCGTGACCTTGGATTGAATGGATTCGTTCGGTTCTACCTCGGTGCCAGCACAAGGCTCTCAAGAACGTTCGATCTCTTTCGCATAAATATCGAAACGGAGACAATTGAGCTGCTTAGGAGGCTGGACTACGAATCCGCATCTCTCCATCAATTGCAGATGCTTGCCGTTGACTCAAGTCATGACGTCTGATTGTCTGACGAAGCCAGCGTCATCATACACGTCACCGACGTCAATGACAATGGACCAATTGTGATGGTCAATGCATTGACAGTGTCTGGAGTGGCCGATTTTTCTGAGGATGGAACCTACATCGCGCATCTCACGACCTTGGAACGCCATCCTTGACGTCATCAGCACTGCTTTTATTGACCATCAAAGGACATTGACGACGAGATTAGCCTACACGGTTCACTGAGTTCGGCTACATCTTCGGTGTCCTGGAAAACCAGCCAATCGGAACGCAGATAGGATGCATCATAGCAACTTATGCGGATACGATTGAGTACGCATGCGTCGTCTAGTGCATCTGAAGCCAGGACTCAGAGAGGAACAATGGTTTCAACGATTTTGCTACGTTTAGCAACAATGCCACAACCGGATTCATCTACAAGGACAAATCGCTCGACCCTGAATATATGTCGGTTTACTGGGTTATGGCGCATGCTCGCAGGGTGGTTCATGGTCGCTGCCGAAAGTGACGTCATCGGTGATTGTGACGTTTCACGTGATCGACATGAATGACAATTATCCCAGGTTATCTGTCCGAAATTAAAGACAACGAAGACAGTCTGTGGTCATCATGCATGACGGAAATAGATCTGGAGGAGGAAGGATGGTCATCTCCATCAACACTGCCGCTACCACCACCACCATTACCACCACATGCATGTCTAAATCAACCGATCTGACGTTGTTCATGGAGGCCACGGTCCGTGATAACGGTCCAACTATTCGTCAGGCGCGAACCTTCTTCTATCTCATCATCAACGAATCACTCATCCATAACGGCGCAGGACCGGACGCTGTTGCCAAGGGAGACGAATCGGATGATGACGTCGTCTCTGTCGTCATCATCATAATCGCAAGAACCACCCAGATTAATTAGGAAGGATGCCACGAAAACCTAAGAAAAGCAACGAAAACAAAAGAAATATTTGTTTTCATAAAAACAGTTTTGCTGTTTTGCAAAACATTGACCATATTGGCTTTGTATTGATGTCCTATGATGATTTTGACCTTAGATTGGTGTTCCTCGAGTAAAAAATCATATATGCAAACGGCACTAAAGGCGACATTCCTTGACAATTTGCATGGATGTCTTTGACGCAGGACGCCATTTTTAAGAAGCCGCCATTTTGAATTCTAAGGACAATTCCCAATGGTTCCGATGCATAATAATAAAAACTGTGATAAACCATGCAAATTTATGAGGAAATATGCCACAAGAAAATTGGAAAACATGCAATGGAAATGAAGAACTATTTGTTGATTTTTAATAGCAATTTTGCTGTTTTTAAATGTAAAAACACTTGTTTTGGCTTAATTTTGATGTCTAATGTTGATTTTGACCTCAGATTCATGTTACTTGAGTCCGGAATATATAGAAACGACACCATACTCGAGATGATACGATGATTTATAAGAATTTCTTAGCCTCAGGACGCCATTTTGAAAAAGGCCGCCATCTTGAATTCTAAGGGAAATTTCGGTTGCCTCCCCTTCTTAAAATGTTCTCTTAGGTCCCAGCTACAACTGTGCCAAGCGGCAACCCGTGTTCAAAAAGTGCAGTTTACTTTTGTGTACCGCCTGGACTATACACCAAACCTTTGACAACAGTGAGTTAATGCGACAGCTAGTGTCTTTCCTTTGAGTCCACTAACCGTGTAGTTGGATGGGCGAACACAGATTCACTTTGGATCAGAGTCTCAGCGATTTTTGCATTGCCTACCAGAGTTTCAATCTTGAGTTTTATGGGCTTGCCATTCAAAGAAATTTTTATGTGTGACATGTCTGAGAAGTTTACGTTGAAAGTTGAAATGCAATTTCTTTTTAATCCATGCTCTCTGTGTTATGTCGAGACCCTTTGTCACAAATGTGTAAAAACACTAGACCGCCGTTTGCAATTAAATGAGTAATGATTAATTCATAAGATAAAGAAACAAAGCGCCAGCCTGCTTCGTATATGCTCAAAGTAGTACTATAGGCTATATACACAGCTTATGAATTTCTGACCACCGATTTAGAGTTAGGCCTAATGCTAACAAATTTAACAAATTCTGAAACATATAGCCTATATAATTCAAAGTAGTTTAAGAAACTTGCATTGAAACGCAATTTCCTTTTAGGATTATCCATTTCCTCTGACGTGTCTCAAAATCAGTCAAATTTTCACTGTCCTATAATTATTAGCGAAGTTTCTCGAAAATATATAATTTATTTATGACGCCTATAAGATCGATGTCACAAGTGGCAGAAACAGTTTTGGAAACCAATTGATACGAGCTGGAAAGGTTCCTTCTTTGTAAGAAACGGTAAGTAAGTAAGGTGAGTCTATAGTTCTGCCTCTTGTAAACCGGAACTGTGTTCTTATCATCAACAAACGGATCATCGGATGGCTGGCCATGATGATCTTCTCCTCACATCAGGTCAACAAGGCACCAACGACACAGATGACTTCCTGCAAGAATCATACAAACAGGGTTTTATGTGAAGAAAATCAGTCAGATGAATCATGAAGCCACTGCAACTATGCTGCTCCCAAGGCAGGCGCTTTAACTCTGATCAGAGATCAAAATCAACTGTTGCGGACCTGATTATTATTTTGATATTGTAGTCGTGAGCAAAATATGCGGAGTTTCCTTTCTCTGTGTCGATGAGAAATTAAAGAGATTTACTTAATTTATATCTCATCATCGTCATCATCACCACCACGGATTAATGTAATGTCATCTGTTCTATTGTTGGCCCTACCATTACTGTCGCTGGTTAACATTGTATCTGTCTTGTGCCGTTTGTTTCATTGGCCATCGTTGAAAGCAAAGTAAGTCGTAATCGTAATCTGTAAACTCAGCGAATGCCCTGTCCTTGAGTGACAGATAATTGTAATTGTAATTGTAATTGAACATTTATATAGCACCGCTCACAGATTCGGTAGCGCTCCCGACCCTAGATACCGTAGGCTATAAGTAGAAAATAAAAGAAGCATTCTCTTTACTTACCAGTTCAGCAACAGTAACTGTTGTAGTCGCTATCAGTCTCCTGCTGCTGTTTATTTCAGCAGAAAGCAATGATGCAAGTCCGTAGCTGTTACGTTTAGCGTCAACGAGAAACTTTCGTCGAAATAAACGATGCTGCCGAGCGATGTACAATAGCAGTCTGATCCCAAGCAGACGAATCTAATAACCATCATGGTTATGCACCACAATGCATAACTAACTAAAAAGGTGGATGAATAAACAAATCTAATGAACATCAACGGATCATTCGCTAGGAAAGGCAGCGTCTTTCCTAACCGCCAAAAGGTGACGGAAAATGTCGACAGGTAGGTCAACAACACTAGAACTTCGATACCAGACGGCTGTCGTCCTATACACCAATGCGCAAATTCCATAAAAATACCACGCGCCATCTTGACGAACTATGGACATTCCAGTTTGTGTCTCCATGGTAACTAACAACAATAGCCTTAATTATAAATAATATTACTGACTTCGCGCATGCTTACTCCCTCGTGTTATGAGTCATTCATTGCGAGGATTTATATAGCGCCTCTTCTGCTATTCAAAGTAGCCTTACGTAGCGCCAATTTCATCCACAAAACGGTCAAAACCCAAAGAAGCCCCACGTATATCGCCAATTTTATCCATGCTATACCAAAAGTACGTAGCACCAATTTTATCCATGCTACCCAAAGTGCGTAGCGCCAATTTAATCCATGCTACCAAAAGTAGCCCTACGTAGCGCCAATTTCATCCATGCTACCCAAAGTTCTGAAGAACGGTTCTCTTAAATCCCGCGTTCTGTGAGCAACTGTTCGTCGTCTTGAGACGCCATCTGCATCTGCTCAACAAACCCAACAATTAATCTCGCAGTCGCTGGTCGTTAGTTCGTGCTGGTGTTGATGTGTGTGTGTCTATGTGTGTGTGTGTATGTGTGTGCATGTGTGTGTTTGGGTGTGTGTGTGCCCGACGTCGTACGCTTCACCTTCTTCTCCTCTTTCTCCTTCTCCTCCTTCTCCTTCTCCTCCTCAGTCTTTTTTATCTCTTCTGAATGCGGCATTTTCTTTCTCTTCTTTCTCCTCTTTTTTCCTCCTCTCTGTCCTCGTCCACTCCAGTTTTCTCCTCTAAAGACGACAACGTTGCAAGCAATGTGAACGAAAATAACTTAAATGCAAACTCAGGTAAATTATTCATTTAACACATTTTCATTTTCGAACATATTATGTATTATAGCGCTCTTCAAGATACCGACTCGTCTCGATTCACGTTACAAATTTTATTTAATAATATATAATAAGACCACTTAGACCAGAGTGATATGACTTCAAGATCCTTATTTACTTTCATCTGCAATGCATCTATTGACTTGTTAACAAAAATGACATTGATATGATCGACAATAGCATCAACGTCTCACCTATAACCGAACTTCAGAACGGTACGCTGTCGTTGCCACTGGCGCTGGTTCCAAACGGGAAGCGCTAGGCAAACAGGTGCGATTTGGCATTGTCTTCTTGTCACGAGGAGTGAGCGACAACTTTTTCCGATTATCGGCAACGGCAGCAGGACTAGTTGGAGACGATGTGGACTGCAGTGCCATCCCTTCCGTCCTTGACGAAGTGCTTCCTCCTCTTCCTCTTCCTCCTCCTCTTCCTCCTCCTGTGCCTCTTTCGCCTCCTCTGCCTCCTCCTCCTCCTCCTCTTCCTCTTCCTCCTCGGGGGTCGGTGGCAGCAGGACCAGTTGGAGACGACGTAGACGGCAATGCCATCTCTTCCGTCCTTGACGGAGTGACTCCTCCTCCACCTCTTCCTGTGCTTCCTAATCTTTCTCCTCCTCTGCCTCCTCCTCCTCCTCTTTCTCCTCCTCTTCCTCCTATTTCTCCTCCTCTGCCTCCTCCTACTCTTCCTCTTCCAACTCCTCTTTCTCCTCCTCTGCCTCCTCCTCCTCCTCCTCCACCTCCTCCACCTCTTCCTATGCCTCCTCCTCTTCCTCCTCCTCTTTCTCCTCCTCTTTCTCCTCCTCTGCCTCCTCCTCCTCCACCTCCTCCACCTCTTCCTATGCCTCCTCCTCTTCCTCCTCCTCTTTCTCCTCCTCTGCCTCCTCCTCCTCCTCCTCTTTCTCCTCCTCTTCCTCCTATTTCTCCTCCTCTGCCTCCTCCTACTCTTCCTCTTCCAACTCCTCTTTCTCCTCCTCTGCCTCCTCCTCCTCCTCCTCCACCTCCTCCACCTCTTCCTATGCCTCCTCCTCTTCCTCCTCCTCTTTCTCCTCCTCTTTCTCCTCCTCTGCCTCCTCCTCCTCCACCTCCTCCACCTCTTCCTATGCCTCCTCCTCTTCCTCCTCCTCTTTCTCCTCCTCTGCCTCCTCCTCCTCCTCTTTCTCCTCCTCTTCCTCCTATTTCTCCTCCTCTGCCTCCTCCTACTCTTCCTCTTCCAACTCCTCTTTCTCCTCCTCTGCCTCCTCCTCCTCCTCCTCCACCTCCTCCACCTCTTCCTATGCCTCCTCCTCTTCCTCCTCCTCTTTCTCCTCCTCTTTCTCCTCCTCTGCCTCCTCCTCCTCCACCTCCTCCACCTCTTCCTATGCCTCCTCCTCTTCCTCCTCCTCTTTCTCCTCCTCTGCCTCCTCCTCCTCCTCTTTCTCCTCCTCTTCCTCCTATTTCTCCTCCTCTGCCTCCTCCTACTCTTCCTCTTCCAACTCCTCTTTCTCCTCCTCTGCCTCCTCCTCCTCCTCCTCCTCCACCTCCTCCACCTCTTCCTATGCCTCCTCCTCTTCCTCCTCCTCTTTCTCCTCCTCTTTCTCCTCCTCTGCCTCCTCCTCCTCCACCTCCTCCACCTCTTCCTATGCCTCCTCCTCTTCCTCCTCCTCTTTCTCCTCCTCTGCCTCCTATTTCTCCTCCTCTGCCTCCTCCTACTCTTCCTCTTCCAACTCCTCTTTCTCCTCCTCTGCCTCCTCCTCCTCCTCCTCCACCTCCTCCACCTCTTCCTATGCCTCCTCCTCTTCCTCCTCCTCTTTCTCCTCCTCTTTCTCCTCCTCTGCCTCCTCCTCCTCCACCTCCTCCACCTCTTCCTATGCCTCCTCCTCTTCCTCCTCCTCTTTCTCCTCCTCTGCCTCCTCCTCCTCCTCCTCCTCCTCCTCTTTCTCCTCCTCTTCCTCCTATTTCTCCTCCTCTGCCTCCTCCTCTTCTTCCTCTTCCTCCTCCTCTTTCTCCTCCTCTGCCTCCTCCTCCTCCTCTTCCTCTTCCTCCTCGGGGGTCGGTGGCAGCCCGTGGCGCTGACAGGCTGTTACTGCGACTGCCCGCTTGTCTCTGTGGTGGTTGCGGCATCCGTCGAGATGTAGGGGCCAATGATGGTTGTCCGTCAGTCTGCAACGGATCCTGAACTTGAGCTGCAGGCACTGGCCGCTGCTGTGGTGGTTGCTGGTGACGGTGCATCAGTTGAGATGCAATTGGCACAAGAGGCGATGGATCAGCGTCGGATGCGTCGGAAGCTTCCGCCGCTGCATCCTCGATTGCCATTCGTCTTCCTACAATGAAGACTTACTGCATGATGATTCTCTAGAATAAGTTTAGAAGAATGACTATAGAGTGTTGAACTCCAACAATTCTCGCCATTTAATTTAGTTGCGAGACATAAAGGCGACCACCCCACCACCACCACCACCACGACAACAACATTATCGTCATCATTATCATCACTAATTCTTCTTAATCTTCATCATCATCATCATTTAAAATTGGCCTGTTTAACTTACAAATTTCTCACAACCAGCACACCTCCCTACCTAGCTTCAGTCACTGCTTACACCTTACATTCCTTCTCGTTGCATGCGATCATCAAGCATGGGTCTTTTAGCTGAGCCTCGATGCAGAACAGTTATGGGCCGTGTGCATTCCATGCCTCTGCTCCCAGGGAATGAAATCTACTTCCACTCTCACTTTGTAGCTCAAATTCATTCCCAATACCTTCAGAAAACGGCTCAAACCTTACTCTTTCTCGTTGACTTTTAAGTAATTCGATATCTAATTCTATCTTCCTTGGCGGGTGACTATCCATGCCTCAAATTCACATTTCGGTGTGACCTTGCGCGCGCAAAAAATTTATGTAATAATCATCATCATCGTCGTCGTCGTCGTTGTCATCATTATCATCTTAGTAAGAAGAATTTTTGTTCATTACTGGTTCGTCGGCCTGTTCGATGATTTCTTCTCCAGAAAAACCAGGCGACCATGAGCAGCAGGGAGCAGGCGAGGATGACAATACCGCCCCATCTCCGACATCCTGATTTCGCGGAAGCTAGAAAAGAGCGACCATGCATGACAGATGAAATAATACAACAATGACCAACTTGTTAATGACATAACGACTGAGGATCCGGCTCAGTGGTGCAAGGAAAATCTTAGATTCACTGAGCCATGGTCATAAGCAGCCATATTAGAATCAAATTAAAGTAGAAATCCACGTGGGAGCAAAAAACACGGTGTCTTTCGGCAGAGCGAAGTTGGAGGAGAAAGACAGGCTTATGGAAAATCTCGACAGAGTAGGCTATATACTAACCTGTAGGTCTAAATGTGACATCAAGAATTGCATTTATATGAGTTGCAGTTATTCCTGTGTTGGTGGAGAGCACATATTTTGTGTCTGCAGTAGAGAGAAACATTAATTTTTCATCAAATGTCAAAGAGAAAAGATTGGAATCGTTGAACCTCATCAGATAGGACCAGTTGACCTTCAGTAGACAAGAAATCAATTGTTTGCAACAGGAAAAGCAAGCAAAAGGATGGACGAAAATGGAGTGTGAAGAGTGATAAACAAACCACAGAAGAGGAGAAGATGACAGATAGATCCATGTTTGATGTGGAGCAGAAAGAGTTTGATGAGTTTGAGGGAAAAATGAAAGAACCGGTGACGAAGACAAAACCTACTAACAAGGTGAAGGTTTGCCCTTCGAACAACGAGCAGAGTTTACAATGACAATTGCAGTAATTATTACAACTACCGGCCAAGCGAGACGCGTAAGTTCCATGACTTTATTGCACATAGGCCTAATACAACATGCAGGCTAGGTTAAAAGTAGGTAAGTCAGAAAGTCAGAATATTCTTTATTACACTATAGCACATCAGTTTGCAGAAGAAATAAATAATAGCTACATTCATGCAAAGTCATACAACATTCTCACAATAGCCTACAACTTCTTTGAGTATATAAGAATGGCATGTTATTATTCTGCATTACCTTTGGCCTCAGTGACTGGTTTAGGCTCCGGTGTAGGCTTATCGAACATCCAATTCCAAGCGTAATCCAGAGCGTCTTCGAGGTATTCTTCTAAGATATCTTCTGCCAAGTCGACCAAGAATTCTGCCAAGTTTGCCAAAAATTCTGCCATTTGTTCTGTTAGTATATGCATACATACACACGCACATGTATAGAATTATATACAATATATGTGTGTACATGTATTTATAAAGGAATCACGATTGTGTGGGTGTGTATGTACGCATGTGTTGTAGGCCTACTTGATCATTTATAAAGTGTCTTTAGAAGGGTGCACTGCTCAGAAGCGCTCTTAGTGCGCAAGTCCCCGCGAGAAGAAGCAGGTTTTCAGAAGATAGAAGTACGAAGAGAAAATGCCAAACAGAATTGAGGAAGAAATTTGTCAAAAATCAAAACGTGAGCTAAAATTCTTTACTAATTTTCCAGGGAAGTGCCCATCTTGCTTCGAGGCTTATGCAGCTGTATTGGCCGCCACCTGCAGACATATACAGCGTTTGAAAACAGCTTTCATAATTATAGTGCACGTATGGAAGCCCTTGCTACCCATTTCTGGATTTCATCATTTTCCTCATCATCATCATGCATCTTCCGCCTCCTCTTCGTTAAAAGCCATGCGGTTATAATAGCCATTAAGTGGAGTTGAAACACAGAGCAATGATAACATGTATTCAACAATCACACACTTGGAAATATCGTCCAGAGAAATATTCGATATTAATTCGATATTAAAACGGGGCTAACCCGCAGTTTCAATGCCAAATAAGCGAATATTAATGCACTTATCAGTTATGCACTTAAGTGGTGTCGACTGCAGCGGTAGGCCTACGCCTGCTGTGGTGAAATGAGTTAACAGAACTCTTCATCATGATAATCTACATGATACAGAAAGAGTAGACATAGGCCTATACCTGTCAAGGAAAGTCGAATGTGCAGCTATTGATGAGTGTTAAAAAGTCAAATCATGCCGACAAGTCTGTGAGGTGCTTGATCAAATGTACAATAAATTTCCAATAATTAATTAGTAGGCTATACAAGCGACGCCGTTTTCGAGTTGCGCCTGCAGTGCCAAAAGCCCGCCCATAGGAGAAAGCATAGGCTATACGCCTACACACAGAATCATTCTTTTTGTGCTTTCTGTAATCTCTTCTCTCGTCCTATATAAGATAAATCCAATAGACATGGTTAAAGACAGTCTTGGGTATTAGGCCTATATTCCATTTGATCAACTGCTTTTTGTCCTGATAGCGGTACTGTGTCTATTAGTTTTTGTCACCCCATTTAAACGAATTTAATAAACAATTATTACTGACCTATTTAGGCTACAACAGCGATTGAACTATATCGGAACGAATCGCTATAAATACATATTAGCCTACGTAATTACATGTATATTTGGTATAAATTGACCTACTTATCTGACGAACGATTGGTGCGTTTTGTTTTCTTCCGGTTGTCTGCTGTCATGCTGTGATGTCACAAGTAGAACAAGGATCATGCATCTCTTCAAAGACGCTTTAGTATTAGGCCTATTATTTATTTATTTAAAAAAAATTATTTTAGTAACCTATTATTGACGTTTCAAAATTGAAAATGAAACGTTGCACATCTTTTAACAAGATGTGCATTGTGCAGTGCATGGGCGGAAACCTAGGGGGACGGGGGGGACGGTTCCCCAAACGGAGGTGTTGGGGACGGCCCATGCATTTGTTCCTCCCCCCCCCAATCGTTGAGCGTCAGGACTAAAAAAAGGTCATTAACTTTTTTGGCGGTGAAATTAGACAATTTTCTTGACTTTTCGGCCAGACGACCAAAAAAATCTCGCGTCTTTTCTTCGTCCACTCGTTCGTCCCCCCCCCCCCCCCCAAGTCTCCGCCCAGGTTTCCGCCTTTGGTGCAGTGACATTTGGCAATAAACAGTAGGCCTACCGGTATACTAAGCTTATAGGATAACTTTTTAGGGCGAACCAAAAATTCACCGTCGAAATTCATCGATGTCCTGTAGCCTATGTCGGCTCAGGGGCGGATACAGAACCTTTCGACGGGGAGGAGGACAAACATTCTTGGCCTTGGGTGAATTTCGTATCCGCCAAAAGAGTTTTAAAAGTTGATGACCTTTATGGTCATCTGGTCGAAATGTCGGGAAAAGTATACCATCTTGTCCGCCAAAAAGTTGATGACCTTTTTTAGTCGTCCAGTCATCCAGATGTCCTCATTGTACATTGTTCGAAAGCTTGTTGAAACCAAATGGGAGGGGGCCACGATACATGGGCAGTTCTAAATGAGGGGGCCATGGCCGGATTGGACACCCCGTGGATCCGCCCTTGTGTCGGCTTAGTTATAGTATGTTCATGAATGACTTCACTAACCCTATATATCTTTAATCCTAACCGACCCTCACGATGCCTAACCTTACCCTAACCGACCCTCACGATGCCTAACCTTACCTTAACCGACCCTCACGAGCCGCTTACTATGCCGCCTATGTCTACCCATACTCCATCTGAAAAAAGAGTTTTTACTGGTTCCTAGAGCCAACAATGCGAACAGTCCCAAAGAGTAGCCTGCTCGTTATCGGACTAAACAAGCGCATGTCTTGCCCTTCTGGGTCTTCTTTGGATTGACTCTGTGATTTCCACGTACGAGGTTCGGCATACAGGATAGGCTAACAGGATCTAGGTTATGGGTTTTTGGAGTCAATAATAGGCTATCTCAGCGAAAATAGGTTATAGGCCTAGGTCTACATAAAATGTACAGGGTGGAGTGCTTTGTAGGCTGTCTGTTCCGTTAGTACGGTAGTTCAGATTTATGTATTTTGTAAAATGAGTTCCTGTAAATTGTTTCAACTGCATAATTGTATACCCTATACACTGAACCGGTCGCGAACTGTCAGCGGATTGTTGAAGAAAGGAAAATTAGGCTATTAGCCTATTAGGCTATTATTGTCATTATTTTTTTTATTGTCATCAATGATCTCTCAGGATTCATAAAAATCAGGGGCAATGTTCTGTACATGTAATGGCTAGTCTTCGCAGATGGGGAAAGTGCAGCAGAAAACGATTGCGTTGAAGTGCTGAATATATTCATCGATAAGCGTTGAAACAGAAAAGGTGTTTCTCGGTTGTTTCCCGACATTTGTGAAAGCCGAGGAGATTGATCAGTATGAGACCAGATTGATTTATTGAACCCAGAGTCTCAAAGGCTCAGAGTAGCCTATAAAGCAATACGAAGGCAAAATGGCATTGTGTATTTAGATGTCTTTCTACGCGTATCTTCTGCCATTTCAGCAGCAGCACCTGTAATCCCAGCTGATCTGGTATGGTAAGAATATGCCAGGATGTCGATAACAGTGGCGTCCCATGCCAGACACTTTCCACCTTCCCATAGAATTAGCGTCACACCATCGGGATGCTTCCCATCAGACCTGACAATTGAGCAGCTGATGAGTATAGGTGCTAGCCCTATGTGAAATTTTCTCAATGTTACGTTTCTGTTTTCACATAGCATGAAGTTCGTCTAAGTCAACGAAATATTATTAATTCCTATTTTCGACGTGCTATTAACTTCCAGTATTAACTTATAATGAAACATTTAATTTAACAACATTTATTAAGTTCAGCACTGTGCATCAGTAGGCCTAAATTAACTTTGTTATAGTCTATACTCACTCTACTGTCAAATGTGCAAAGTGCTTCAGCCTGCAAATGGCGCCCGTTATAAGGTATACGGATCGAGATCAGATATAAAGATCTATGGAGATGAGCGAAATAAGTTCTTTGGAGATGTTCAAAGGAAGATCATTGGGTGTATTCAAAGGAAGATCCATGGAAATGATCAAATGAATCTCTAGATGAAGATCCGTGGATATGATCAAATGAATCTCTATAGAAAGATCAAAGGAGGATCAATGGCGATGATCTATGGAAAGGATTCGTAGTCAGATCAACGAAACGATGAGAGTCAATAGATTTGATCAAAATAAGATCTGCAGATGTTAATCAAAGGAAGATCCGTACAAATAATCAACTAAAAATAAACGGAGATGTTCAAAAGATTATCCATTCCATGGAGATGTTCAAAGGAGGATCAAGCGTGAGTCGATATCATTCTGTCGTTCAATCATGTTCTTGAAATTTGCAGATGACAACTGGACAGTGTGAATGATGGATGACGTAGTCACTGACGCTGCCTAGGATCGTCCGTCGTAGCACTCCCATCCCTCTCGTTCCCATGACGACCATCGTTGCTCCCTCCTCAGCAGCAACGTGCACTATCACCTGACCTGGCTTCAGTCCTCCCTCGCATCGACTCTCCACGTTTTCAATCTGTATAATACATTCACTTATATCACTAGCATAGGCTATAATGAAAAAACATGAAATTAGGCGAAAAATGATAAGAAAGCCGTTTCCGATTACCTAAAAAAGGTCGTCAGAAATTTTTACGACGAAAAAAGGTCGCCAAAAATTCTCCGCCGAAGAAACACCCCCCCGAAATCAAATTCTGGCTACGGCCTTGCAAGGTGGGTATAAAATAATCTAATCACTCCTGGAATTCGGGTCGCAGGTTCTAATGCCAAATTGCGGCCATACATGTAGCCTACGCCTGAATGTGTGAATTTTCTGCAAAATATCAATCGTGACCGAAAGCCAACAAAGCCTTGTAGATCGAAGAAAATGTTGTTTTGGAAGATTCAGAAAATGTTTCGTTAGAACTGCGTTAGGCCTATAGGTAAACACTTCCATGCAGTAATAGGCAGACAATACTGTTGCAGCAAAAGGGAGAGAGAAAGGGAGGGAGAAAGACAGACAGGCAGGCAGGCAGGCAGGCAGGCAGAGATAGTCATCAACCTCCGTAAGATTTCATTAGTCACTAGTCAGATGTCAGATGATGTTAGTCAGCAATCTCTGGTGATCAGTGATGCAGGGATCTCAGCGATCACCTTCCGCTCATCTGATTGATGAGCGGCGGAAGCTATTTTATCCAAGTGATCATCGACCGGTAAGCCATCAAACCATCATTAACCATGGCGTCCACCTGTGTCCGTGAAAAAAAGGACACTTCGAACACCAGCTGTAGCTGAACTTCACTCCCCTATAATTAGCGTGTTTGAAATTTTCACTTTTCTGTAGGCCTACTGCATCTCAAATGTTCATAAACTTGACAAACTCACCAACATTTCCTGCGATTTGGTGGCAATATGACTAGGCCTGTTGGGTTTTTCTCTCACGAAAATGCTAAAT
Organism: Lumbricus rubellus; assembly: GCA_945859605.1. Taxonomy (NCBI): domain Eukaryota; kingdom Metazoa; phylum Annelida; class Clitellata; order Crassiclitellata; family Lumbricidae; genus Lumbricus; species Lumbricus rubellus. The sequence continues at coordinate 30,045,942 of OX243826.1, read as the reverse complement.
GTTTTGACCGAGTTATGGCACCTTTTGTTGGGGTCTTCTTTTCATCGGGACACAGTGCGTAATGTCTTTTTCCTATGGAAGGCAATAGAACGTTGCATCAGCTGCTTTTGACTGACTAAGTAGAGTCTTGCAACAGTTCTTTGACATCCGACACTATATCCTCAATTGGATAATGTCATCCCCCTCTAATCGCAATCAGCATCTGTAAGCAGATTAGCCTACCCTTCAGCTTTCACATCGCTGAAAAATTCAGTTTGTTACGAGCAATTTCCAGGTGATAACTATAACGGCCTTGGAAAATGACGGCCATTTTGGACGCCATATTGGTTTTCAGAATGCGCTCCGGCAGGCACTTTTGGTATCGCATTCTACTCATATTCATACATCTAAGCTTATCCTGAGAAATTCAGTTTGTTATAGCTATTTCGACATATTGATTTGTTGATCCTGGAATACATCCATTGGGGAAAGACACTGGAAATAACGCTAAGATATTACCAAATTTTTCAACCTGGCACTTAGAATTTCATCCTGAGATCAAAACATCTTTCTTTTGCTTGTAACACCAAAATGCACAATGTTACGCCAACAGCTCGGAGCCTCGGATTATATAGCGAAACTGTCAAATTGCAGTTCTATTGTATTTGCATTGTATTGTATCTTTTGCATAACCATCATCATACTTTACTGATCTCATTTTCACATCGTCCTGTAGGCTAACCGTGTTGCCGCCTTTCAACCTCATTTATATTAAACGTATAAATATTATGTCTATATAGCCTACGTCTAATAAATATATATATATAATGAAATATACATAATGTATATACGAAATGTATGTATATCTATGTACATATATATATATATATATATATATATATAATCAATGGCACATGCAGAAACCAGCAGACACCAGTTAGTGGTGATTTATTGACTAAGCACTTGGAACCTGACCGACTTATAAGCGACAAATGACGACTGCTTGGCACAGGTTCCGTTCCAGTCTGAGATCAACATCTATGGCCTAGAGGCACGAAACCATTACGACAACACAATTAGCCTACTCTCTGGATGCCATTAGAAAACGAAAGGAATTTCATATATATATATATATAATTATATATTATATATAGCACACACATATGCATATATAGGATTATAGGTATGTATGCCTATAATATATTATATAATTTATATATTTATTATGAAATCAATAAAGATTTCGGAAACAAGGAGTTCTGGGGCATAATTAATCTTTTAGGAAATAGGAAGACGTTTGCAAATCAATGGCAACTATTTTCTATCCGTGTGTGTACGTGCGTGCGTTATAATGACACATACTCCTTTGGCTTTGAGGAGTTCTTCGTAATGAGTCTTCAATTCGTGAGCCTTGATTCCTGCTTCATTCCACATTTCGTGTAGAGTAGAGGGCGTTAGATGCATATGTCCTTCAAAAATAAACAACACACATTACGTGGAAAATCCATCGAGAAACCAACAAGGCATCCACCAAAAGTATAACTGATGTGCGTTAGCTATATAGTTAAAAAGTACATGAATATTAGGCCTACATAGTTCAGGTCCAGCTGTGTATTCTATTAAAAGAAGAAACCAGTGGCATAGCAGCAAACAGGGATGAGGATGGAAATACTGTTGAGATTTATAGCAGTTGCAAGCCATGTTTACACAGCGCCAATGTGAAATACAGATGTAACACAAATGCAACTAAGCGCCTCAGGTTTCTTGGTCCCGTCTAATTGAGTAACGACGCACCGGAGATAGAGTAGCCTATAGACAGAAACATCTTGCGAGCGATATATCAAACCATTGAATATGAGCATTAGCGGCTCTATAACAGGCCTACGGCAGTCGAACCAAGGTACACAATGTCCTGGTAAAAGGACCTGGTCGCTGCCCTGCCCCAATGATTCTTCCCTTGGGAGAATAATTATCTTTGACCGAACTCGACCTCTGCACCTGCCACTTCTTTGTCCTGTTTACAATAAATTTAATATCTGGGGTCTCCTTTGGAGATGAGAGTTAAGTTTAGTCATCATTGAAAGACCTTTTACCAATTTATTACCGTGTACTTTTATAATTATATTTACATGTCCTTGCTTCGTTTAGTAGACCTGAATGTCAGACCGCAATCAGCTGACAGTTCGTATAGACCATGTTATAGACCATGTTATAGACCTACTCCCTATAGTCACTGTAATGAACAGTCTGAACAGAATAACATGAATCACGGAAATACGAATGGAAGCAAGTATGTATACAAACCAGAGAATGCTGGGAGGAACAGGAAAGACAAAAAAGGATCTGGGACACGCAATTTGTGGGTCACCTTATCATGAACTTGTACTTATGTGTGTATGTGTGTAAGCGTGTGTGTGTCTCTGTGTGTCTGTGTGTGTCTGTGTGTGTCTGTGTGTGTATTTGTGTATGTGTACTATGTATGCATGTATGCATTAGGTCTGCAGTTGAAACTCACTGGCGTGTGCGAGATCCGGAAGTTCAATGACGTGTAGAAGGATGACTCGATTCTGTGGGCGATGTATGTGATCCAGATAATCTAAAGCACATTTACAATCGAAATAATAACCATTGAAACGCCATCGATCAGTGGCCGATCCAGAACTGTTCGAAGGGGGAGCCAAATAATTTTTTTGTCTTGGGACAAGGAAAAAATCGTCACTGGCCGCCAAGGAAAGTTGATGACCTTTTTTTAGTCATTGGTCTTTGGCTGATGGAAAAAGTACCTTTTCATCCGCCAAAAAGTTGACGACCTTTTTTAGTCCTCCGGCCGAAAACCGAATGGGGGCCACGCCCCATGCAATTTTTTTAATGGGGGAGCCAATATGCCATGAAACCCCTATTCATATTGATGATTTCAAACCGAATGTGGGGGCCCCGTCCCATGGCATTTTTAAATGGGAGGGGCCATGGCCGAATTGGGCCCCTGGATCCGCCCCTGCCATCATTATTCATTTCCTTAACGATCCTTCTCAAAATAAATTCAATGCTATCAACACTAACGTGGCTTTTCATGTCTGGCTGCAGGCCACGGTTACGATGTAAGTTAGGCATATGCTCTGTTAAGGGGCTTATACTCACTCTTACAAGCGTAGGCCTATGCTAACAAGACATAATGTAAACTATGTGGACCCGAAGTACCTATAATGAGATGGATCTGTTCGAGTCAGAGTCGGCTGTTAAAAAACAAATATTGAGATTGACAATGAGATTGGCTGACTAGGTCTATACATGTGCAGTAGTCTACACGTGAGAGTCGCGAAATTTAGTTCGGCCATCATGTCGGATTTAGTGGCACACTGTCGGATTACTTCTGCTTCTGTCAGTTCCCTGCTGCTGTAAGCCTGTTATATGAATCGCTGTTAAGCGATGCGACCAGCGGGTTACGGTCATATACAGGGTGGGCCAAAAAAAGACCCCCCTAGGTTTTTTGCCAATATTTTGGCCAGAAGTAAGAATTTTGAATTGAAATTTTGCAGTCCTAAAGGCAATTCATATCTACACATGATGGCCAGATTTCATCTAAATATATCAAACAGAACAAAAGTTATAGCAGTTTTAGTGAGGCCACCCCCCGTTTTTTGACGATTCAAAAACGAAACGCAAAAAAATTAGGTTTTTCGTCCATATCTTGACCAAAAGTAAGAATTTTGAAATGAAATTTCACACGCTTAAAGGCAATTCATATTTACATATTATGGCCAAATTTCATCAAAATTTTTCAAACACAACCAACACAAGTTATACCACTTTTAGCGAGACCACCCACCGTTTTTGACGATTCAAAAACGAAACGCAACAAAAAGTAGCAAAAACACTATTTTATTAAGTCTCGTCTCAAATAACTGTTGTAAAATGAACTTGGTAGTGCTTCACAACTTGTGTTCAATGTGCCCAATCACCAGTGCCAAAACTTCTTTTGAGTCTCTTTGCAAAGTTCTTGATGGACCCCTGATTAATCTGACAGATTCGTTATTTGCCAATTTGATTGTCGTCTTGCTAAGTGACTTCTCAGTGACGTGCAGCTATGCTGGCACCCTGTTTCGTTTTTAAATAGTAGTAATAATGATCATCTGTCAACATCAAGGCTATTTGATAATAATTATTTGAGATGAGACTTAATAAAATCATGTTTTTGCTGCGTTACGTCGTTGAATTGTCAAAAATTGGGGGGTGGCCTCACTAAAAGTGGTATAACTTTTGTTGTTTTGGAAATAGTTTGATGAAATCTGACCATCATCTATATATATAAAAATGTAACGGCGTTCGCACGAATCTTCCATTTATAGGATCTTGGTAAGTACTGGACCGATTCTTTTCAAAATTGCAGCAAAACGTTCCGTTAATATAGGCGCAGGTTTGTATAATGCTTTTTTTCCAAAATCTTCTACAACAAAAAACAACTTTCACTTCCATTCGACCGATTTCGAGTTGAATATGCGCTATATGAACCTTGCCGCCACCGCCATTTTTAAACGCGAGCTATTTTTGCCCAATGCATTTGGACGGTTTCAATTTGAACTCACAATCGGTCGAATCGAAGTGAAAGTTATTTCTTTTTGTTATGGACGGTTTGAATTTTAACTCTCAATCGGTCGAATCGAAGTGAAAGTTATTTCTTTTGTAAAAGATCTGCAAATTCGACCGTTTTACGCCCGCCGTTAGGCTTTGCTCGGGCGCGTGTTCCGTTTATGTAGCGCATTTCAACACATTCGATTCCGGCCTTTTTGATGTTCCGCGTCGCTCTGTTCCGCGTCGCTGTCGCCCCGTGTCGGAAAGGGACGGTGCGAAGGAGGAAAGGAAGGGAAGGAGCGGGACGAAGAGGAAGAGGAGAGATGGAGGATGTAAGGGGAGTGGAGGGGAGGGGAGGAGGGGGAGGGGTGGGAGGGGGAAGGGGAGGGGAGAGGGGGCGGGGGAATAGAGGGGGAGGGGGAAGAGGGGGAGGGGAGGGAAGGGGAGGGGCGGGGAGAGGGCGGAGGAGAGAGGGGGAGGGGGCGAGGGAGAGAGAGGAGGAGGGGGAGAGAGGGGGAGGATTGGAGGCAGAGGACGGTCTTTTCTGCCACAGCAACGCGTGGCCGGGTTCAGCTAGTATGCATATATGAATTGTCGTTAAGCCTGTAAAATTTCATTTTGATATTCTTACTTTTGGCTAAGATATTGGCCAGAATAATTAGATTGAATTTTTATTACTTTTTGTTGCGTCGCGTTTTTGAATCGTCAAAAAACGGTGGGTGGCCTCACTAAAAGTGGCATAACTTTTGTTCTGTTTGAAATATTTTTATGAAATCTGGCCATCATGTGTAAATATGAATTGTCTTTAAGACAGCAAAATTTCATCTCAAAATTCTTACTTTTGGTCAAGATATTGGCAAAAATCTTAGGTTTTTGTTTGGCCCACCCTGTAGAGAGGAGGATGTGCGCGTTGTTTGAACGGCATTTAAGCTGTTGTTTTGTTTGAACTTCACTATGCATCATCACTTCAAACGATTTTCTGCTCTTAACTTAACGGTCTTTCAACGAATTCTGTTTGTTTGTTAGTCAAACATGTATATCTCTTAGTTTGTCACAATAGCCTACATGTAGCAGTTGATGATGCAGTTTTTTTAGCCAAATTGATTGACGTGGGTCTGGCTTCTGAGAACGTCGGTCTCTCTTGAGCCCTCTGTGCTAACCGACAAAATATCTCAAGAAAACATATGATGTCGCCGAATTACGACCTGCGTTTCATACAGTCGTGGCGCCAGGATTTCAGTTTTTGGGGGCGCTGAATCCTCGCGGAGGAAATTTTCATTTTCGTCCGCCAAAACTTCTGACGACCTTTTTTTAGTCGTTTAGTCAAAATCTCATGAATATGTCAGGTTTTTCAAGGGGTTAAACCCTATTCAGTGCGGCTTAATCCCCCTAGCCTCCAGGGCTGTTTTTAAGGAATTTTTAGACCTGCACAACTCCTTTCCATTCCCGTCCTCCATGGTGAATTACTTCCAATCGGAATACTACATGTATGACTTTTTTTGCTAGTTTTAACTGCACAGAAGTACTTCTACAACTGCACATGTTGTGTACAACTGCATGTTTAAAAAAGCCCTGCTCTGGCGCCACTACTGGTTTTATAGGCCTATTGGTTACCGACATAGGCGTAGGGGACATTTCAACGTTGGGGGGGCAAAAATGAGACTTTTGCCCGAATTTTTTTTCCATTCCGCCAAAATCTTAAGAAAAATTCCCACTATGCTTGCCCGAAAATTCTGACGACATTTTTTTAGTCATCCGGGCAAAATCTTCTGAAATTTCACGTTACTTTTCGCTCGAAAGGTCTGACGACCATTTTTTTCGGGCAAGTCTGATTTTTCGGGCAAGAAGACCCGAAAAAAAAAGTAAAAATTTTCTAAAACTTTTTTTATTTTTCCGGGTCTGCTTGCCCGAAAAATCAGACTTGCCCGAAATTTGGGGGGGCATTTGCCCCCCCTGGACCCCCGTCTCCTACGCCTATGGTTACCGAATCAAACATATAAACCTTTATCATCTTCGTTTATTAGAAACCTGAGTGACAAACCGCAAATAGCAGACTTGAAGCTTGTGCTTGCTATAGGCCTATGTCATAATTATGTTAGGGCCTGTAGTAATTATGACAGTGAGATTATAAAATCGTCGATGTGGAGATAGGCCTACATGTACGTTTGACATGAGCTCGTGGCTATATCTCTATGTATTTATTTACTGAGAATTTGATATAGCGCTCCTTCAAGGTTACTACTCAGGAGCGCTCCCAGTCCAACCCCGGTCGAATAAGACAGTCTTGAGAAGAGAAAGAAATGAAGTAGAAGTAGAAAGGCTAATAGGTATTTGACGAAGGATAACAGGGAGCTCATTCCAGGTCGCAGGGCCAGCCACGGAGAAAGCACGGCGCTGCCTGATTGCAGTCCGTGAGCGTGGAACAATAAGTTCCGCTTGTGCAGCTGAGCGGAGAGAGCTGCGGCGTTGAACAAGCGTGGTCGAGCAACAGAGCTCCTGCAAGTATAAAGGAGCCAAACCCTCAAAGCAGCGCCGGACCAAGACGGAAATTCTGTATGTAATGCGCTGTGGGTAAGGGAGCCAGTGGAGTACATCCCTCATGTACTCGGAGACTCGGCCAAACTTGGGAATGCGGCCTATGAGGCGGGCAGCAGTGCGCAAGACCCTATTTAGGGGCCCCACCCGACAGGCTGGAAGTCCAACGTATATGGAACTGCAGTAGTCCAAGCGTGAAACTACAAACGCATGAACAAGTGTTGCGGCTGCGCTAGAAGTCAAAGAGCGGGAAATGACCTTGAGCTGCCGAAGCTGATAGTAACAGCTGCGACACAGAAGGTTAATGTGCCGCGTAAATGTGAGTTCCTGGTCAAGGATGACTCCCAAATTCCGGACTGAAGTGGAAAAAGTGAAATGTGGATATTTCAAGGATAGGGAGGCTACTATGTGGTCAAAAGATAAACTCTTTACACGAGTGTAGGCTATAACCTATCATGTACATGTACGGTACTAAAAGTGTTCTATGGGTGGATGTCTAATTGTCTATGGTTCTAACCAGAGCCGTATATTTGCGGCTCTGGTTCTAACACAGACAAAAATCCTTTGATGTTATGTTCTGAAAAATTCATGCTTGCCATTAAATGAAAAAAAATCCAGAATGCTTTCACGATAACCTCGCGCTTAAATTTTCATGAGCCTCGTTTTATCAGCCAATTGCAATTTGCAGTTCAGCCCCGACAGACAGAGTCTGACAGACAGACAGACAGACAGACAGACAGACAGACAGACAGACAGACAGACGGACGGACGGACGGACAGACAGACAGACAGACAGACATACCGATTGTAAAAATGACTCGCCTGCTTGGATCCAGTGTCTGCTTGCATGCCTTCAGAGTTCAGAGCAAACAGTTAGGCCTGCAGTAGGCCTGCAGTACAAGTACTTATCGGACATGTAAACACGAGCGTCTGCATGCACTGCTTTTTAGACTCCAGCCCAAGTTAGCGGTTCCATAGCGGGATTTAATATTATATATATATGTATATATATATATATATATGTATATATATATGTATATATATATATATATATAAGATTTATGCATACAATGTATAGGTAAAAGCCCAGACTGGTTGCCCGTACTCGAAACAATATGGCCGTTAACGAATGCAATAAAATTAGAGCGCAACCTATAGACGACATCGCAACGTTACGTGAGGGTCGGTTAGGGCTCAGGTTAGGCGTCGTGAGGGTCAGTTAGGGCTCAGGTTAGGCGTCGTGAGGGTCGGTTAGGGTTAGTTTTAGGGTTAGTGCAGTCATTCTGCTGAAATTGAAGCTGAATTGATGAACAATGTCGTCGATGGTCGTGCTCTAATTTTATTGCATTCGCTGGCAGCCATAATGTTTGGAGTACGGGCAGCCAGTCTGGGCTGTTACAAATGTATAATAGGCCTATGTACTAAATTAAATCTGTGACCATATAGCTCGATACCTTGGGCTATACGCTTGAAGTCTTGCACTGGCTTTCTGTCATTGCGGGCATCCTCTACAGGATCCTCTTTATATATATATATATATATATATATATATATATATTATTCTATACTCAGATTTCTTCCCCTCCCCCTCCCCATCCCCCTCTCCCTCCCCCTCCCCTCCCTTTTTTCCTCACACCGTTCCTTCCCGACAGCGACATATGCGCTATCGCAATTTTCCAGTAAGTTGGTCATCTCGAAACTTTTGGGCGACTTTACGACGTGATTCCGGGACAACGCGTTGGGGGAAATCTGGCAACCCTGCGGCTTTGTTGAATTTGCAAATGGCGGTCGAGCGGAATGCAAACTTCACTTTTTGTGGAAAAGATTGCGTTTTTTCGGATAAAAAGCAAAATGGACACTGTCCTATTGGAATGGAAGGTTTTGTTAAATTTTCAAAGCAATCTGTGCGTAACTTTTCGAGAACACGGGGGAACAAACTATTGGAAAGTTTCATTTTTATTTATATAGATATAATATAGATATAATATAGTGTTTTGTAGTACTGCAGAGTAGGAATCAAATCATAGTTGCTGTTTAACGACACTGCATATAATGACAAACATAATTAGCGTCGCCCTCCTCCTTTATCCAGCCTTGCGACTGGCACTGCAACAGGTACAATTAAGGTGGAGACGTTTAATCAGTTTAATTGGACTACGATCTCCTTCGTGCAAATCTTATTGGACAACCTCTCTGACTAGACGCAACGCTCGTGAATAAGCTGGTGTCCTGCGCTAGTCTTTCGAGTGACGCTTTAGAAAATTTTAGTTCACGATTACGAATCAGTTTATCTAACAAACAGTGTAATGTAATCCGTTAAAGTTGAACCACGTGCATAATAATATTATGAAGTGGACACGATAAGCACTTACGTTGAACGGCGTTCTCCGCTTGTTTGCTGGCATCGATGGACAGAATGACGGTGAAGCGATTCCCTTTCGTTGGTTCCGATTCAGCCATTGATTCCATTGCAATCAGTCGTCTGCACTTTATATTTGAAGTCTTGTAGGTTCAGCCGATTCGAAGGATTTCAAGCGGGCAGAACGCGTCTTCGCACTATCCTCAACAAACAAAACAGCTCTGGTTTACACGAACAACAGTTACTGACTATAGGCCTAGTTTCGACCGACTATTATAGGCTACAAGTCATGTAGAGTGAACCCAACTCAGTAGACGTCTTGCTAAAAGCCACTGCTGTCTAAGCTATGAGCTGATAGACGAATCGGCCGCAGGGCACACGCGGTAGATGCGTCGGCTGCTAAGTAGGCCTATAACTCAGCTGAAAAGAAGAACCTTCAGAATCCTATAGTCTTGCTTTAAGTAGACCGACCGTATCTGTTGATTGGACTACAGAACGCGTTTTCATGCGACTATTCTTATGCGCTTTCGACGCAGAATCCGAATGTCTCTATGTATTGTCGTCGCTTGTATTTATAGTCAGACGTTTATATTACCATCACTTGTCATCCTACACGTCTACTCTGCCCCCCCTCCTACCCGTCGCCCCGCCCGTCCGGTGATGATGCATTGTTTGACTCTTCCATTGTTTTACCGTAGACTACCTGTGAATAATGGGGTTCAACATCTCATTGACCCTTTGACCCTCATGTAGATCACGTCTACATGAAGTGCAGTTGTGGTCGCATTAAACATGAAGAATCTTCTTAATGGTTTATAGGAAATTGAAATTCCTTTATAGTCCGTTGAATGATTGTAATTGTCAAGACTTCACAAACTTAAGACTCGCGCGTTCGTTGCATCTTTGCAATTTTGGTAGAATCGACCTTTAGTGACCCGACCCACTGCGCACGTGCACGCGACATATCGGCTCCGCTTATTATTGGACTTGGATCTGCTTAGCTTCCTATTCTCTTCTGTGTGCTTGGACTGCTTTGTCTCGTGTTGCACCAACCGAGTAGCTAGGAGATAGAGTATGGTGATCGGTGGGTTGTTGGGGGAGGGTCATGGGCGTCCGCAGGAATTTTTCTAGGGGGGGCGCAAACTTTTAAATAATTGTCACATGGTCTAAATTTAATTGGTGACAGTTTGAATTTCCATATTATACTACGAGAGAATCCTGTAGCCTACCTATAGGGCATATACGTTATGCGCCCAAAGAAAGGTTCTAAGGGTAAGGTGTAGAACGAATCGATAATCACATTGAAAATCCCGTTGTAACAATCACAACCAAATAATCTAAATTTATGTGCAACTATGCGAAAAATCCAGAGGGGCGCACTTGCGCCCCCTTGCGCCCCGCTGCGGACGCCCACGGGGAGGGTGGAGGTCATGGGTCTCCTCTTTCCTCCATACCCCTTCTCTTCGACTGACCGGAACGAACAGATAAGAGATCTCCTTTCTCGATCTTTCTCATCAACTGATTCATCGAAATTAACGCACAAACAACAATTGCATGTAAATAAACAGTGTGACAAAACTAATTATATACCGACATGCGATAATACGCATGTAGGCATACATGTACATGGACATAATTATGTAGGCCTACAAGAAGAGCAAAGCATGCACACACACACTCACTCTCACAAACACATACACAAACACACACAGACACACACAGGCACACACAGACACACACACAGACACACAGACATACAGTTACACACAGACACACGCAGACACACACAGACACACACACACAAACGCAAATATATATATATATATATATATATATACGTGTGTGTGTGTGTGTGTAGGCCTATGCATTTAGATGAGACAGAGGAACACGGACAGCAAAGCACACCACACAGACACACACCTACACACAGACAGACACACTCTTTCATACACATATGTGTGTGTATATATATATATATATATATATATATATATATATATATATATATATATATATAGGTATAGGCCTATGTGTGTTTAGATGAGACCGAGGAACAAGGAGAACAAAGCACGCACACACACACACACACACACATCACACACACCACACACACATACACACACACACGCACACACATACACACAAAAACACACTAGGAAACACTGATGGCTCAAAGACTCACGAGAGACACAGACAAGGTTCTTTGTGTGTATAGATCTTGGACACAGACATAGGCGCAACCACGTCCTAAAAGTTGGGGGGACCGGGACCGATGGAAATTCTTGGTAGGAGTAATAATAGCGAGCGCGAAACGCGTGGAGCCGCGATTGCCAAAGGAAAGAAGCCCTAACGACTATAGGGGGTATGGGGAGTGTTGTAAACTTCCCCCATCGGGGTCTGGGGCGGAGCCCCAGCAACTGACGCAATTTTGAGCATTTGATGCCAAATCGAGTGCATTTTGGGTTCTACACCGTGGTTCAAAAAAGTAAGCCAAATTGTTTTGCATATATCTCTAATACCTGATGACATAACAAGCTACAATTTTCCAAATATTTAGAGAAGTGGACCAAGAGTATGATTCCAAAAGTTCATTAGATTATGTTGAACGGATAAAAAGATATGAATATTTAAACTTCATATGCCGAAATCTCAGTTTACAAGCAATTTTCTGTCAGATTCAATAAAATGTTTCCTTATTATCTCCAATGCCTGATGATTAATCATTCTAAAATTTTCCAGATATGTAGAGAATTAAACTAACAATATGACCCCAGCAGTATGGTTTGATAATTTACTTAAATAAGATGCTCAAAATGTCCCCCTCTTGCTTGCACGCAAGCCTTGAGGCGCTGGCGCCATTGCATTTCTCTTGTCAGCATTTCGATGGTTTTCTTGGTTCTGTGAGCTGGCGCTGTTCTGTTGAAAAACAAAGCTGTCTTCTGGGACTAGATTTCTGATTACAGATAGAAGATGTTGTGACAGCAAAACATCACGATAATAGGCTCTTTCAGGTTTACTCAAGGATCAATGAAGACTAAATGGGAACGGCCAAGCGTCGAAACCGCAATGGACACCATAACAGACTTGCTGAAAAATTGAAATTTTGGGTGATGAAGTTGAAATATTCATATCTTTTTATCCCTTCAAATTTATGACATGATATTTTGGAATCCTGTTCTTGGTTCAATTCCCTAAATATTGGTAAAAGGTTTTTATGATTACTCATCAGACATCAGATATGTAAGAAAAACAGTTTGGCTTACTTTTTATTGAATCTGACAGAAAAATTGCTTGTAAACTGCAATTTCGGTACATGAAGTTTAAATATTCATATTTTTTTATCAGTTCAACTTTATCTCATGAAATTTTGGAATCATATTCTTGGTCCACTTCTCTAAATATTTGGAAAAATTTAGCATGATATGTTATCAGGCATTAGAGATATATGAAAAACAATTTGGCTTACTTTTTTTGAACCACGGTGTAGTTTATCTGAAATTTTGCAACGATGATATGGAAATAAAAGTACCTAAACCACCTCAATCTGTGAAAGTTTAAATCTAAATCACTCAATGAGCCATAAAATTGACATTAATTTTGACATTGCTTTGCAAATAAAAAATTCACAGCTTCTGTGGATGCAAAGCTTACCCTAAATTGACAGAAGTCATGCAACAAATACTCAATAATTTTAACAGAGAGTGTAAAGACTATAAGATCCTTGATTTTAATGTAGCCTACACATAAATTAAGACACAATGAAACAAAAGAATGAGAATCATCAGTGTTTATTTCCATCTAACCGGAAAAGGGACATAAGTCCCGCTTATTTTTAAAGAAATCTATCTAAAAACGGTAAAATGGTAATTTTTTATTGTCTTACAACAAATACCCCTAATATTCATTTATTCAATTGCACGATGCCCATAATAATCAGCATAGAGTGGAACTAAAGATTTAGAAACATTATTATGTGTCCATTTCTATCTTTTGACTGTATATATCCATGGAAGTCTCAAAACACGATATACGGTACCATAAGATGAATGCTTTGTGTTGACTTGGGGGTGAACGAGCGGCCGAAGCAGGGCTTTTTTAACGTGCAGTTGTACACAAAATTTGCAGTTCTAAATGGATTAGTGCAGTTGTAGAAGCACTCCTGTGCAGTTAAAACTAGTTGGAAAGGCCATTTTCCTCCGATTGGGAGTAATTTACCATGGAGGTAAATATATATATATATATATATATATATATATATATCTGTTTAATGAAGAAACCAGGCGACAGTGACACAACGCACATGGGTATATAAAGAAATGGCAATGATAATGGCAAGCGCATAGCAAGGCTAAAAAAATATATAGCAATAGCAGCCTGCACTGTGGACACAAAAAATATGGACGTAAGAACATGAAGAGGATAAAGCGAATATACTGAATAACAATGCCTTGAGCAGCATATTCAATGATGGCAATGAACAAGTTGGTGATAACAAAGGATGAAACAGGTTTGCAAATCATATACATTATACAAGACATGCAAATATGGATGGATCACAGTGAAAATGTGATACTTCCCTTAATGAAACAATAAAAAGTAAACTAGTTCAAAAACATGTTTAACTAATAATGGTATTGTATTTGTATAGGATCATTTATAAAGATTAGTTGGTAAACAATTTACGAGACTTCAGTATTACATCTTCAGTGGTTACTTCGTGCATTGGAAAGACAGCGTAATAGAAACTAGCTCTATCTTTATCTTGCAACTTCTCTCAGCCATTCATTAGGTTTAATACTAAGTGATTAAGCAATAACATAATTTCGTGAACAATAAGTTAGCCAACAAGAAAGCAATTCTGCTGCTGATGTGTAATAGAATTCAAACTGCAGAACAGACAATCTGAATCTTGAGCATTGAGACAAATGACAAATGCATTATTTTAGCACTATAAAAACTGTATAAATCGTACAACGTTCAATATAAAGGCCACGTCTGAACTGTCATGCCAGTGCTGCGTGATTCTAAAAAAATCGTGTTACATCATCACCATGTATATTGTGTAGTACGTACGATAGCTACCAGTGTTTTATGGAACACATACCACTTTGATAAGACATGATGATTTCTAAGGGTAAAGTTCATTAGCAGAAGATTAAAAACCAGATAGTGATTCAATTTATAAAAGTTACATATAAAGATTATCAGGCTAAGTGTCTTATTCGAATTCCTCCCTGTGCAGTGTGCATACTGTCAGTTTTATCTCTGTCTATCTACAGCAAGTTTCAGTTAAATGGCAGAATACTTGATTATCACAGCATACCATAGTACATTAGTACATGGCTAGTAGGCTTTGGCTAGCTCTTAGAAACGTTTACCTCGCTATCACACATAAATGCAACCAATCTGCAAAAAACCAATCTTAAGTCGAATTGTTGCTATTTGAACAGAATATAACCGTGTGAAAGAGAAGCACATTCTCTTTACAATGACACCAAAATTATCATTCTATTTCAATCCTAACTGAATTTATGGATTAAAAACTACTTGCATGCATAATGAAAAAAATGTATCCGTCGACTATCTGACATATATGTTTATAAATTGTAACGCATAACTTTGGGCAAATATCATCCAAATAATACCAATCAATGTTACTTTTTCTTGATCGTTTCAGTTTTTTATATATTTAAATAAATTGTAAACAACAATTCTGTAATAATCAAATTTTTTAAAACTTGAATTTCATTGAGTTTCTGCTTGTTTTCTTTAAACGGAATAATTCTGACTTATGAGTCCTTAATGAGCAGTCACTGGCACCTAAACTATCTTAAGGGTTAATAAGAAAAATGAAGCAATAAAAGTACAGATACAACTTACAATTTTATATTTACAAATAAATTATGATTTTATTCAGAACTTGTAATTTGAATTTTGAACTGATTGTGGTTAATTCTTTGCAACATTTATATCTGAAAAAGACATAAATCATAAACTTTTATATAAACATAACTACATACATAGCCCAGGCCCTTAAAAGTCGACAGGCCCAGGGCATTTGCTCCTGCCCCTTCTCAGCAGCCCTGCTGGACCACTGGTCTTGTATGGATTGTTCACAAAACAACAATTCACTTTCACACATAAATATAACTGCTCCAAATCTTTGTCTCGCGAAAGAGTCAAAGAATCTGATAGCACATCATTCATCTGTAGGTTGAAAATATAAGTCTATCAAACAGTGGCAGTCTTTACAAAGCTAAATTTCAACATGAACGGAGTACGGAGTGCTATCAGCTGGCCGCAGAAGATCCTCTTTTAACGTCACAGGAATCAACAGAGTCCGGATAAGTTCGGATGGCATAAGTTGCCGAACAACTTGCAAACACTTTTCCTTTAGCGTGTAAACTGAAAAACAATAATCAGTGGAACAATCAGAATTTATGCAGAATTGGCAGTGAAAAATACACGATTACGATATACATACCGGTAATGATGAATAAATAAATTTCAAATACAGTTTTAGATTAACATGGTCCTGTGATCAGTTGCTTCTAAGGAGGTAATATAAAAGACCAGAGTTAGAATACTGCATCCCAGTATGGAATCCATACCTGCTGAAACAGGACATGGATAAGCTGAAGAAAGTTCAAAGAACAGCTGAAAACTAAATTTGGGACTACAAGAATTTGAGCAACGAAGAAAACGGTTGAAAAGATGTGGAATAACAACATTGGAGAACAGCAGCAGCAGAACAGAACCAGTTGAAGGTTATATAAGATTACCGCTGGAAAAGATTCACTACAGTTGGAGAGGTTATTTGAATTAGCATAAAACAAGACAACTCAGGAGCACAGATGTAAATTATTTAAGAAACTAACTAAATACAATAACAGGCAGACATCTTACAGTGCAAGAGCTGTAGACATTTACAAAGCGCTTTTCACAGCAGAGCTATTCAGAAGCGCTCTTATCGTGACAGGCCCATGAAAAGAGAACTTAAGTCTTTAAGTAGCAAAGCGATGCAGTTAAATTCCCCACTATAATTCTGCTACGAATTCAAGAGGGAAGGTCATGGCACATTGAGGAACCAACCCCCCCCCCCACCCCAATAGCAAAAACCTGAAGCTGGGTTAATGAGGTAGGTTCATCATGTCATGTCAATACGCCGACGTCGCTGCGCGACGGTTGGCTACATGAGTGGACCAAAGTACTCCAGCAATATCTATCCTTTACAGTCCGCAATAGCGCCGCTCCTGGTAGGTTCATCACCGAGGTACAAATAGATCAAGTCGGCCAGCAGAGCGAAGAGGGTGTGAAGATCGTGCAGAGAGGGGTTTGCACATCAAGTCACATATGTATTTAGGTTTTAAATTTGCAACTTTCAAACATTTCTCACATCAGAAGAGTCAAACAGCTCCACTATGTACCATACGCACAGTGCTTGTGAAAAATCTGGTGCCCTACGCCAAGCTTTAGAATAGCGCTTTATAAAATTGGAGTCAACAGTTAGGTCTACTCTGTACGGGAGCAATTATCATTATTTGAATTGCAATAATGTATCATATTTACAAATAGTTAATGTATCGTATAAAATTATACCTGGAATACCGATTATCACAGTGTCTTGATCGCCACCGTCCCACGGTCGAGGCCAGAAGATTTCATGACCCTGGCTGGTTACTAAGCTATCTCCAGTAATGTTATCTCTAAGCACCCATGGATGTGTTTCATATGTAGTCAGTGGAAAACGTTCTCCATAGTTGAGAACACCGTATCGTACCCGGCGTCCATGGAAATCGATCCAATAAATTGCTACTTGTCTTCTCGTGCGGCTAATAAATGTCACCAAGGACATCATGTCCGACCTTAAAGACCGAATAGCTGACGAATGTGTCGGCATTTCTTTTGCTTCAAATATCAATCAATGGTTAATAAAACTCAAGTAATAATAATAATGAGTCCTTCTATTCGGGAAATAAAAGTAGGAAGCAGACAGGAAGTTGCTGAACCACCATAACAACAACACAGAGTAAACATTTTTAAAAGCTACCTTGGCTGATGACGCAATCCACAAATACAGGGTTATTATAGCTCTAGCTAGCCGGTTTCAGGCACTCTGGTAGATCGCCAATGCAAACAATGCAGAACCGATAGCTTTAGGTCCGCCATTAGCATGGGCGGAGTTTGGTTTCCGTTCTTGGAGGGGCTAATGCCTTCTTAGGGGGGCTAAGCCCGGGAAAAGATACAATTTACAAGGTAAAAAAGCTGAATCTGGGCCTTCTTGGGGGGCTTAGCTCCCCCTAGCCCCTGATAAACTCCGCCCATGGCCATTAGGCCTAATGTTATCATACTTGGAAATAAGGAAGGCCAATAATAGAAATAAACAAACATAAATAAACACTTCCTCAGAATGAATAAGTTGAAGTATAATCCTATTAGCGTCTGAAAACCTATTCGATTAGGATTAAAAACCCTACAAATGTTCTGTTTCGGTAGGACTACAAAGTATTATAAGGCGATTAACAGGCATTCAGGGCCAGCAATATAGGGTCTTAAAGGACGTCTGTCTTTTTGTCAACGCGCTTTTACGCTTTTAGCACCCAGTATAACCGCGTAGGCTTTAACCTGCTAAGGCCTATAGGCTGCTCAGTAGGCCTATTTGGCACAGGCGCCCGGATGGTCACTTGCAATTTGAAAGTAACCTCGTTGTTTTCAGCTGTCAAGTTTTAGCTGAGGTATTCAATTTGGCCAACTGTACTATAGGCATTGTTGAGGTGAACGAAAAATAAAGCTCAAACTCAGATGTCAATCGCCGCGTGAAAGCCTACGTAGGCCTATTAGGCTATATAGCTGAATAGCCTAAATTTTGGGAGCCGGACGTTTACCCCCTCCGGACAAATTCTCCCCGGACATATTCCCCCCGGACAATTGCCCCCCGGACGTTCCTCCTCCCCCCGTTTCTGACTACGACATTTACCCCCCTGCGGACAATTTCCCCCTCTGTAGCCTACATATAGGTTAGGCATCATGAGGGTTGGTTAGGTTCAGGTTAGGCATCGTGAGGGTCGGTTAGGGTTAGGTTAGGCATCGTGAGGGTCGGTTAGGGTTAGTGGAGTCATTCATTAACATAGGGTAGGCATCGTGTGGGTTGGTTAGGGTTAGCGATAGGGTTAGTGCAGTCATTCATTAACATAGGAACCCTTATGGGGGGGAAATGTCCTAGGTGGGGAGGAAACGTCAGGGGGGTAAATGTCCGAAGAGGAATATGTCCGGGGGGAATATGTCCGGGGGGAAAATGTCCTACATCCCTAAAGTTTAGTCTACAGTTACTCTGTCTGGGAGCATTACCATTAGGCTATTTGAATTGCAATATCAATGTATTATATTTACAAGGTTTATACCTGGAATGCCGATTATCACAGTATCTTCATCGCCACCGTCCCACGGTCGAGGCCAAAAGATTTCATGACCCTGGCTGGTTACTAAGCTATCTCCAGTAATGTTATCCCTAAACACCCAAGGATGCGTTTCGTATGTAATCAGTGGCAAACGTTCTCCATAGTTGAGAACACCATATCGTACCAGGCGTCCGTGGAAAGCGATCCAGTATATTGCTACTTGTCTTCTCGTGCGGCTAATAAATGTCACCAAGGACATCATGTCCGACCTTAAAGACCGAATAGCTGGCGAATGTGTCGGCATTTCTTTTGATTCTATGGTTAACTCTTTCCGGCCGGACCGGGTCACCCGTGACCCCATTGTCGTGAACTAGTCTAACAAGCCGTGAATTCGGGTAGGCCTAGACCCTTACCAGACACTATCTTTCCTAACTCAAGAGAACTCAATACTATTAATGAAAAATATATTTAAAATGTCAAACAACATACATTAATGCAGACTTATGCAGTTGCCTAAATACTTATTTGGCGTTGATTAATCTATATAGATAATTATTATCTTATCTGAAGTTGACTGATAATTTCGTCTTCAGATCAATGTTCAGCTTCATGTAGACTCATCTGAATATTCAATAAGTTCAGTAGATATGCAACCAAGTGCTCGAATACTCGAATTGTTCACTAGATACGCAACCAAGTGCTCGAAGAAGACGAGGAGAATAATTCACCAATGTAGATTCAGTTTAGGAATAACTGAGTCACCTTCGATGAATTCATCAGACGCTACACCGTAAATCGTACTTCACTTGATGATATATGTATCACAATGACAACCGATACACCTGACTTCGATCACCCAACGTGATAATTGCAAATGTCCGAATAACTCGTCACTCCAACAGTTCAAATCAGGGTGAGAATTGCCGGGGGGGTTGGAGTCAACCCCCCAGTGTCTCTTAGGACCCCCCAGTTCAGTCTCTAGTGCACACCCCAGGGGGTCGTTTCCACCCCCCCAGCTGTTAGTCGCGTCACTGTAACATAGCATCATTGAACTTATTCACTCTGACAAAGATAAGAAATTTCCGCAGCATAGCCGATAGTAATCTAGGGTTCAGAGGATGATCAATGGAGAGTGGACGCGGGAAGGAGAAGGGTGAACCTTTGTCGCTCCCTACAGGCCTATGCCTGTATGTGGCTACAACTTATCACTTGTCAGCCTGTCAGTACCTATGAACTTCCCACCCACTTTTCGTAGAACTGCAACCTCGCATTAGGCATGAGGCAGATAAAGTGACTCATCTGCCGTCAGGGGGGTTGATGCTGAAGAGGGAAGAGGATTTATATATTATCGCTGATAGCTGTGGAAGCTGGAAAGATCGAGGCGTGGTCACCCAAATTTTTGGAAACATTAAGCTAAGCCGCTAATGGGCCTGGCTGCTATCAAAATAGGGTTAATAGAACCTATGTTTCTCAAGCCAACCACAGCTGGCTCTGATCGCAGAGGGGTCAGCATGGTAGGGTCGCTAGGGTGAAAATTGAGCCAATCTTCGATGTTGGTGAACTTTGCTCTTCCAGCCTGCGCTTCACTGAAAACCACAACACAACTAAATTGGTCAATGACAGATATATTTCTACTGCTCTCCAATGTCGTAGACCCGCAGTAGAGGTGATCTGACTATGAATGTGATGTGCAGTGTATCATAATAAGACAGCTGTAATATATATATATGTATATATTATATATATAACATGTATATGGTACCACCAAGAGGAAGGCGCAGGACAGAGCGGGATGGCAGAGGTTGGAGGGGATCATGAGGTCGTCCATGTCACAAACCTGCTCAACAGCAGAAGACTGAAGAACAAGATATAACATAATATGTCGCATTGTCTGTCAGAGTGGGAGTAGACTAAGAGACTAGGTGAGTTTACATCGACCCCCGGGTGTAGGCCTATAATCCTACTGAGGATCTTAATAGACTAAAGGCGACACTCTGAATATGCTAGCGTTTACTATAATAATTATTGCTAAAATTATGTCTAACTGTAAAATGGTCGAGGTGGTTAAAAGATGAGCCTTCCTCATGCAGTTTGATTTCTCAAAACGGATACGTAAATTTTGTGATGGAGATGAGCAAAGCCAAAACATCTGGTCTGCAAAAAGAGAGCACCTTCTGCTAAATCAATGTGATAATGTAGGCTAGCCGCTAGCCTACATGAAGGTAGGCCTATGTGATACAGACAATAAATTATTATAATAATGGGTTTCATGCTATTTGTTTGTCTCAATAATCTTATTACCGTCCATTATTTGTTGTCTATCTTGAGCACCTATGGGCGATGAACACATGGACATTGATGATGATGATGATGATGATGATGATGATGATGATGATGATGATGATGATTATGATGATGCTGATGATGATGATGATGCGGATGCTGCTGCTAATGATGCGGATGAGGATGACGACGACGACGATGATGATGATGATGGAGGTGGTGATGGTGTTGATTATGATGGTGCATGGTGGTGGTGGTGATGATGAAACGGAATTAAATTGTCTCGAGAATTATCTCTGCTTCTTTTTACAGAAGCTGCAGCTGCATGCTGTTCAAAGTATATATGCGCTTGCTAGCTCTTAATTCTGTCATTTTTTTCTTCTATTGTTTTATTGCATGAACGGTTCATGAACGTATGGTTTATTCACTTTGGCGCCCCAGGCATTGGCCTGCATTTGGCGCCCTTAGATTCCCACTCAATTGTTCAGCCCACGTCAGAATCTAAAGATGAATTAGCCAGTGCCGGTTTACGCTCACAAGGCCGTAGCCAGGATTTTATTGCGGGGGATGTTTTCTTGACCGTGAATTTTGAGGTGCGTACACGCTGCAGTCAACTTTTTTGGGCGAAATTTTCTGATGACTTTTTGTTAGTCGTCAAATTTTCTGACGTCCAAAAACATTATTTTCCGCGATTTTTGACTATTTTTTGCTCAAAATTAGGCCTACATTACACACTGTCATGTGCTAGCAAAATTAATGCATAATTATTTCATTTTTACATTATTTCATTTCGGGGGTGTTCAAACACCCAAAACATCCCCCTAACTACGGCATTGTACGCTCAACTGAGTAATTCATTGATTTTCTAATTTCTTTATTAGTACACTGAAGGCTGGATAATATTCAATTTTGTGGAGAATGGTATAAGTTTTAAAAAATATTCAAATAAACTATTGTTGAAATGGCGCCCTCTTTGATGGAAATGGCGCCCTTAGAACTTGGCACCTCATATGCAACTGCCTGCTCTGCCTATGCCTCAGGTCGGCCCTGCCTCAGTTACTGCCCTTTTCTTGAAGACATTGTTTTAAATTCTTTCCATTAGCGAAAGTCTTGAGTTTAAAACAATGTAGTGTAAAAAAATTAATTCGCCGGTGCCGCGGCGCCCCCCAAAGGCTGCGGCGCCCTAGGCAACTGCCTACTTTGCCTATAGCTAGGGCCGGCCCTGTGAGGAAGAGACCTAACACGATTAGACTCACACAATATAGCCTATGTGACGTAGGTCTACTGTTTGTTATAGACGTAAACTATTATTGTGGACTTTATTAGCTACTAAATTCTCAATGACAGTGATGAGATATGCAACTGAGCTTTATCCTTCTTGCATTGAGATAAAAGCTACTAATTGAGGTTTCAGCCAGTTGTTCGAACTTGAATCTTAAACACATCAATTTCTTACGGTCTCAGTCTCTGCAGTTCATCCATATTCGCTGATTTAAGACTTATAAGCCAGCGTAGGCCTACGGAAAAAATAACGAAAGCAACTTGGACAATGGAAAGCACAGAGTTGACCCATGGCAGCAGGTCTGCGTTGACAGAACATAAACACTTTAAACATAGATTATACTTAAGTCTTTAAGGTGACAACCACATAAAACGTTTGACACACTCTGAAAAGACTTGTAAAGGAGGAGATTGATTA
This sequence comes from Lumbricus rubellus, assembly GCA_945859605.1. NCBI lineage: Eukaryota > Metazoa > Annelida > Clitellata > Crassiclitellata > Lumbricidae > Lumbricus > Lumbricus rubellus. The sequence goes on along the minus strand of OX243826.1, from coordinate 30,023,120 downwards.
GCTGCAGAATCCATGAGCGCATCATCATTCTTTTCTTCACTGATGATGTCAACCACCTGTTCAGCTGCATTCCGATGCATCACCAGCAGCAGCAGCATCTGAACTATTGGCATCGGTCGGCTGGCTTTGCCTCTTCTTGCGCACCTCTTGAGCGTGACGTTCCTAAAACGACAAAAGTAGGCCATGATGAGGCTTACATTAACGCACCGTAATCTCAATCTCTGCTAAGTTCATGGATATTATCATCATCCTGATCATCATCATCATCGTCGTCATCATCATCATTAATTGTCGTCATCATCATCATCGTCATTATCATCGTCGTCGTCTTCGTCATCATCATCGTAATCATCATCGTCATCGTCGTCGTCGCCGCCATCGTCGCCATCATCATTATCATCATCATCATCATCATCATCATCGTGTCTGTATCTCTGTTATATTCCCCTCCCCATATATAATAGTGCCCTATATATAATAGTGCCAACTCTACCTTATGACGCAACGTGGTCCAGAGACTCTGAACATCCATCCACGACATCTGTCAGCTGTCGACGGAATCCGTTGGTTGGCTCCACCTGTGTGTGTGTGTGTGTGTGTGTGTGCGCGCGCGCCTGCCAACGGTGACTCTTCCAGCTTACTCTGCATTGTTTGCTAACTTGTGTAATATTTCTGTTCTTAATGACACTTAACATCACGTAGGCCAGCGCAGAGAGCGCTTCTGAGTAGGTTTCTTGAAGAAGCGCTATATAAATTTTCGGAATCAATCAATCAACTACATAGATCTAAGCATGCATACGTACGTGTTCCTTGATGCGTTCCAGTTTGGCCAATTCCTGCGCTCGTTTCTTCTCCTCTGAGGCTTCCATCTTCTCCGTCAGTTTCTTCTCTGCTTCTCTCGCGAACGCTTCGTTCAGTTCTTGTGCTTTCTGATTCGCTTCTTGCAATCGCTCCTTCTCCTTCGCTATCGTCTGCAGCTTAGACGCCTCGAGTGACTACAACGCAACGTGATGATGATGACGACGACGACGATGATGATGATGATGATGAAGATGATGACGACGACGACGACGATGATAATGACGACGACGACGATGATGACGATGATGATGATGATAACGACGACGACGACGACGACGACGACGACGACGACGACGACGACGACGACGACGACGACGACGACGACGACGACGACGACGACGACGACGACGACGACGACGACGACGACGACGACGACGACGACGACGACGACGACGACGACGACGACGACGACGACGACGACGACGACGACGACGACGACGACGACGACGACGACGACGACGACGACGACGACGACGACGACGACGACGACGACGACGACGACGACGACGACGACGACGACGACGACGACGACGACGACGACGACGACGACGACGACGACGACGACGACGACGACGACGACGACGACGACGACGACGACGACGACGACGACGACGACGACGACGACGACGACGACGACGACGACGACGACGACGACGACGACGACGACGACGACGACGACGACGACGACGACGACGACGACGACGACGACGACGACGACGACGACGACGACGACGACGACGACGACGACGACGACGACGACGACGACGACGACGACGACGACGACGACGACGACGACGACGACGACGACGACGACGACGACGACGACGACGACGATGACGATGACGATGACGATGACGATGACGATGACGATGACGATGACGATGACGATGACGATGACGATGACGATGACGATGACGATGACGATGACGATGACGATGACGATGACGATGACGATGACGATGACGATGACGATGACGATGACGATGACGATGACGATGACGATGATGATGATGATGATGATGATGATGATGATGATGATGATGATGATGATGACGACGACGAAAAAGAAGAGGGAAAAAACGAAAACAGGGCCTGACCCTCTAGGCAAAATTCCTGCTCCTAAATTCCTAATAGCAATTTTCCATAACTCTTTAGAGATCATTAATACCTTAATCTGTATACTTGTGTATGTGCGTGTGTGTGTGTGTGTCACAGTGTGTCTGTGCTTGTGTTTGTATATGTATGTGGATAATGTGGTGTGCTACTAACGAGCCTGCGTTCTTCGGCTTCTTTCAGTTTCCTGTCGATGTCATTCTGCGACAGAGGTCTTTGTTCTTTTGTCGGTGAATTCGGATGGTGAGTGATGGTGGGTGGGGCATCGGATGTCGCTGGTCGAAGGATCACTTCGAATGCCACTCCTTTGCTGCTGCTGCTGCTGCTGCTGCTCTTCGAATCCTTCTCCATCTACGCATGCACAGTTTCAACACACGCACACACACACACACACACACACACACACACACTTGTAATTATTATGCCAGACCATAAATTACAATTGTTTGTATGTGCTTTGCTTGTATGTGCACTTGTTATATAGCGCCCCTTCAAGCTCTATCTCTATTCAGAGGCGCTCCCGAATGCAGAGCGGACACTGCATCGGAGTTTCACGCCGAAGCGCTGAGCAATTGTGAGTGAAGGACTTGCCCAAGGTCCTTACGCGGTGAGGTGGATTCGAACCTAGAACCTTCCGGCTCCAAGGCCACCACTACACCACCGCGCCCCACAAAATTACAATCATGGTACAATAATTGGTCGCTGCTTTCTCAACTATTGAATCCGTCGGTTTAGCATCCACCTCAAGCCGCCGAGTATGAACTTTGAGCAAGTGCTTCACTCACAACTACTCGTGCGCTCCGGCGTGAAACTTTGTTGCAGTGTACGCGCTGTCGCCGGGAGCACCTCTGAGTAGAGGGACTTGAAGGGACGCTACAGCAAATGCGAGAAATAAAAAAAATATAACAAAATTTATATCCAGTGAATGCACACTTGGTGCTACACACACATATACTATACACACACGTGTATATATTATTATTAATATATGTATATACACTTGAGAACGTGGACATTCGATTACACATTTACAATGTTTACTTGATATATATAATATTATATATATATATCGACGGTACTTAATTTGAACGGTGAATCAACTGTTATAGTATAAAAGGTCACAATTATTGTTAAGGCCGAGATTTCTATCTGATGCAGACCAGAGTCTTCTATGCTAATAGAAGGTTCTGATGCAGACTATTAATGTTGTATACATACACTCATCATGATGATGGTCAGAGTTGGAATCTGATAAGACTCGATTTGAATCACGATGCAGCATCGCAGCTTTCACTGCAGGATATGATGCGGCAGTCAGCTGCAGACGCTGCAGGTCATGCATACTGAATGAGCTGCTGATGCAGACAAGCAGCAATGTCTGGTCTAGACGTCTTTGGGGGAGTCATGGGGGGAAGTTTATCAGGGACTAGGAAGGGTAAACCCCCAAGAAGGCCCAGAGTCCGTTTTTTCCACCATGAAAATGGTTTTAAAAAATCCGGGTTGCTCCCCCCTCTACAAGAAGGCCGAGACTAGAAAATATATTGGTTTTACGAGATTTCGGGCAGATGACTAAGAAAAAAAACAGGTCATCAACTTTTTCGGGCAGAGGAAAAATTTCGATGCCGCTCGATCTGGGCTAAGTCTCCGCCCCAACCATAGGCGTACGAGAGATTTCAGCATGGGGGGGGGGCAAAGATTGAACTTCTGCCCGAAAAATACATCCGTGAATTTTTTTTCTTTTTTTGTCGTTCGGGTTTGTGTTTGCCCGAAAAACCACACTAAGTCTTGCCCGAAAGTTGATGACCTTTTTTTGTCATCAGCCAAAATTTTTGGAAAATCGAACCATTTCATCCGCGAAAAAAGTTGATGACTTTTTTTAGTCATTCGGGATTTTTGCCCGAAAAAAAACACCAAAATTGCCCGAATTGGGGGGGGGGGCAATTGCCCCCCCTGCATCCCCGCCTCGTACGCCTATGGCCCCAACCAAAGTCCACGTTTTAAGCCCCCCCCCCCCACCGCCCCAGAACGGACACCAGACTCCGCCCATGGGGGAGTTAACACAGGAATGGATCTTCAGAAAAAATCGCGATGTGTTGCATACAAGTAAATACGTGCCATTCTCCCCCAGAAAAGTCGATGTGTAGGAATCCCCCATGCAAACATAATCATGATTATATATAAGCACGAACACATAACATATTGATAAATTTGGTAAAATTGAAAAATAGAATAAAAGACTAAAATATAGGTAATCACTTTTTAGCAGCGAAAATGGTGGCTTTCTCGGAATTTGTCACCAGATCTGATGACGAAAAAAGGTCGCCAGAATTTTTTTTAATGTTGTCGGACACCCAGCCGTCGACCCAAAAATGTCCGCCTCACCCAGAAACCCGACCTCTCCACACCCCCACCCTAACCATGAGTACCAGATGAAAACAAGTGCTGGCAGACATGTATAGGCCTAACCTACAGGGTGCGATAAAAAAAAAGAACCCCCTAGCTTTTTTGCCACTATCTTGGCCAAAATTCAGAATTTTCGAATGAAATTTTACAGGCTTATAGACAATTCATATTTACATATGATAGCCAGATTTCATCAAAATATTTCAAACAGAACAAAAGTTATGCCACTTTTAGGGAGGTCACCCCCGTTTTTTGACGTTTCAAAAACGAAACGCAATTTTTTAAGGTTTTTTGCGAATATCTTGGCCAAAATTTAAAAAATCGAAATGAAATTTTACAGTCTTATAGACAATTCATATCTACACATGTTGGCCGGATTTCATCACAATATTTAATACTGAACAAAAGTTATGCCACTTTTAGTGAGACCACCCACCGTTTTTTGACGTTTCAAAAACGAAACGCAGCAAAAAGTGACAAAAACACGATTTTTAAAGTCTCATCACAAATAACTGTTGTCAAATGAACTTGGTAGTGTTTCCCAACTTGTGTTCAATGTGCCCACCACCCGTGCCAAAACTTATTTTGAGTCTCTATGAAGAGTTCTTGATGGACCTGTTGATTATCTGACAGATTCATTATTATTTCTTTTTTTAAGAATTTGATTGTCATCTTGCTAAGTGACTTCTCAGTGACGTGCAGCTACGCTGGTACCCTGTTTCTTTTCTAAATAGTAATAATAATGATCATCTGTCAATATCAAGGCTATTTTATAATATTTATTTGAGATGAGACTTAATAAAATCGTGTTTTTGCTGCGTTACATCTTTGAATTGTCAAAAATAGGGGGGTGGCCTTAGTAAAAGTGGTATAACTTTTGTTGTTTTGGAAATATTTTTGATGAAATATGACCATCATATGCAGATATGAATTGTCTTTAAGCCTGTAAAATTTCATTTAGATATTCTTACTTTTGGCCAAGATATTGGCCAGAATAATTAAATTGAATTTTTATTACTTTTTGTTGCGTCGCGTTTTTGAATCGTCAAAAAACGGTGGGTGACCTCCCTAAAAGTGGCATAATTTTGGTTCTGTTTGAAATATTTTGATGAAATCTGGCCATCATGTGTAAATATGAATTGTCTTTAAGACAGTAAAATTTCATCTCAAAATTCTTACTTTTGGTCAAGATATTGGCAAAAATCTTAGGGGGGTCTTTTTTTGGCGCACCCTGTAGATTGTGATCAGCTGCATTGGATCGTTGGATCGATGGGTGTCAACCTGAGTCAACTGAATCTTGCAAATCGATTATAAAACGAGTGATATTTTTATGTATGTGAATTGAACCCCGGTGGCTGCTGTGTTTTTCTGGAAGGAAATATAGGAGGGCCATTGACGGAGTTTGGTTTCCGTTGGGGGGGGGGGGCTAAAAAATTGGGCCTTGGTTGGTGCGGAGACTCAGATAGAAATCTCACAATCTCGTAAAAACCGTACTATTTTCTCGGCCAAAGAGTTGACTTTTTTAGTCATTCGATTGAAGTTTCGTTCGTGAAAAGAGCCATTTTCACCGAATGTATTTTTGAGTCTGCATGGGCCTTCTTGTAGGGGGTTAACCCCGGAAAAAGATACCATTTCCATGATCAAAAAACGGAGTCTGGACCTTTTTTGGGTCTTAGCTTCCACCCCTAGCTCCTGATAAACTCCGCCCATGAGGAGGGTCTTGTGACTCTTGTCCTAAGAACCATGCTATATTGAAGTCCAGTGTCTCTGGGGCATATAATATTTATTCTAGGAAGATGAACGATAAAAATTATGACAACGAAGATCAGATTATCGATTGATCATGGTGAGGTAGTGTAGGCCTAATAGTGGTCACTACCACTACACTATCGGAACTGTAGGCCTACGTAGGTCTTATCTTAATCTCAGTGTGAGAATTGTAGACAAATAACTGGGGGGGGGGGGTTCATGCAGACGTCGATTAATGAGGATTTTAGTTACAATGTGCAATTAAGACTTTACTATGGGCTCCTAAGAAAGAGGCTGAACCATACTTAAATATCACCCAGCAATAATCACACCCTGATTATTGATTATAGTGTGCTCAATGCTCATACATACCTGCATACAAGATACATAGCCTACATACAAAGCGTCGACCTGCTTTGGTCGCCCCAGTGGCGTAGCCAGGAATTTCTGATGGGAGGAGTGGAGGGTTTATGGCCGGATGCTTGTTTTTTTATATACATGTAATTGGACAAAATAATAACCTTTTTCCTAAGCCAATGGGGTTATTTCCCCCCCCCCCCCCAACCCCCTGGCTATGCCACTGGGTCGTCCAATCGCTTTTAGTACCGAGTACACATTTTCTTGCCGTTACATGACTTACATCGCTAACCCAACTGTATAAGATAACACTGAAGCTGGTCGTTGCTTTGCTTTACACAAGTCATAATTATTATTATGGTCCATTTGCTGTCTATAATATCCATGAACCCATTGTATACATACATAGTGTACAGTCATGTACTCACCTCGTCGACGAACTTCAATCGACAGCCGGTTCCTGCCACAGCAGCTAAATACGAATGATTCAGCGGCAGACGATGAGCAAGCAGCAGAAGAAGAAGATGATGATGACTGAAGTATACTGATGACGAAATCGGCTGGATATGTCTTTTGTGCGCGTCCACTCGAGGGTGACACAGTCTCCCAGCCACCAGCACAGAGAGACACAGGCAGCGGTTGATATTCAGAAGCGAGCAGAGGCCTATACGTGTGTGTGAGACTATTATTGCATCCGCACTCTGCTCGGTGCGGCGCCGGAGCAGCGGTTCTCAGCGCCACGACAGCAGCAGCAGCGACAACAGTAGCCTGAAGTTGATGCCGTGTTTTTCGTCGTGTGGCGCAATTGTGGTTGGATCGGCAACGCGAGGCTGCTGTTGAAGGGGGTCCCGTGGTTGCTGTTGCTGCTGCTGTGTCGGGCTATCAGCGCTGCAGCCGTAGCAGGATGGTGATTCAGAGAATAAAGAGGAGGAGGAGGAGGAGGAGGAGGAGGAGGAGGAGGAGGAGGACAGTAGAGGCGGCAGGGGGGGTTAGAGGGCTAAGCCCCCCAAGATAGGCGATCCATTTTCCCCCATGTAGAAATGTCAAAGTTTGACGTTCAGCCCCCCAAACAAATTTTTTAGACTGATGACTAAAAAAGGTCGTCAGAAATTTTGGCAGATAAAAATGGAAATTTTTCCGGAAATTCAGCCCCCCAAAACTGAAATCCTGGCGCCGCCCCTAGAGGAGGAGCAAGAGGAGGAGCAGAAGAAGGAGAGGAGCGAAAAGGCAGAAGAGGAGGAGGAGGAAAAGGAGGAGGAGTTTAGGAGGATGAAGAGAAGAAATAGGAGGAAGAAGAAAAGACGGAGAAAGGGTAAGAAAAGGAGGAGGAGGATGCAGAGTTGGAAGAAGAGTTGGAAGGGAAAAGGTGGGAACGAGGATGAAGAGGATGGACGATGGAGGAAGAGAAGAAACAGGAGAAGAGGAAGAGGAGGAAGAGAAGGAGAGGAAGAGGAGGAAGAGGAGGAGAGGGGAGAAGGTGAATGAGTTGGAATATTAGGAAAAACAGGAAGAGGAGAAGGAAGAGGATATATAGGATGATTAGCGATGACGGATCAATCGATAGAGCATCTCCTCCCCTCCTCCTCCTCCTCTTCCTCCTCCTCCTCTTCCTCCTCCTCCTATTCTTCTCCTCCTCCTCATCCTACTCTCAGTAGGCTCTCTGCAGTCATCCGCTGTCCTCCCTCTCTCCCATCCCCAGCATCATCAGCCAAGCATGACTCATCACGGGTCTCGACTGCAATTGCTGCAGCATCTCAGCTGCGACTGCTGCTGCTGCAGGTCATCGTCCTCAGCATCAGCAGCATCAGCATCAGCATCATCAGCATCATCCGATCTGAATGCTGTCGTTACACTGCGATTGGCAATGGTCAGCTGGCGGGGCCTCTCTAGGGTACCGACCACAAGCCACAGCTGTTGACAACAAATGACTGTACGTGTGCGTGCATGTGTGTGGGTGACAGAGAGAGACAGACAGACAGACAGACAGACAGACAGACAGACAGACAGACAGACAGACAGACAGACAGACAGACAGACAGACAAAGAGACAGACAGAGATAGAGAAAGAGAGAAACAGACAGACAGACAGGCAGGCCGGCAGACAGACAGACAGAGACAGAGAGAGACAGAGAGAGAGAGAGAGACAGAGAGAGACAGAGAGACAGAAACAAAGACAGAGAGAGACACAGACACAAATAGACACAGACACAGACACATTGACAGAGAGTCAGAGAGAAACAAGCGATAAGACAGATTCAGATACAGAGACGGGAAAGACAGACGGACAGAGACAGATACAGAGTTATGGATAGACAGAGACAATGACAGTGAAAAAGACATATACATATAGAGTCTGACATAGGCATGCATGTGGACAAAAACCTATAGATAGAGACAGATACAGAAGCGGACAGACAGACAAAGAAAGCCCAGTCGATTTGTTTGCTTTGTCAACAGAATTATTACAAAGCAAACACACACACACTCACGCACCCACAAACACTCAAACACACACACGCACACATGCACACACGCGCGCGCACATACACACCCACTAATTCAGTACTGCGTATTATAACGCGACCTGCTCTAGGCCACTGTCCATTGTATGACTCACTTGCTTGATCATTAGGGTGGAGTGAAAAATTTTTTTTCCGAATTTGAAATTCCGTTAGCGATCAAAAGTTGCGTATGGTATCACAGAATTGCTACAAAAAATGGCGGCTAGAATCTTAAAATGGCTGTAGGTGAAGTCATGCATGCAATGGAATCATGATTTCAGGGTCTAAGTCAACATTTTCGAGGTCAAGGAATACGATGGAACCAACGTCACCCATGTAATACGGCACAAAAACCAAAATGGCGGACAAAATGGCGGCCAGAATTCTAAAATAGCTACAAGCGAAGACATGTATGCAACCGGAATTTGATTTCAGTTTTTTTTAACCAGGTCTTTGCAAGATGGCATATGAAGCCTGTGCTGTAGAATTTATCTATAAGGTTCCATTATTTTGCCAGATATGATCCTTCAAATTATCACAATTCCCTCAGCAGGTCTTAAACCAAGGAGCGTTCTGCAAAAAAACACCGACGAAGTCATCATGCATCACCTTATCACAGCGTATCAAACTGACTATCTCACAGATCTGGCATCAATATCGTGCCATGAGCTTCCCTCAAAATCTGTGGCATTGGATGCTTTCTGAAAAGTAACTTGTCCAATGTCCAGTCAGAAACTTTAAACAGAGGCATAGCATTTATTTATTTAGAATATTTTGTGTAGGGCCTCTTCAAGGTAGGTTACTCGATATTACTCCCGACCTAACCGCGACTGAATAGGAGAGTCTTTAGATTCTTAAAGAACGGATTGGAGTGACCAATGAGCAATAAGCGCTGTGAAAATGGGTGTACATTTCAGGTTGAGGAACCAGCCACAGAGAATGAACTTTGCTGTCGAATACCAGAAGCTCAGCTTGGTCCGTCAACTGAAGAGTGTATCGACGCTGGACACCCGAGTTGAAAAACAGAGTTCTAAAGGTGGGGCTTGTCCCTCAAAGCACCCCTAAACAGCACACAGACCATGTAGGCAATACGCTGCTGGAAACGGAGCCAATGCAAGACATCTGCATATGATATGAGATACGACCAAATTTTGCGATATACCCAATAAATCGTGTCGCAATTCATACGAACAGTTTCCAGATAAATTATTGAATGGACATTGGACAAGCAATGGTACAAGCAATAGGGACCCTCCTAAGGCGAAGACATTTAGTGACCTGGCAGATGAAATGGTTGCCCATGTAAAGATGTTTTCCATTGGCTACAAGAGGGTCAATAATTATTGTCTTGGAAAGGTACTGGACCTGGAAATTGCTTACAAAAAAGTGGAACCATACAGAAATGGTGACTATGATCCCAACTTCATCATTGTATTGTGTCTTGAAACAGCGGTACTCCGTTGTCGGAAAATTGGCTGAATGTTTTTGGTATGCCTGAAAGCAAAGCTGACTTAATTTTATTCCTGTCCATTCATCTCTCAACAGCCACATTTGGGCATTTGGAGGTATAGATGTAGCTGTTGCTGGGCTTCCGTGAAATAAGAAAAGGTGCTGCCTACTACTAAGTGTATGTCTTATATTTAACGATGTTTGGGTGATGGTGTCCGCCATTTTGATCTTCGTGCCGTATTACATGAGTGACATTGGTTCCATCGTATTCCTAGACCTCGAAAATGTTGACTTAGACCCTGAAATCATGATTCCATTGCATACATGACTTCACCTATAGCCATTTTAAGATTCTGGCCGCCATTTTGTCCGCCATTTTGATTTTTCGCAGTGCTACATATATGTCTTTGATTCCATTACATTCCTTGAACCATATAATCTTAATTTAGAGTCCAAAACCATGTTCCTACCACATAGAATACTTTACTTTTAGTCATTTGAGCAATTGGCAACCATTTTGTCCGCCATCTTGTTTTCCCATGGAACCGCTAAAAATCCAGCTTGCTAACCACGATTTTCGTTTTCAGGAGGGCCAAATTAGTCTAGAAACACCAGTTATCAAATTGTTATATGAGTTGCTTCTAACAGTGGAATTTTTATATTACAAGCCTGGTCTAAAAATGCCTGACAGTACTGAAAATCAACATGGCGTCCTTAAATCGTCCGGTAGAGGGCAGAAGACGTCAACATAAAAAATTCAAATTTTTTGTAGCAATTCTGTGATACCATACGCAACTTTTGATCAATAACGGATTTTTAAATTCGAGAAAAAATTGTTTTTCACTCGGATTCACTCCACCCTATAATGATCATCCATACGTGTACACCCAAAATATACAAGCATTGGCACAAACAATTATTGACTAACACGCAGGCTACGGTTGTCCAAGAGAAGCTGCTTTTCAAGTTCAGAGCTCACGTCCAATGCACAACTGAAAATAATATGAAACATATATAACAGCAAAACAACACGAGGATGACTAGTATTTCACTCAGGGTGAGAAATGAGAATTGCGGGACGGTGAGGGGTTCGACCGCCCTTCTTCCTCATCCCACTCCCCCTCTCTTTCCCCCTCCCCTCCCCCTCCACGTCCCCGTCCCACTCCCCTCCCCTCTCCCTTTGTTGTTGTTGTTGTTGTTGTGGTTGGCTTAATGAAAACTATGATTTAATTGAATTAACGACTTCATGCATAGTTTACTTTTGGACATGTCGAATATGGACGTTATCAACAATAAATTTCACGGTCGACTTTCTCGACACCTTTTTTTAGTACGGCTTCCTCTATATAAATACATGCAGAATACCGTAAACACCACGCTAGTTTCTCTTGTAAGTTTGACTTACATAATTTTTTCGGTGGACCCTTAAGTCCGCTAAAAATAAAGATCATTCATTCATTCACTCGATAAGTCATTCACTCATTCGTTCCTTAATTCAGTCTTCTATTCATTTCCCCATTACCCATCCATTCATTCTTACGGTCATTCGTCCGTTCATTCAGTCGTTGATTCATTCAACGGTCATGTACTTCGTTGCTAATTAATTACTTTCTTCTCGATTTTATCCTTTAAATTTTTTTTAAAAATTCCAATTAACTTATTGTGTTATTTCCTACAAGCTTTATCCGGCCACGCGTTGCTGTGGCAGAAATATCCTCCCCCTCCCCCTCCCCCTTTCCTCCCACTCACCTTCCCTTTCCCCTCCCTTCCACCATCCCCTCCCCCTCCTCTCCCCCTCTCTCTCCCCTCCCCCTCCCCCTCCCTTTCCCCCTCCCTCTCCTTCTCCCCCTCCCCTTTCGCTCCCTCTCCCCCTCCCCACCCTTCCCATCCCTCTCCCCTCCCCCTCCCTCCGTCTCATCCTCCCCTCCCCCTCCCCTCCCCCTCCACCTCCCCCTCCTTCTCCCCTTCCCCTCCCCCTCCCCCTCCCCTCCCCTCCCCCCTCCCCTCCTCTCCCCCTTCCCCTCCTCTTTTCCTACCCTTTACCCCTCTCCCTCCCCTCCCCTTCCCCCTCCCCCTCCACCTCCCCCTTTGTTGTTGTTGTTGTTGTAATTGTTGTTGTTGTTGTTGTTGTTGATGTTGTCGTTGTTGTTGTTGTTGTTGTTTTTGTTGTTGTTGTTGTTGGCTTAATGAAAACTATGTTTTAGTTGAATGAACGACTTCATGCATAGTTTACTTTTGGACATGTCGAATATTTACGTTATCAATATTAAATTTCATGGTCGAATTTCTCGACACCTTTTTTTTGTTCGGCTTTCTCTATATAAATGCATGCAGAATACCGTAAACACCACACTAGGGTCTCTTGTAAGTTTGAATAAAATAATTTCTGTCGGTGGACCCTTAAGTCCACTAAAAAAAGATCATTTATTCTTTCACTCGATAAGTTATTCGGTTGTAGGACAAAACCCCCCCCTGGACAAAAACCCCCCGGACAAAAACCCCCCCGGACAGAAACCCCCCCGGACAGAAACCCCCCCAGGGTAGGACATAACCCCCCCCTGGTAGAATATATTGCACATAAGTTGTCGTACTATAAAACGGTGTCCTAAGTACGCAAGTTGGATTGATGAAAAGAATTCTTGCTATATAAATAGAAGCCGGATTGATACAAATAAAGTTTACTTAAATAGAAGCTGGATTGATGAAAATGTTCTTGCTTAAATAGAAGCTGGATTGATGAAAATACTCTTTCTCAAATGGAAGCTGGATTGATAAAAATACTCTTTTTTATATGGAAGCTGGATTTATGAAAATACTCCTTCTTAAATGGAAGCTGGATTGATGACAACGATTCATGCTGTCCTAGATTACACCAACAGGTACTAGCTTCATATCGGAGTGACTGAATGACACTAACAAGTTATAAGTTCACGCCTGAATGACAGCGACAGGTGTTTACCCGTACGACACTAATTAGTTGACACAGCACGGGAACTCGATAATTAGCCTAAGTTTAAACAAATTGTAGGCCTACCTGCACTTTGCCAGCAAAGGGGGGGAATTGTCCGGGGGGGTTAATGTCCTAGGCTAAATCAGAGGGGTTTCTGTCCGGGGTTTTTTTTGTCCGGGGGGGTTTCTGTCCGGGGGGGTTTTTGTCCAGGGGGGTTTTGTCCGGTCACCAAGTTATTCACTCATTCGTTCCTTTATTCAGTCTTCTATTCATTTCCCCAATACCCATCCATTCATTCTTCCGGTCATTCGTCCGTTCATTCAGTCTTTGATTCATTCAACGGTCATGTACTTCGTTGCTAATTAATTATTTTCTTTTCGATTTTATCCTTTAAATTTTTAAAAAAAATTCCAATAAACTTATTGTGTTATATCCTACTAGCTTTACCCGGCCACGCGTTGCTGTGGCAGAAATATCCTCCCCCTCCCCCTCCCCCTCCCACTCACCTTCCCTTTCCCCTTCCTTTCACCATCCCTTCCCCTCCCCCTCCCCCTTCCCCCCTCTCCCTTCCCCCTCCCCCTCTCCCTCCCTTTCCCCCTCCCCCTCCCTCCCCTTCTCCCGTTTCGCTTCCTTTCCCCCTCACCACCCTTCCCATCCCTCTCCCCCTCCCTCCCCCTCCCCCTCTTCTTCCCCTTCCCCTCCCCCTCTCCCTCCCCCACCCCCT
>OX243826.1:30001513-30004013 GCA_945859605.1 Lumbricus rubellus | reverse complement strand
AGGGTCTCTTGTAAGTTTGACTAAAATAATTTCTGTCGGTGGACCCTTAAGTCCACTAAAAAAAAATCATTTATTCTTTCACTCGATAAGTTATTCACTCATTCGTTCCTTAATTCAGTCTTCTATTCATTTCCCCAATACCCATCCATTCATTCTTCCGGTCATTCGTCCGTTCATTCAGTCTTTGATTCACTCAACGGTCATGTACTTCGTTGCTAATTAATTATTTTCTTCTCGATTTTTTCCTTTAAATTTAAAAAAAAAATTCCAATAAACTTATTGTGTTATTTCCTACTAGGTTTACCCGGCCACGCGTTGCTGTGGCAGAAATATCCACCCACTCCTCCTCCCCCTCCCACTCACCTTCTCTTTCCCCTCCCTTCCACCATCCCCTAACCCTCCCCCCTCTCCCCTCCTTCTCCCCCTCCCCCTTCCCCTCCTCCTCCCCTTCCCTCCCCCTCCCCTTCCTCTTCCCCCACCCTTTACCCCTCTCCCTCCCCTCCCCTTTCTTCTCCCCATCCACCTCCCCTTTTGTTGTTGTTGTTGTTGTTGTTGTTGTGTTTGTTGTTGTTGTTGTTGTTGTTGTTCTTGTTGTTGTTGTTTTTGTTGTTGTTGTTGTTGTTGTTGTTGTGTTTGTTGTTGTTGTTGTTGTTGTTGTTGTTGTTGTGTTTGTTGTTGTTGTTGTTGTTGTTGTTGTTGTTGTTGTTGTTGTTGTGTTTGTTGTTGTTGTTGTTGTTGTTGTTGTTGTTGTTGTTGTGGTTGTTGTTGTTGTTGTTGTTCATTCATTCATTCATTCATTCCGAAAACTTATATAGCGCCTCTTCAAGAAGACTACTCAGAGGCGCTCCCAGCCCAGCCACGGCTAAAAAAATAGGTCTTAAGTAACTTGTAGAAGGCAGGCAAATTATTCCGAGGTAGCGAGCGTAGCGCAAGCGGGAGCCCATTCCATGTGGACGGGCCAACAACCGAGAAGGCTCTACGCTGCCTGGTAGCACAGCGAGTTCGAGGGACCAGCAGCTCCCCATTGGCCGAAGAGCGTAAAGCTCGACGGGAGGCTATGTCGGAGACAGGGCGACAAAGATCAGATAAGTAGGATGGAGCACAGCCAGTGAGGCACCGCCAGACAAGCGCTGCTATTCTGTATGAGATGCGCTGCGAGACAGGAAGCCAGTGCAGAACATCACGCATGTAGGCAGAGACCGGGGAAAATTTTGGAATATGACCAATAAGCCGAGCAGCAGAGCGCATGACCCGGTCAAGACGCCCTATTAAGCTAGATGGGTGACCAACAAGAACTGAGCAGCAATGATCAATTCTGCTGGTTACAAACGCGTGAACAAGGACCACAGCAGCATCGTGAGATAGAGACCGCAGGACAACACGCAACTGGCGGAGCTGATAATAGCAGCTTCGAGTTACTATGTTAACATGCTGCGAGAGGTTTAGTTCTTGGTCAAGTGTCACTCCAAGATCACGGACTGTATGAGAGAAAGCAATGTGGGGGAAAGTCTGAGCCAAATGGTGCAGGTCTAGACCAGCCAATTGTCTGCGACCGCCAAGCCAAATGAATTGGGTTTTGGATGGATTTAACTGCAAGCGATTAGAAGCCATCCAGCCAGAAAGGGCATCAATGGCAGAGCACATCAGCCCAACAGAGTAAATTGCATCTGATGCACGACAGTGAACATATGCTTGGATGTCATCAGCATATAGCTGATGTAGGAGTCCGCATACCCGCAGTAGGGAGCTGACATCTGAAGTGTAAAGAATATAAAGTAAAGGGCCCAGAACTGATCCCTGGGGCACACCAAAAAGGGCAGGGACCCAGCGAGACCTAGTTGAGCCAGATATCACACAGTTTGAGCGGTCAGCAAGAAAAGAGCGTAGCCATTCTAGGGGCTTCTCAGTGAGCCCAAAAGAGACAGAAAGGCGTTGAAGAAGAATCGAATGATCTACAGAATCAAAGGCAGAGCTGACATCAAAAAGAGCCAAAAGAGTTATCTGACCACAGTCCATGGCGCCATAGAAGTCAGACAGGAGGCGGACCAATAGGGTTTCAGTAGAATGGTTTTTCCGAAAACCCGATTGCAGGGGAGGGAGCAACCCATTCCCATCTAGATACACAATAAGTTGATTATAAACAATGCGCTCTAAAATTTTCGAAAGGAATGTCACATTAGCAATGGGACGGTAGTTGGCAGGATCGCTTGTGTCGAGTCCATCTCGCTTCAAGGCTGGAAGGAGGATGGACCGCTTCTGCGACGTAGGTAGATGAGCCTCCTGGATCGACCGGTTGCAAAGCACGGTTAGAAACGGAAGAAGGTCATCGATTAGCTCCTGGACGAGGAACGTGGG
Source organism: Lumbricus rubellus (assembly GCA_945859605.1). Lineage (NCBI taxonomy): Eukaryota > Metazoa > Annelida > Clitellata > Crassiclitellata > Lumbricidae > Lumbricus > Lumbricus rubellus. The sequence continues at coordinate 30,001,658 of OX243826.1, read as the reverse complement.
CACAGGGTCCAGCTCACACGTCTTCGGAGCAGCAGCGAGGATGAGACATCGTAACTCTGGACTCGTTATCTCATTGAGGACGGAAAGACGAGCGTTAGTGATGGAGAATTCCGGCGGAAGAGAGGTAGATGTAGCGGCCCGGATT
>OX243826.1:29994013-29996513 GCA_945859605.1 Lumbricus rubellus | reverse complement strand
CTTCCACCTCCTTCTTCCCCTCCCCTCTTCCTTCCGCTCCCCATTCCTCCCCTCCCCCTCCCCTCCTCTTTCCCCACTCTTTACCCCTCTCCCTCCCCCTCCCCTTCCTTCTCCCCATCCACCTCCCTTTTTGTTGTTGTTGTTGTTGTTGTTGTTGTTGTTGTTGGCTTAATGAAAACTATGATTTAATTGAATTAACGACTTCATGCATAGTTTACTTTTCGACGTGTCGAATATTTACGTTATAAATATTAAATTTCATGGTCGAATTTCTCGACACCTTTTTTTTGTTCGGCTTCCTCTATATAAATGCATGCAGAATACCGTAAACACCACACTAGGGTCTCTTGTAAGTTTGACTAAAATAATTTCTGTCGGTGGACCCTTAAGTCCACCAAAAATAAAGAACATTTATTTTTTCACTCGACAAGTTATTCACTCATTCGTTCCTTAATTAAATCTTCTATTCATTTCCCCAATACCCATCCATTCATTCTTCCGGTCATTCGTACGTTCTTTCAGTCTTTGATTCATTCAACGGTCATGTACTTCGTTGCTAATTAATTATTTTCTTCTCGATTTTATCCTTTAAATTTTTTTTTAAAAATCCAATAAACTTATTGTGTTATTTCCTACTAGCTTTACCCGGCCACGCGTTGCTGTGGCAGAAATATCCTCCCCCTCCCCCTCCCACTCACCTTCCCTTTCCCCTCCCTTCCACCATCCCCTCTTCCTCCCTTCCCGCTCCATCTCCCCTCCTTCTCCCCCTCCCTTTCCTTCTCCCCTTCCCTTTCCCCTCCCTCTCCTTCTCCCCTCCCCTTTCGCTCCCTCTCCTTCTCCCCACCCTTTCCATCCCTCTCCCCTCCCCCTCCCTCCCCCTCCCCCTCCCCCTCCCCCCCCCCCTCCCCCCTTCCTCCTCCCCTCCACCTCCCCCTCCCCTTCCACCTCCACCTCCCCCTCCTTCTCCCTCTCCCCCTCCCCCTCCTCCTCCCCTCTTCTCCCCTCCCCTCCCCTTCCTCTTTTCTCACCCTTTACCCCTCTCCGTCCCCTCCCTTTGCCCCTCCCCATCCACCTCCCCTTTGTTGTTGTTGTTGTTGTGTTTGTTGTTGTTGTTGTTGTTGTTGTTGTTGTTGTTGTTGTTGGCTTAATGAAAACTATGATTTAATTGAATTAACGACTTCATGCATAGTTTACTTTTCGACATGTCGAATATTTACGTTATCAATATTAAATTTCATGGTCGAATTTCTCGACACCTTTTTTTTGTTCGGCTTCCTCTATATAAATGCATGCAGAATACCGTAAACACCACACTAGGGTCTCTTGGAAGTTTGACTAAAATGATTTCTGTCGGTGGACCCTTAAGTCCACTAAAAATAAAGTACATTTATTCTTTCACTCGACAAGTTATTCACTCATTCGTTCCTTAATTCAGTCTTCTATTCATTTCCCCAATACCCATCCATTCATTCTTCCGGTCATTCGTCCGTTCATTCAGTCTTTGATTCATTCAACGGTCATGTACTTCGTTGCTAATTAATTATTTACTTCTCGATTTTATCCTTTAAATTTTTTTTTAAAAATCCAATAAACTTATTGTGTTATTTCCTACTAGCTTTACCCGGCCACGCGTTGCTGTGGCAGAAATATCCTCCCCCTCCCCCTCCCACTCACCTTCCCTTTCCCCTCCCTTCCACCATCCCCTCTTCCTCCCTTCCCGCTCCATCTCCCCTCCTTCTCCCCCTCCCTTTCCTTCTCCCCTTCTTTTTCCCCTCCCTCTCCTTCTCCCCTCCCCTTTCGCTCCCTCTCCTTCTCCCCACCCTTTCCATCCCTCTCCCCTCCCCCTCCCTCCCCCTCCCCCCCCCCCTCCCCCTCCCCCTCCCCCCTTCCTCCTCCCCTCCACCTCCCCCTCCCCTTCCACCTCCACCTCCCCCTCCTTCTCCCTCTCCCCCTCCCCCTCCTCCTCCCCTCTTCTCCCCTCCCCTCCCCTTCCTCTTTTCTCACCCTTTACCCCTCTCCGTCCCCTCCCTTTGCCCCTCCCCATCCACCTCCCCTTTGTTGTTGTTGTTGTTGTGTTTGTTGTTGTTGTTGTTGTTGTTGTTGTTGTTGTTGTTGTTGTTGGCTTAATGAAAACTATGATTTAATTGAATTAACGACTTCATGCATAGTTTACTTTTCGACATGTCGAATATTTACGTTATCAATATTAAATTTCATGGTCGAATTTCTCGACACCTTTTTTTTGTTCGGCTTCCTCTATATAAATGCATGCAGAATACCGTAAACACCACACTAGGGTCTCTTGGAAGTTTGACTAAAATGATTTCTGTCGGTGGACCCTTAAGTCCACTAAAAATAAAGTACATTTATTCTTTCACTCGACAAGTTATTCACTCATTCGTTCCTTAATTCAGTCTTCTATTCATTTCCCCAATACCCATCCATTCATTCTTCCGGTCATTCGTCCGTTCATTCAGTCTTTGATTCATTCAACGGTCAT
>OX243826.1:29839013-29986513 GCA_945859605.1 Lumbricus rubellus | reverse complement strand
AAGTGTCGCTGTAATATTATAAGTCCATTGAATGAATGAATAAATAAACGAAAAATAGGTGTCAGTTTTCAAGGTGCAAGTGTTCCTCCAGCTACTTCTATATTGTTATAATAATTTATAAACTTCTAAAGCGCCACTTGAAAGCCACTGTTGAGAAATTTCAAATTTTGACATTGGTATTGAATCTATAGCTTATTGATATTTAATTTTGTGCAGTTGTGAAAGGTTGCATTACAGCCATAATCGATAGACCTACTATTTGCATGGGCGCCCGCCGGAGGGTTAAAAGCCAATGGTTATTGTTCCAGCTTTTAGCAAGATATTGATAATGCCAGGCAGAAAATTAAGAGCATATTTATTTCTACAGAGATTTCTAAATATAGATTTATGACTTTCACTGTGTGTATTGTTCGTACCATTAGTGCTTTAATGCGAAGAAATTTGTTAAAAACCCAAAACTAGTAGTCAGAAAAATAAGTTTCAATTTTCCAGGGGGGGGGCAAGTGCCCCCCCTTGCCCCTATGTGCGGGCGCCCATGTGCAGTTGTTGAACGCTACCCTCGTGTCGGCTCAGACAGAACAAGAGGAAAGCAGAGAGCGGACGAACCCAGCCCGACCCTTAGCGGCGAGCGTTTCCAAACCGGAAACCGTTGACCTGATGTCCCTTGAACCACTCGCGCGGCATCCTGGCAAGATAACGGCGACCACTCCAATATCTGATCTCTTTCCAAGTAATGGTCCACGTGCGGATTTGCTTTTCCCGCGGTATAGGCCTACTCGATAGGGTATCAGATATAACTTTTGAATACTATGGTATATGATCATCACACATCTTAGCTCAAAATGTGTGCCAATGAACCCTCTACAGCTACCTAAAACGTCAAAATTTTATTCTAAACGAAACACGTTTGGTTTGGGAAAAACCTAGTGTTTTTAGCCGTCCGGCCTTGAAAAATGATTAGGCCTACGGTCGAGGCCATGCGGTCACTATAAACAAAGTACCTTCAATTTAGCCTAATAATTTCTTAGAATGAATTGTGAATTATGGAGCGAGTGGGATGACCGAACGTCGAGAGAACAGTCAAAAATTTTGATAATAATAATATTATGTCTTTTTACCTTAAATAGATGACTCTGGAGGCTCTATTACGCTCAATCCCTTAACAGTGAATTGCCATACGTTGGTAGATGTAACAAGAACTTGAGACAAGCGCGTAGAGCGGTTCCGTAGAAGTCTAGAAGAAGATTTTCGTCGGTTTTCTCGTCGGTACTTTAAGAAAGTGTTAATATTAAGTTAATATTGCACTGAAACAGCAGGAGTAAAAACAAGGTTGAACTTAAGCATTTAGGAATTTACTAAGCTTTCTAATTTATTGTTGCCTTGCAAGCTTTCTTGGTGTCAGAACGCGGGGTTTGCGGGTCTCTCACTCAGTACAAAGAAAAATAAAATAACTCGCGTAAACGTGTAACTCGCCAAATGTTCTCTTTCACATAAGCACGATGTCAGACCTGCTACTCTTAATTTCGTTAGTAATCTACTGAAAGTATAAATTGTACTGAAGTAACAGTAGTTTGTTGAATTTAACGAATAATAAAGATTTAGTTATTTTGTAGTACGTACATACTACGGGTTTATAGGTTTTATAATATTTCTATTGTCACCAAAATTAGTGCTGTGGCCAATGGACATTTTGATGAAGCATGTTTCCTTATAGTGAATTTTAGAGCAAATTTTGTTAATTGGTTTGTATTCTTTTTTGAATTTCCGCTTTTAGGTTCCACAAACTTCTGACTATGCGTACATAATTGTTTAGCATAATTTATGTTGCAGTAATTATTTTGGATGAGTAAAGTAGATATGCAACACTTAAAATAAGTTTTTTGCGCGCATTTTACACTAAATACAATTTTCACACTATTTGGATTGTTATTTGGAACAGCTAAACTAATCTAGGTTTTGTTATCTGTGACGGTGAGTTATGCTCACAAATTTCTGACGGGTGTGTTGCTTCTGCTTGGCAGAATGACTTTCCTATGTTGGATAACCAACCATTCCTAAGGACTTCAGATCAGTTCAGATCAGTCTCTATGCCAGTTGACATTCTTTTCAAAATTCAGTTACACTCGTGCATGTTTTGTGGAAGAAAATATGCAGTGCATATATTTGAAATTTATCAAGTTGCATTGTAAACTGTAAATGTACTCGGATTTTATATAGCAACCGTGTTCATTTTTGAATGAATTATTCGGGTGAAATCCTTCACCACCGCTCGCCCGTTTGAATGGACGCCACGCCAGTTAGGTCCCCGTGTACGGACTGTGAAAGCCCAAAATTTTAAAAGTCTCTGAAATAAGCCACCTTCGGGAAGCAAACCATGGTCTGCACGCTCTCTTTCACAAAGTGGCATCATGGCTTGAGATGCGACCAGCACTGCTGCTGATCAATGTAGGTCACTAGGCCTGTGTGTGATGGTTCAAATTCTAGCAATAGTCCTAATCGGTTATTGCAGTGGTTCACAACTTTTTCTGACTTGAGGGCCACTTTTTCTAAGTTGGAGGACACGAGGGCCACTTTTTCTTAGTTGATGGACATATGGGAGCCAGAAGGCTAAAATTTAATTGACTTAAAAGCATATAAAATTGTTATAATTGAATCAAAATAGAATGCTTGATGTTATTTATAGCCGTCAAAATAAAATAATTTGAAATTGAAAATAATCTCATGTTCTATCCTGTCCAAATTGTCAAATTTCTCATACAATTTTTTTTAATTCTCTGAGAGACGAGGGCCATTTTTTTTAGGTCTGGCGGGCCACTTTTGGACCGCGGGCCACGGGTTGGGAACCACTGGAGTATTGTGATGCGATGTGAATATCAAGCTTCACGGCTCACATGAGTTGCATTTTCAATCTGTTTTAACTGTTTCTCGTTTTAGGGAATGTCGAGTCGCAGAGCAAGGCTGTTCAGGAGCAATGACCGAACTCAGTCTTACTCGAACCAATCGAATCGCGGTCGAAATCACTTCGCTCCGTCGTCAGCGGAAGAAGAGAACCAGTCGCGACACACTGTCGCTGGAAAAGAAGTGCAGTACAACGTGCAGAACGAGGCTGCTGTGGGGGAGAGTTGGGACAAGAACACGTATGCCCAACCAAGGTATAAGCCAAATGTAGCGACTGCAGAAACAGACTGGGACAGCAACGCGTATGTGCAAAGTAACCAGACTGAGCGAGGCTGGAACCAGCCAGCGGTGCCGGCAGAAAGAGACTGGGAAAGCACAGAGTATGTCCAGAGTTCTCAGACTGGTCAGACTTGGAAGCAGACTGTGGCGCCCGCGGAGAGAGACTGGGAAAGCAGTGAGTATGCGCAAAGTTCTCAGACTGGTCAGGGCTGGAAGCAAACTGCGGCGGCACCATCAAAGAGCAGCCAGAACTGGAGACAGAGTGCGGAGAAAGACTTCAGCAACACATATGCCCCTAGCAACAGTCAGAATTGGAGACAAGGTAATGTGGAGAAGGACTGGGAGAGCAACGCGAACGCTCCAAACAATCAGAATTGGAGACAGAGTGGTGGAGAGAAGGACTTCGGTAACACGTATGCGCCAAGCAACAGTCAGAATTGGAGGCAAACTAATGTGGAGAAGGACTGGGATGGCAACGCTTACGCTCCAAACAGTAGTCAGAACTGGAGGCAGACGGTGGCACCCGTGGAAGAAATCCAGGACAGCGGTTTGTATTCCCAATCCGTTCAAGGCTGGAAGCAGAATTTACCAGCTGGAGAGGAAAGCAGAGATGGCAGTTCCTATGCACAGCCTTCCAACTGCAACAAAGGCCGGAACTACACTTACGAAGAGCCAGTTAAGGTAACAGATTCAAAGTCCACTGCCTTTTGTACTACGTGATACTATTGCTGTGATACTATTGTGCACCTACCATGATAATTATAAGATAAATATGCCAGTACTAGAAATATATACAGTGGCTTGTATTGCCATACAGAATCTGTTAGTTAACACGGTAATCTATTGCTTTAGCGTTCTAAATTATTTGCTTGGTGCAGAATAATTATTTTTCATCAAGGTTCCAGAGGTCTCGTGGCATTAACCCTTTGACTCCCAACCGCGCTCTCAAGCACGGTTTCAGATGCATTTGTGTTCCGACCGCGCGTATAAGCGCCACGCATCGCCACTGTATTAGATATGTGTTAGGTACTTACTGCCACATTCTGGACCTTAGTTCTATCGGAAATTTCCGTTCATTCGGACTTTGTTTATTGTTTCTAGCAGGCCTACAGGCACATTCTGGACCTTAGTTCTACTGGAAAATTTCGTTCATGCGGACTTTGTTTATCGTTTCTATGCAGGCCTACAGGCGTTGAGCACATAATGTACATGTATATATGAGAACTTGTTATAGCGCCTCCTCAAGATTTATACTCAGAGGCGCTCCCAACTACAGAGCCACACTGAATCGGAGTGTCACGCCGAAGCGTAAGAGCAACTACACTAACCGGCTTGCTCAGGGTCCCTATGCTGTGCCTACACCACGGCGCTACATCTGTGTGAGTGGATGCATGTTTGTCTTTGTGCCTGTCAGATTTGTCGAGGGGTTGGGTAGTTCATCATCTCTATGGTCTTTCTTAGAACTGCATAGTTGAGCCGTCATTGTACAACCCCAGAGAATTTCTACACCAATAAGTGGAAAAGCTTATGCGTTTTGCTGGGCCCACCCAATATGTATGTATGTATGTATGTGCGTAAGTATGTATTCACGTATGTATGTATGTATGTATGTATGTATGCATGCATGTATTCATGTATGTATGTATGACATTGTATGTATGTATGTATGTATGTATGTATGTATGTATGACATGTTTGTACATGTATGTACGTATGTATGTATGTATGTATGTATGTGTGTGTGTATGTATGTATGTATGTATATATGTATGTATGTATGTACGTATGTATGTGTGCTTGTATACGCATGCATGATTTTTACTTCATTTTGTCAAAATAATGCTGGGAGTCAAAGGGTTAATAAATGTTATTAAATAATGTTACTTATCTCGTGAAATAGAGTATTAAAATGCACAAAACCAATTTATAATTTTGATTAGACTATACAGGTATTGATCTTTGTTTTTAATCTTAAGATGTATATGTACATAATTTTATTCGTTCTGTTACGTTTGCTTACAGCAGCATGAAGAGTCAAAACCGACGAAACTGTTCGGCGTGGCAGGCAACAATTCTGGAATCGATTGGAACGCAAAATCGGAACCGGACAAGAAATGGGACGCTTGGGACGACAAGAAAACACCGGACTTCTGTGATCAGTACGGAGGAGGGGGCTCCCCTGCGCCTGGAGGGAAAATTGGCACGATGACGTTCAGCAACAGTCGCGAGAACAGTCGCAGCGAGGCGCAGGACGGTCACGGTGGTTCGAGGGGACAGTGGTCGGGGGACGGCGGCCGTGGATCGGCGAACAGCAACAGAGAATCGAACGAGGTAGAAGTGTTGATCTCGTCAAAGCTGCTTGGATTGATAATCGGGAAAGGCGGCTCTAATATCCGTGACCTGCAGGAGAAGAGCGGTGCGAGGATTCATGTCGAGAGGAATAAAGTTGATAGCAGCGGTCGAGCGTCCGTCATGATCGTCGGGAGTAGCACCGCTCAAGAGGATGCGAAGAGACTGATAGAAGAGTTGATTGAGACCGATTCGCAGCAAGCGCTCAACCGCGGCGGTGAAAGACCCAACACCTTTCGACCGGCGGATCAGTTCGGTGGTAGAGACAACGCAAGGGTGTCGAGTTTCAGCACTACGAACTTGGAAATACCGTCGAACTGCGTGGGGAAGATCATCGGAAAGCGCGGTTGCATGATAAACGATCTGCAGGTTTCGAGCGAGGCAAAGATCCGAGTGGAGAGAGACAACACCGGTCCGATAACGATCATATCGATCACGGGAACCGACGAGGCGAAAGCGCGTGCGGAGGAACTCATCAAGGAGCTGATCGAAGAGTGTAATGATTACCAGAATAGTCCGCAGGGCAGATACGAGAATGCTCAGAGATCCGGCGGTGGTCCAGAGGACGACGCAGAGAACCAAGGTGACAACGGGTGTAATAGACCGGACGGCTGGAAGAACCAGAACAGTCCGATGAAGAACAGATCGCAGTGGTCGGGGAATCGCGCGTCAGACGCTAGCGGCGACAGCTCGAACACGAACGGGCAGGGGAAACCGCCGCAACCGGACTCGATCATCGACTGGGACAAGATCAGGGAAGCGGACGAGGAGTTCATGAAGGTGAAGTGGCAAGAGTATCCGCCGATCAAGAAGGATTTCTACATCGAGGATGTCGACGTTGCGAACCTCGAGACGCATGAGGTGGAAAGGATCCGACGCGACAACAACAAGATCATGGTGCAGCACCTGATCCCAGGCAAAGGCGGACACATTCCGAATCCCGTCCGCACGTTCCGCGAGGCGTTCGGCCACTACCCGGAGATCATGGAAGAAATACGGAAGGTGGGATTCGAAAAGCCGTCGCCAATCCAGATGCAGGCGTGGCCGATCATCCTCAAGGGACAGGATCTGATCGGGATTGCCCAGACCGGAACGGGGAAAACCCTCGCCTTTCTCTTGCCCGCTTTCATCCACATCGAGGGTCAACCGGCGGAGAGGAACTGCCGAGGGGGAGCGAACGTTCTCGTGCTGACGCCGACAAGAGAACTGGCGCTGCAGATTGAGGAGGAGGTGAAGAAGTACAAGTACCGCGGCATAAAGTGCGTCTGCGTGTACGGCGGTGGCAATCGCAAGGAGCAGGTGAGCATCGTGACTGCAGGTGTCGAGATCATGGTGGCTACTCCCGGTCGCCTCATTGACCTCATCAGTGCAAAGATAGTCGACATAAAGAGCGTCACCTATCTTGTATTGGACGAAGCTGACCGCATGTTGGACATGGGATTTCAGCCGGACATCCGAAAGATCCTGCTGGACATCCGACCGGAGCGGCAGACGATAATGACGAGCGCCACGTGGCCGGTTGGCGTGCGCTACCTGGCGACGAACTACATGAACAATCCGATTCAGGTGTACGTCGGTTCGATGGATCTGACGGCCTGCCACTCCGTGCTGCAGCGAGTTGTGATGGTCGAGGAGGACAACAAGTACGAGGAACTGACGAGTCTGCTGAACAGAGAGCTCAGCGACACGGACAAGGTGATCGTCTTCATCGGTCGTAAGGCGATCGTTGATTACATTTCGACGCAGTTTGTCCTCAACGAGATCGATTGTCAGTCGATCCACGGCGGACGGGAGCAGACGGACAGAGAGCAAGCGTTGGAAGATCTCAAGAGTGGAGCTGTGCGCATTCTTCTCGCGACAGATGTCGCATCGCGTGGAATCGACATCAAGGACATCACGCATGTCATCAACTACGACTTCCCGCACAACATCGAGGAGTACGTCCACCGAGTGGGACGGACGGGGCGCGCCGGGCGGAGCGGGCAGTCGATCACGTTTATGACGAGGAAGGATTGGAGATACGCGCAGGAGTTGATCGACATCATGGAGGAGGCGAAGCAGGACGTGCCGCAGGAGCTGTACGATATGGCCGCTCGATTCGCGGTCAACCAGGAGAAGAGAAAGGCGGAGGGTAATACGGGCGGAGGGTTCGGTGGCGGCGGCCGAGGGTTCAACAGAGGAGGAAACAGCTTCCGAGAAAACGACTTTAGCGGCTTCGGTTTTGGTGGAGGTGGTGGCGGCGGCGGTGGTGGTCGCAGAAGGGGAGGTGGAAATAATTCGTTTGCGTTCAGCACGGACGGGTTTTAGCGTCGTTCGGAAAGTCGTCGGTCGTCGTTTAGTTAAGGTTTCATCGGAGTACGATTTCGTTGGTTAAGTTCGTTCACGATTGATTGACAATACTTCTGTTGTTTCGTTTGATGGGTCGCCATTTATCGGTGGAACCAGTGTTAGGGATGAAGCACTGCCGTGAAGAATAGCGTCCACCAACAAAAAGATTTTAGTTGATGGAGCTACGTGGCCTGAAGTGCAGATTTGACCAGAGAACTTCTTGGTGCCTGTGTTTTTTGCACGATTAGGTGACTTTTTTGCGTTTGCTGCATTCAGATGTTGCGAATGCCGTGTGTATGCCAAGGCTGCTCGGAAGCATTTATGTTGCACTACGATGGAAATGTTGTGGTGCCTGTTGCGTTTGAGGGTTTCTGTTGTGTGGTCTTGCATAATACTGGCACCATTCCGTGCGTTTGTTAGTTTCTGTTTTGTAAGGACAACCGTGTTAGTTTACGTTTGAAGAACAACAGATATATCGTTCGCAAGTATTTTTTACGTTGAAGAATTTATCAGTATTAAAATATTTGCCAAACTGGCATTTGCTTGTGGGTAGAGTTTTGACATTTCTGTGGGCGTAAAATGTAAGTTTTGGGTTTTGAAATGTTAGATGTTATTGATGCATCAATAACTAGACTGGGAAATTAAATTTATGCATTTAGTCATGACTGTACAGTGTACATGTGTGTTGTAATGACCCTGCTAGAGTCCTGCATTGATTGTCCTGTTTAAAACTCATGATATTATGATGTTCTCGTAATATGGCTGAATTATTAAGAGACATCGTTAGAGTTCAAATGTGGTTTAAATTACAGGGTATAATATTAACATTTGACCTTAGTGGCCTCTAAAGCCGTACAACGTTTGCTAATCTCCAATACTTGTTCACAGCTTGAGGATGACACTATACCTCCATAAATCTTGTTGGGACATTTATCTGTTGACGTTTTCATGTACACGTGTGTTGATGCTATTGCGAGAGAATGTTGGCAGAATGTAGGAAGTTGGTCTTTAATACTCGAGTTATGCAAATGACATTTCGTTAATTTGCGGTTAATGGAACTGAAATGCACGAATCTGAATTACTTTGAATTCAGTTGTACAAGTCATTTGTCGTGGAATGATAATTATTTGTTGTTGTTTGCAAAGAATTAATTTCTGTCGTCTATTAAAAGATTACATTGGATACATATATCTTCATTTGTTGCACCAAGGCCATATATCTTTTAGTCCATTGTTCTTTGTGGGCATTATGTGCAGGGCCGGATTTAGGCATGTTCAACATGTTCGGCCGAACAGGGGCCCCCACACTTTCCACACTTTAGGGGGGCCTCCACAAAACGTGGGGAAAAAATTTTTTAAAGGAAATTTCGACGAAACGACTAATTTCTGTGAAATTTTCGCCAGATGACTAAAAAAAAAGGTCGTCAACTTTTTTGGCGGATGAAATGGTATGTTTTCCCAAAAAATTTTTTGCGACCAAAAAAAAAATTTCCCGGACAGGGCCCCAACAAAAATTTCTCCGAACAGGGCCCCCACATTGCTTAATCCGGCCCTGATTATGTGTGCATTGGGACTTCTGGCAGCACAGCTTAAGGACAATCCTACCCTGCAAACTCACTTCTTGATCTAAAAGAAATGCTGAAGTGGTCAGGTTTTTTATCACTTGAAGCTTGTGTTAGTGGTAGAACTAATAATCTCCATTGTATAACTGCTAACTTTTACAGAGCCGTGCAAGCGCATGGGACAAGACTTATGTTTATTGCAAGTGGGGGACCTGAGAGCAAAGGCCATGGCCAGGCGACTTTTAGTAATAGTTAAATATACAATTTATGCCTTTTAAAATATAATATTACAGAGAATTAACTTCAATCAGTTGAAACTTCAAATTAGCAACTGTTTAAAATGATGAAAATATTCTGGATCCCTCTTTTTGCACCATACTGCACTACTGATGTGAACTGGTTGCTCCCGAGGAGCCCAGTGAATGGTGCTTTATGCTGCATGTCTTTGCATCTGGCACTACCCTGCCCCGTCTCCATTTCCAGACGTTTGTAGTGAATGAAGTGTTAAAATGACCTCTGTGGATATGTTTACAAAAATGGGCTGAACACTTCCAACCATGATAAGTAATGACTAATCACCTTGCATCCTTTATAAGCAATTACTAATTCACCTTGATAAGCAATGAGTAATTCATTCATCTTGCATCCTTGATAAGCAATGAGTAATTCACCTTGCAACCATGATAAGCTACACAAAATAGTACACATCTCTCTCTTCTTAAGACCTATTTTTCTTCGGGGTTCACGGACTGGGAGCGCTACTGAATGGCCATGGCTGTGAGCGGCGCTATGGAAATTACTAATTACATTACATGTATATGGACAGACGCAATTAAAAGTAATGCTCTGCACAGTGAACAAGACAAACTGCATTTATTATCACGTTTAATTCTCCGTCGTTAAATACACAATGGAACGATTGAAATGGAATTACATCGTGAAATCAGTGACACCAAATATCACAGATTGAGTCAAACTCCTCAATCTTCATCAACAATTCAAAGTAACAACATAAACATTACACTAGTAAATATTGCACTCTTTACATGGCTGCCCAATACGCAAATAATTCACATTAAAAACTGTGTTACAAATCACAAAACATAGCACTCAAATCATCCGACCTCTTACTGATTTACCCATCAAATCAATGGATAAATGTATTTAATGTTCCTTACATGAAAACAGTTGCTGTACTCTGAAATAAATAAGTTAGGTCCCATCTATATATTACGTACTCAAAAAACAATCGTATTTTCGACCCCTCTGTTGTAATTCATAATTTTTGGAACTCTTCCCCCATACGTATATACAAATAAACTTCTCTACCCGTGACAAAAGTTAATTAGCTTAAGTCACCCTTAAAACATTATTTTGCCATAGACTAATATATATTTCTGTTAAACATCATATTTGTCAGCTAAAATTTGTTTTAACTGTTTTCATTTACTGTTTGGATCTGAACAGAATTGAATAATGTAAAAAAATGCCATCAGACGACTATATAGGATAATAGGATAATTCAGAGCTAATAAATAAATAGGCTAATCGAGCACATCACAATTAGAAGTTTATTTAGCGCATGTACATTTTGTTTGGGCCCTCCCATATGCAAATCCCCCAATTCCGTTGATATTTCCCTCCCCGCATACGTAACACATGGACAGCTTCCCAGGGTCGTTACATCAGTAGTAGCCTGTTCGTGTCTATACATTGATGAATGTGCATGGGCATTTGTGCGCTTGCTGTGGACACGTAGATTGGACAAGAGGCACGTGGATGACAGCGCCAGTCTTACTGACCAAGGAATGTGAAGAGATCTGTATTCTCTGCCAGCGGACGAGAGGTCGGTTGCAGCAGATGCAGTATTGAGCACTCGCTAGAATGTCTACAATCGAAACAAAACCATTTCATCGTTACAAGATCTAGAACAGACCCATGAAACATCAATCTGGAATGGAAAAATTGACTACGTGGTCTTAATACCTCAATTATAATGTGGGACATTCATCATTTTACCAAATGCAGAGTTATATTGTATTCCAGGCTATTTCGTTGTGGCTAAATGCAACTGGGCATTTATTAGAGACCAGTTTTGACATAGACGTTTTTCTACAGCACCTGGAGAATTTTTTTTACTTTGACTCGACACCTAAAAGAAGTTTTACAGTACTTATAAATTCACATACTCCATATCTATACTGGTTCACACATCAATTCATTCCGGACATTATTATAAAGACTAGACAGGAGAAATTGTTGTCATTTCATTTCACACACCTTTCAACGTCTGTGGTATGTTTTCGTGCTGCCAATCGACTTTGTTCTGCAGCAGACAGATGGCCGCTTGTTCCACGAGTGAAGCGGCACCTCTTCTTGATTGATGCTCTGCTGCGATTGATCCATCTGACATGTTCACCAACACTGGACTATTCAACGATGGACTGATGAAACAGTTGTTCTCAACTAAAAACAATACAAACAATCAAGTTTTAAAGTAAAACACGCAAAACCAGTTGCCTGGACTAGAGTCATGGATGTCTGCACATAGGGATGCGTGAGGGGGCACTTGCCCCTCCTGGAAAATTGACACTCGCTTTTTAACTACAACTTTTTGTCTTTTAACAAAATTTCTTCACATTAATGATACTAATTGTGGGGCGCGGTGGTGTAGTGGTGGCGTCGTTGCCTTGGAGCCGGAAGGTTCGAGGTTCGAATCCACCTCGCCACGTAAGGAATTTTTTGGCAAGTCCTTCACTCACAATTGCTCAGCGCTTCGGCGTGAAACTCCGATGCAGTGTCCGCTCTGCATTCGGGAGCGCCTCTGAGTAGAAAGAGCTTGAAAGGGTGCTATAACAAGTGCACATACATACAAACTATTAATTCAACTATTGATTCACAAACAAACTTAGCCAGTCAGAACAGGTTCCACACTAAATCTTATTTGGAGTAAACTCATGTCTCAATGCGTTAGAAATGTGACACACAGGCTAAAAACTCGTCAAATGTTGGTTTCTGACATTTTTATTCAGTCATGTGCTACAATGGCTCTGCTTTAAAATACTTTCAACAGAATGAAAATATCATTTTTCTAAAGTTATACTCGTTTGACTACTTCATTAGTCTACAGTAAAAAAATTGACTAAAAAGTTTCTGAATATTCACATCATCAAAGTCCTCAGAAAAAAATATTCTGCAATTTTCTGAGCAACCGCAGAATATACTCTCAATCAAATGACGCAAACAGCATCAAAATCTGTTTACTACTTTGCAAATTACGGCGAATTCATAGCGATGCCCCGCATTGAAGAATATTCCACATTCTTCACCCATCTTGCCTATTTCAGCTTCTAGCTCAATATTCTATTCTATCCTATTCTATTTTTGGATTTATAAAGCGCCTCTCACAGTACAACCTAACCTAAGATGACAAGCAATTACCGATGATGCGACATCCTTGCAGCGATGAGATCGTGACAGGCAAATATCGAAGACAGTTGCCGTCGACGGATAAGAATTGGAGATTGAAAAGTTGACCAATACCATCCGGCAAATATCGTAACCTAAAAATAAATAACACAGAACAGAGAGGATAGAGTACTAATTTGTTAACTTTTCAGATTTTGTCACTTCTTCAATTGCTTTTATTAAACAATTATAGAGTCCCTTAAAGTTAAGCCTGCATTGCAATCACAATCAATAATGGCCCCCAGAAGTTCTCAGGCAAAAGATCAAATATTAAAAATGCTGAATTCCACCACCAAGCTGCATGACACAACAATAAATTGTTCATTAAAGGAATGTTTGCACCAAAATCTGACATTACATGAAGTTTATCCAAGTGATATGTTGTATACACCTTGGAATCTAAGACAAAAACTGAAGTTCAAAATCAGTAAACCATACAATCATTCATGCATTCATTCATGTATTTATGTATCACAACTTCAAGGAAACTACTCAGAGGTGCTCCCAGCTCCATCAAGGCCAAAACGAAAAGTCTTCAAGTGCTTATCAAATGAGGAAGACATTTATAACTAGAATGTTATTTACATATTAATTAATTAGTTTGTTTAGTTTTAATAATTTTTATGTTTTATGTTAAATTTATATGTGATACTTGTTCACCAGAGTGCTGTTTGGCAGCTGGTTAAGAAATAAAGAATATACTTACTTACTTACTTACTTATAGGATGTGTTAGACAGTGACTTAACAAACACATACAGTTCAGGAGGAAGGCCAATTCAATTACAGAGCAACCAGTACCAAAAAACTACTCTTCAATCACACCCAACCATCTAACTAAGAGCATGTTTTTTGACCTAGCGTAATTATGTCTACCGATTTTTGGACAGCTGAACGAAGACAAGTTGTAAACAGCGACAAAGAGAACGCGGCACAGCGACGAGTTGACAGAAGGCGGCCATGAGATGAGTGAGCCGAACGAGTTTGTTCATGTTCTCCGGCAAATGCACCAACGGATTGTGGGAAACATTCAGAACCTGTTCACAACACAACACAAAAACTGTACTCTGTATAATTGCATATGACCACTTGAGCCTACAATGAAAATGCATCTATCAGATTATCTAGATATTCATTCCGAAAATTTATGTAGTGCTCACCCATTAAAAACCTATTCATAGGCGCTCCCAGCCCAGCCACGGCTAAAGAGAACGTTTTGAGCAACTAGTAGAAAGCACGCAAATTATTCTGAGGTAGTAAGCGCATTGTAAGCGGAAGTCCATTCCACGTGGACGGGCCAACAAACGCACAGACATGCCCACACAAACACACATACAGATATGCACATACAGACACATACAGACACACACACACACAAATATGCACTCCACACACCTACGTCTCATCGTTCAACCAATGGCAGCCAGGAAACCTCTTAGCAACAACAACACTAACGACGTATATTTGCGATCGTCTGAACTCACGAGAAGACTGAAGATGTTGCACAGACCATCAGGCAGACAAGACAGATTGTTGAAACTAAAAACCAAAACAGACAAATTCTCAGAATCAATAAAACCCTGAATAAATGTTTGCCAACTAAATGCAATTTCTCAGCAGACTATCCCATCTCCATTTGCATAGCGGGTATTGGAAGCAATGACTATGGATAACTGATACTACTGGTCAGCAAACTGTCCAAACGACTCAGCAAATGACTCCTGTGTAGAGTGTCACCTCCACTGGCTCCACATTCTTATTTTATCCTCAACCATCCTCGATACAAGGGTTGACCACGTCATGTCAAATTTTTCTCCATTGCTGGGGTTAGGAGCGCCTCTGAGTAGGCGCCGTGTAGAAGCACTATGCAAATTCATTGAATGAATGAATGGTTATAATAATCAAAATACAAAATGAATCGTTCAGAGTCTTGCCTTAAGTCGAGCAGCTCGAGATCGCTCAAGTGATGGATGTCAGGCGGCAAACGAGTCAACTTGTTGTTGTTGACGAGAAGTCGACGTAGACAAGTCAACGACGTCAGTTCGTTGCCAAGAGAGACAATTTCGTTGCACTGCAAATCCAACTCCATAAGTCGGCGTAGATTTCGAAACGTCTCCTGCAAAGAGATTGCCACTGCAGCACTGGCAAGAGACAAGGTAAGGTAAATCAAGCGTACAATGAATTCAGTGATTCTAATTGTCCTTTGCATGCTTGAAAGACGGTGGGCTGAAGTTTATTTGTTTGTATGTGCACTTGTTATAGCGCCCCTTCAAGCTCTCTCTACTCAGAGGCGCTCCCGAATGCAGAGCGGACACTGCATCGGAGTTTCACGCCGAAGCGCTGAGCAATTGTGAGTGAAGGACTTGTCCAAGGTCCTTACGCAGTGACTTGAGGTGGATTCGAACCTCGAACCTTCCGGCTCCAAGGCATCGACGCCACCACAACACCGCGCCCCACAAGTGTGATTATACCATCCTCGAGAACAAGAATGTCATGGTACTTCCCTTCGAATAACAAGGCTTGATAGCTTTACACACATTTCAACCTGAATTGCTCACAGAGTGAGTCAAACGAGTGTAACTTTTGTTAGAAAATAAGATGTTTTCATCTGTAAAAAGCATTTAAAAGTAGAGCCATTTCAGAGTACGACTAAACCAGGGTGAAAGTGAGCCGGGTCGGTCCGGGTCTGTGACCCGGCATCGATTTTCGAGACCTGCTGTTACCGGGTCTCAGCAGTGTCGCAAAAAGTCCACAGGTGCAAAAAACTAGGTTAAAAAATGGTATGATTTTGCATAAATTTTGGACAAACGACTAAAAAAGTTGTCAGAAAAATTTACGGGTCCCAGGCGTGTGCGTCCGCCAAAGTCAGACCCGGCAACTTTTCCAAACCACTTTCAGCCCTGGACTAAACAAAAAGGTCAAAAACCGAGAAGTGATGGGTTTTGAGCCCCTGAATCACATAATTATATATGAAAAACCAACATACAGGAAGAGACTGCAGTTGATTCCTTCCCAAATATAATTCCTCCAATCCAAGCAGACACCCGATTTCATCGGGAAGTGACGAGAGATTGTTGTGCGACAGATTGAGACTGACGAGCTGAGATCCAAGAAATCCTATTCGTGTCGGACATTGCGTCAGACCAGAATAACTAAAAGAAAGTCACAAGAAAACGCGAAATGATTCATACTGCACAACAACCAGGAAATAACACACAGTAAACACATGCAATGTAACAAAACACTTACATAATAACCTTCATGCACCTTGCTGGAGTTGGGCTGGCAGTGCCACTGAGTAGGTGTTTTGGAAAGGCACTATGTAAATGCTATGAATGATTGAATGGATGAAAAAAATTCTTAATTAAATGCTCAGCCTGCATAACTACATAACTGACTTATCACTGGAATATATAAACTCAATGACGTGTGCTGGTGCCATGCTAAACTATACATGATGAATCGAACATTAATTTATTTTATTTATTTATAGCATTTGCTATACCATGTGAAAATGACTAACCTCTTATCATAATGGACCAGCTGTTGCTGCTGCTGTAAATGACTAGTATAGCTTTGACTAGCAGACGGCAGGATACAGATATCTCTTGCGGAGATCCGAGATGCAGGCGGCTGTAACAACTAAAGTAAAAACGAAATGTCACAGAAATCACGCAAGCTACTTTAAAAAAACCAGTTTCTTCTACCCATTGAAACGACTCAAAGCAGCTGTGAGCGAATTTAACCTAATAATAATCATTTTTTAACCTAGAAAACCAAAGACCAAAGAGTAGTTTACCTGTGAAAAATCAATGGAAAACATCTGAAATCTCAAACTTCAATATTAGTGAGCAGGTACAGTCTGGAATCTTCAGAGGCATGTGCTTTGTATATCTAGAACTTGATAAAAGAAGTCATGATATCAAGTAGATAAATCAGCTTGCTGCACCAACGTTTTTCCCAAGGCCACCACCCCTTCATTCTGCACAGAAGGGGACCTCTTGGTTCCATTCGCACGAACTGCAAAAACCATACAGAATCAAGCCTCTTCCACGGTGGGTCCAGAAGTTTGTGTGTTTGTATGTGCACTTGTTATAGCGCCCCTTCAAGCTCTCTCTACTCAGAGGCGCTCCCGAATGCAGAGCAGACACTGCATCAGAGTTTCATGCCGAAGCGCTGAGCAATTGTGGGTGAAGGACTTGCCCAAGGTCCTTACGCGGTGAAGTGGATTCGAACCTCGAACCTTCCGGCTCCAAGGCAACGACGCCACCACTACACCACCACGCCCCACGAGTAGTCCCCATTGAAGAAGCCCTATAGAAATTCTTGAACAGATCAATATCAATGGCCACCACTAACCTGATTCTGCCTTTCAACTGGAAAGTATTTCGAAATGCAATGGAATAATTCATCTCCTGAGCTGCTCTCCTGTCGAATACTATTCAACAATCTTCTCGTCTTAAGATGTTTCGACAGACGATGTTTGACGGGAGCGTCGTCGTCCATCGGACCGCCTCTCGATGACAGCAGAGCAAAGAGTTTCCATATGATACTACAGCAGAGAGATCCCGCGAGCGCGATCGCCAGGAACACCATCTGTGCCTCGCTCGTGACGAAAATCGCCAAGGACTCCGTGAGATAACCTCGCAGGCAACTCATCGCAGATCGTCAGCTCAAGACTTCCTTCTCGATAACGTCTGCGAGAAGTGAGAGATTCCAGACGGAACATGTCTTGTGCCAGCTCATAATATAATTCTTACCATCTCATCTTCTAACAGCTGCAACGATATAAGATAGCAATTAAAACTATAGAGCATGTTACAACATCTGCAAAAATCAAATGAAAACTCAAAATACAGTGGAAAGCATCCTAACCATGATTTTATCAAGAACATAATATTTAGTGATTACAACGCCTATCATATCAATCAGAACTCATGACAAATAATCAGAAATCATCGAAAACTGACGGTTTGATAAAGTGCACAGTTGGATTATATTTATAAATATTTTCCAACGAATAATTCGATCATATCATTCTGCATAAGCGTACATGCTCATCCTCCTTCGACCTACGATATTATTGCTCTGAACATTACAATTTAGGCCTAATGGTCTTTCGAAACGCACACAATGATTAATTAAAGTGCAATGGGCGAAACTGCAATGATTCACAGTGCATTAATTTAAAAAACTAAATCATCCAACGCGATAAGCGATAAGAATCGCAAGCCCGCTTTGTTTACACTGATGTCCTTATGTTTACTAACACATCCCACACGATGAAAATTATTATTTTAGGATGTTTTAGCCAAGCTACGACTGTTACAAACACTGCTATGAAAGGCCTGCAAAAGCTGCAATCGTCTAGCAATAAAATGGAATTTCAGCTGCACTTGCATTTTGAGGAGATAAAGAAAACATTCAGACAACATATTGATGTTTTTATAGCATCTCCAGCTATTCCTCCATTTTTATTATTATTATTATCGATCAGCTACGAGTGACCTACTGAACTGCTGCATCAATGCCGTATTCCTTTAACCTCACAAACTCGTATTTATTAGAGTCCGACTGCTGACTCTTTTCCCCAAGTCGTAAACTCGGTTAAATGCGATTGATTTCCCAGTTTTTCACTAGATGATCTTCAATAAAAGTGTTGAACTGAACTGCAGCTGAACTTATACACTCATAATTATATATTTGTGGTGGCGTCGTTGCCTTGGAGCCGGAATGTTCGAATCCACCATCAGGCCCCCACTTATAGGGACCTTGGGAAAGTCCTTCACTTGCAATTGCTCAACGCTTCGGCGTGAAACTCCGATGCAGTGTCGCTCTGCATTCTGGAGCGCCTCTGAGTAGTGAGAGAGAGCGTTTGAAGGGGCGCTATAACAAGAGTGCACATACATAAATAATAACGTTTATTGGGTTCATCTAACAATGCTCCACGGTCCACCCCTCCATAAATCATCATCATTGTTGTAGTTGTCATCATCAATTCCACCATCCAAGGCCGTAGCCAGGATTTTATTGGGGAGGGGGTTCTTCAGGCGCCGAATTTTTTTCCCAATCTCTGAAAACCATACTATTTTTCCGGCCAAAATGGTTCATGACCTTTTTAGTCATTCTATCGATGCTTCGTTCATTTCATGTCAGGGGTGTTTTAATGGTTTTATTTCATGGTTTTTACATCATGTGCTAGTAAATGCGTTATATTATTTTTTTACATTTTTGATTTCGGGAGGTGTTCAAACACCCAAAACACCCCACCCCTTAGCTACAGCCTTGCCACCCTCCATCATCGATCATCATCTTTGTCATCATTATCATCGTCATCATCAACAACTCCACACCTCCATCAATCATCATCATCACCATCACCACCATCGTCATAGGTTATAATATAATATTTGACTTATAATAATGCAATCGATAAATCCAAAGCACTTATATTATATTATCATATTGGTTTTTATTAAAATATCATAATTTTATTATAACCTAATTATATTTAAGCAAACTAAGATGATAAAAATCATCCCTTATCAACCTGAGACACAAAGCACATTGATGAATTTCAGGGTCCCATATGGTCATATTTATTTAACTAACGGTAGCACGAGTATACACTATGCAAGCATGCTGTACTTGGGGTACATCAGTGACTTTTTGTCAACTGTACGAGAGAAAATGAAAGCAAAACACTTTGAATCAATGAAAACAACCTAATAATTTTTTACGGTTCAGAACAGTGAGTATTTAGATATAGCCAAAACAAATTAATGGCAAAATTCAACTGCTGCCAGAGAATGCAAACACTTCAACTTCCATTTAATTGATATTAAACTGTAGTAATTTATGGTTTTTCTTTATTGCACAAAAGATCTGCACAATATTTATAAAGTCCTGCCGAGTGCAGAGTCTGACAGATTTTGATTTAACAGAGTCCTGAAAGTATGCATTTCAACCTTCACATAACTGCTACACGGCAATGACTTTGAGCAAAACTACAAACAGTAACTGTTAAGCATCAGTAGCTGACAAGTAGGTAGCCATTAAATTGTGTTAGTGTAAACTACAGACCAAAAAATGAACATTCTTCTTCAATGACAATAGACAGAATTATGAACTCATGAAAAGATGGATTGTGAACCTTGTAGTATGACAGTATAAGCAGGGCTGAAAGTGGTTTGGAAAAGTTGCCGGGTCTCACTTTGGCGGACGAACACGCCTTTGACCCATAAATGTTTCTGACGACGTTTTTCTGTAGCCATTTGCCAAAAATTACCGAAAATCCTACCATTTTTGCCTACTTTTTGGCACTTTTGGGACCCGGCTGAGACCCGGCAACAGCAGGTCTCGGAAATCAATGCCGGGTCTCAGACCCGGACCGACCCGGCTCATTTTCAGCCCTGAGTATAAGCAACACTTTGAAGGTGCTCCTATAATCTGCACTCCCAACCCAATGCTGAAACATCAAACATGGAGGGTTTCTGCAGCTGTCAACAAAGATTCTTGGCCTTAGTTGTCTCTTTGGAATCCAAAGGCAATATACAGTCTTTATAGAGAAAAATAAAATTTGATTGTTGATATAAAATAGTCTTTCGTTTTCATATGCACTAGTAATTTGACCAAATATCTACTGTTTCTTGCGTATATAATTACAACATGAAATGTGTCAAAGCACAATTATAGCAATTGGCTGAATGAGAGTTTAAACTATTGCTTTTTCACCAAGAAATGAATAACAGTTATATCAGGTAACACAATTGTTATTGGTTATACAAGTAGGCAGTTGTCAATTGTAATAAATATGATACATCTGCTATATGAATAAACCCAAGCAAAGGTGCATTACAACATGATGCAACATTGGTTCAGTTCAAACATTTTTAGACAGTTCAGCAAAAATCCTGGAAAGCTCTTTTCTTTTAGACATAATAAAACTAATAAAGCACACAACTTTCATAAAGTTGTCTGGCAAAGCTTCAAACAGAACTGCTGCAAAGGGCACTGATTAGTATTGCTAGCACCAGAAAATCTGCGATCAACATTTCTTTAAGTCCTGCAGAAAGGCTTCTTCGAATGTCAAAGAGGTAAAATAAAACCATATTTCAGTCATTTGATGTGGGACAACGTTGAAGAAATGACGACAGATTGTTTCTATCGGTTACCTTCAACACACATAGATATAAAACCATTACAAAGCAATGAATTGTCACTTATTCATTCACTCATTCATTCTAGAATCTATATAGCGCCTCGTCAAGTGAACTACTTAGAAGTGCTCCTGACTCTAGCATGGAAAAAGTAGTTTGCGTTGAATAAAAATGCTACAGGAAGCAAATGTAGCTCCTCTGGGAGCCCCATTCCAGAGCACTGGACCAACAAGGGAAAAAGCTCAATTCTGCATAGTTGCAGTTTGTGCAAATAAAACAAAGAGCAACCTGTTATGTACAGAACGGAGGAGGCTGTGGCCTTGGATATCCGTGGAGCAACACTGTAACAGTGCTCTTGCAGGTAGTTGGGGGCAACACCAAGCTGACATGGCCGAACCAAAGCAGCGATCCCACACTCAATAAGTTCAAATTCAATTCGCAATAGATGTGAATTTTTTTATCCAACTAAGACAACTGCAGTCGTCTTTATCAGTGTCCTTTAATTTCAAACGTACTAAACTCCTGATTTTTATTTTCAGCGCTTCATTCTGAACCTCCCCTTTGAATGCAGCTCATCACTATAGCACCATAGCTCTTCACTTCCTTGCTGATCATACCAACATGTGGTCTTTGCAAGGTCTTATGTACAGGCTACAGGCAAAACTTTAAACAATTATATAGTTTAAGTGTTGCCTTATTTACTCAGTACTGCATCAAACAAGTATTCATTTAGGTGATTGAAGGTAGGAAGACAGTCATAATACATACCTTCTCTTAGAGGCAGAACGCTGGGCAAGTCACTTTCTCTGCTCGGCTTGAATGCCTTCGATGGTTCAAATCTTCTCTTTCCTTCCAGAGCGTCCAGTTTCTCAGTCAACTGTCCAATCTGTCTTTTATGCTTGCAGTCTTTGTCACGTAACATGTCCACCTCCTGCAACCAACAGCCAAACAACAACATGTTAAAATCAGAAACATGCTAAAACTAACATGTTAAAAATCAACATGTTGAAATTAAGAATATATGTTAAAATGAACATGCTAAAAATCAACAGCATGTCAAATAAACGAGCTGTTCTTTAACTTTGGTCATATTTTAAACTGAAGACAGAATAAAGTACATTAAGAAGAGCTCATCTACTTGCCCTCAAATTCTAAAGCTGGTAGGGCCCAAGCCCATACTCTCCCCATTACAGCTTGGACCAATCAGCCACTGTGCCATACCATGCGAATAATTACCAAAAGGCGCCTCCACCTGTTCTTTACAATTAATGCCAGTTTACGACGTTACGTCAGTAACTTAAACAAGTCCGCAATTATTTAACAGGAACGTACCTTCTTCAGAGCAACATTTTCTTCTTTAAGCTTCAGAATGTGATGAATCTTCTGCTTTTGATTCTGGTGGCCAAGAATCTTCGCATAGTCGTGGCTCAACTTCTCAATCTCCATCTGTGCGTTCTTGCTACGACCAAGCAACAGCCGTTTCTCCAACTCAAAAGCTTCCAGTTGCTCCTGTTGAAGAAACAACAATCAAATAAATCCATGTTTCTGCTCCTCTACCCATCGGTGCATCCAAGGATGCACACAGATATGTTGCCAGGCGGAGGGGGGGGACAAAACACACTGGTCGTGGGTAAATTCTGAAGCAAGAGCTTGATAAATGCAAAGCAAGAAATAAAGAACATGGATAGTTTTTCATAAAGGATTCCAAATGCAAATTCCTAAGTTTCACGTTGTGCATCATTAGTACTATATACTGAAGAAGCTTTTTAACCACACCAAAACAAAGTAGTTAAAAAATAGGTATAAATTTTCCAGTGGAGCCCCCTCTTGCTCATTTTTTAAAAAACCATTGTTGTTTAAACATTTACAAATAAATAATATTAAAATGAAGAACGAAACAAAATTTTTAACCTACAAAATTCTAAATAGACTAAGAGTCTGTGTAAAGACTATGCAGAAACTTTTAACTTGAAGAAGAATTTTAGTCAAACCTTGAAAGGCTGAACTTTGTTCCAGAGGTCTTCATACATTTCTCTCCACCTGAAAGCAGTACAGTAATGCCTAAAATTGGTTAATATGACAAATTTTGTGCAATGTGCAGCCATAAAATATCACATTTTTTTAACACGTTGGCCGCGAGGGACGTGTATACACGTCCCACAATGGGCTATCTCAGATGCGAGGGACGTGTATACACGTCCCTCATGTATCGGCCGCTTATAGGCAGTTCAGCGTATCGGTAATATTTCCTACCGCTTATTAGTAATAAAAGACATTCTGCCATCTATCGAATGTAGGTAAGACTATTTATTGGTAGTATCTAGTGAAAAAAACAAACGAATAAGGCGTTTGTTGTTGTGTCAGCCATCTTGTTCCTATAGCGTGACTATAGCGTCTTTCGGTAAAAGCAATGTATCAATCGGAATTACTTGAAAAATAATAGATTACAAGTAACTTTGCAGATGTTTTACGAATAGGACAATGAATCTTTTGACAATAATGACTAAGCTTTGGATAGTAACTATGAAATAAGCGATGATAGGCATACGACAGAATAGGACAGTTTCGGCCCATGCACGCATGAGCTGTACCGTGTGTATAACAATTTTTCAAACTATTTCCCAAAAAATTTGATTTCTAGGTATCAATCAGCTTGACACAAAGACAAACACATATATAATGAACAGCCTTTTCTGATTCTTTGAATAAAAGGATGTCAAACACATCAAATAACAAATTTATAACTTTTAGTATTTTGGCCTATATGTGCCGTGCCTGGCCAATAATTGTTACCGCGGTCAACGTGTTAAACAATCAGAAACACATCTGTTCAAAAACCTACTTAACAGTTTAGAACAGAAAACACTGTATGGAACAGAGTTATCAATGCCTACATTCCTTAATCAAATCTCAGCGAAAACATTGCAAGGGTCGTTGTCTGATGATCCTCAAGACTACAAGTGCTGCAGAAATGTTGCACATACTGTTCTGCATTCTTTCAGTCAGTGGATATTAATTAATTCATTCATTCTAAGAATTTATATGGCATGTCGTAAAGAGACCAACCCAGAGGTGCTCCCACCCCAGCCAAAAAAGATTTGTGCAACTTATATGACTCTGAATTTCCTCAACACACAAATAAACTGCATGGAGTTCATTTAATTCTTTACCTTTTTCCTTCTTCCACAATCTGAGTGACGTCACCATGCTGCTGTGACTTCTCTTCTAACGTCCTTTTTAATTCCACCATCTCCTCTTCATGTCGGTGACTCATTTCGGTCAGCTGATCCCTGTACCTGTTTGAAGAACAATAGAGTCAGTGCCTAACTGAAAACTACACAATGAGGCACATACATGGAATAAGTTACCTTTTTCTACCAAAGAATACAGTGTCTGCTTTCGTATTTTAACTCTTTAATGCCAAGATGGTAGTAAATGGTATGGGAAATCCTATACCCTCCGGCATTAAAGGGTTAAAAGAGAAAATAGTCCTTTCATGAAATTTTATCTGTAAAGTTAAACCATAGCTGCTGCCTGTAATGAATTTAACTAGTCAGTAGTCATTCATTTCTATAGAGAAGTACGACCCATAGGGTTTCATAATCTCACAAAATCTTCTATACATGTGTGATTTCAACTCGCATGAAATTCGGATGTAGAAGCTGCAGACCATTGCAATGCCCACATGGCCAGTAAAGCTTAGTTGTGCCACAGGGGTTTAATTTCCCTGTGAAATAAATGCATATATTTTAACTCTATGAGTCCGGTGGGCAAACAGAGACCAAACATCAGCTAAACAATCTCCACTGGGCAAATGAATAGAGACATTTATCAAATAAAAGACATGATATCAACTTAATCATGCAATTCACAACAACTTAAAAAATAACTTATCGTAAGATTTGTAAATTTGACATTATAATTTAATTAAATCATTCAAACGTAACAGCTGCATGCACATACAAATCAGGCAGGCAAAGAAAACTGCAGGGATGAATGACAGGGGTGTGAATAATCATTCATCTCTGCCACAAGACTTAAATGAAGTCAGTTATTACGTTGAGCACGATATGAAATTTCAACGAGACAACGTCAAATTTATGAATGCTGACGATATCGTCATTCAGTTATGAACTGCAGCATTAAATTGATATCACATATTTAATTTTCAAAATAGAATTTTTTCCCGACAACGTTGAAAATCCATTGAAATAACTCACTGATCCTGAGTTCTCTGCAGTCTTCGAATTCTGTCGTTCGCTTCGTCCAGTTCCCTGCAAAAACAAATTGGATTGAATAAAGAAAACGAAATGCACTTCACCAATTTATTCTGCAAGAATAATATTAAACTTTTTGCTATTATATCGTGGGTGCCTCAATGTAGAATGAACTTCCCGCTGGAATTCTTGGCAGCAACAGACGTGTATGGAGATAGCCCATCCCAGACCACAGGGTCAGCAACAGAGAAAGTGTGTCACTGCCTGGTGGAAGAAGTACACGAATAAATAAGAAAAAAGAAAGTTGCCCTGTGCAAGCCAATAAAGGGAACGGCGGGTCTGGATTTCCTGTATGGAAATGTATGCATTTTGCAACCGAACAGCATTTTACACAAGTTTTCAAGCTGCCAATTGTCACCATGAAACCGAGTGTTCAGAAAGAGTCGGCTGATTTAATGAGTGCGAGACGCTGACAAACCAACCTTGTCTTTGTGTTGACTTGCATCTGGAGTCGGTCGGAGTTGGAGCGGAAATCCTGCTGCATTGCCTGCTGTTTGTTGCGCTCCATCTCCACCCGTCTCCTCTCCTCTTCCAGCCTCTGATTCAGGTGCTCCGACTCCTTCGTAGATTTAGATTCCAGTCTTCAAGACAACAAATGCACAGAACTTGTGATCATCCGTTCATACAATGAATTGTAATCATACTGCATTGCGCCAGTTTGAAATTAAATGAGGATTCCTATTATTAATATTTTTATTATTATTGCTCCTCGTCTGTTTTGAATGCGTTTGCCTTTCAATGAAGATACATTCTCTGATTTAACATCCTAATAATAATAATAACAACAATTGATGTGGCATCGTAAAGCGGCCATACCACTACAAAGGCAAAATCAGCAGTGAAAGCAATTATATCAACATCGGTAATTATATCACTAAATGCCAAGCACAGGTACAGTACTTACACGTGACATCTCTCTTTAAGTTTTTCAACGAGTAACGTGCTCTGTTTGAGATCATTAACTTGTACAGACATTGATCCAAGCTCAGCGTTTCTTCTACAATTTCCAAAAACATAGATAACATTCAAAATACAAACAGCAATTTAAGCACTATATAGGCAATGCAAATATGAATTTATATCGCACAACAGAAGACTATTTTCTTTCCGCTAATTAGTCTTGTCAGCTAGCCAATTTTTGATATTCATGTGAATTTTATATTGTGATCAGAATGCCATTTGGCAGCTGATATAAATATTTTAAAATCCCTTTAGCGGCAACCCCAATTAAATCGTCGATTTTTTATACGATTATTAGCCAGTCGGCTGCTAAAGGGGTTAAAGAATTTATACTTACAAACTTACTTAAACCATAAAATGAAACAGAACTATTCTGGAGAAAGAACAAAACACATTGTCTTTTACCTTTTGATCAGCTCATGAGACTTGTGAACTTCCCGTTCAAGATGCTTCTTGTTTTCGGACAGCGTTTCAACTTGCGACGCGAGTTGCAATCGTTCGTCAGCGATGCTTTCTTGCTTCTGCTGAAGCTCGTCGTTCTTGCGACGAAGCGAAATCATCTGTTCTTGGACGCAATTCAATTCACTCGACAGACGTTCTTTCTCAGAATGCACGTGAGACAGACGCTCAACTGTGCCGTCAAAGTTGCGTCTCAGATCCGCAAGAGCGCGAGTCAACTCCTGACGCTCCTCTGACAGTTTCGCACTCTCTGCTTCAAAGCGTATGCTCATTTCCTCTGCCACGCTCATCTTTGCAAGTAGAACTTCTGATTGATTTGTTGATGTCTTCAGCGCTGTGATTGTTGCTTCAAGCGTGCTTGTAGCATCGTTTAACTGCAAGGTCAGCGTATGAATCTCATCATCGGACTCACGACGCAACTGTTTCAGTTCACATATCTCTGTCCTCTGCTGTTCCAACTGCTGAGCCAAATCTTTTTTCTCGTCATTGGTCCGATGAATAGCGTCTTCCTTACCTGTCGCTGCATAATTTGCCTCGATCAAAAAGCCGTTCAGCTGTTCAACGGACTCTTCCAGGCCACGAATTCTATCCAGATTCGTCGTATTGTCATCGTTCATCTGCTTGTTTCTCGTTTCCGTCTCTTCCAATCGACGTTGCACTCTCTCCATTCCATCCACCGCTTCCTTCAGTTTTCCGTTCGCTTCCGATAGATCGTTCTCCATGTACGTCTTAGCCACTTCGAGTTCCGTTCTGGCGAATTCCGCCTGTTCCATCTGAAGTCGGACCGTCTGAACCTCACCCTGGAGCCGCGACACCAGATTCTCCGCCTCTTCCTGCTCCGCCTTTACGGATTCCAACTCATGAGACAGCGACAGGCAGGCGCTTTCGATCCCACAATAACGTTCTTCTGCAATGGAAACCGAATCCTGTGATGCAGAAAGTTCGGTTTCAAGCGCTTTGACAGAGTTTTCAAGTTGAGCGTTTTGCTGAGACACGACGTCCAATGCTTCCTCAAGATCCTCACAATTCTTTCCCATCTCGTCCTTAACAAACTCCAGTGTCTTTTCCAGACTCGCTATTTTCTCGGCATCCAAGAACAATTGCTCCGTCCACTGTTCACTTTCTTGTTTACAAGTCATCAACCGCTCCTCATATTCCGCCGACCGGCTGTGCTCCTTATCCAAGTCCGTCATCATTGTTCGGTTTTCTTCAGCCAAGCGATCTCTTTCGCAAACAAGCTGCTCTAACTGTCCTTTTGTCTTGGCTGCCCCTTCTTTCATCTCCTCCAGTTGTTTCGTAGCCTGCGTTAGCTCAACAGCCATCACAGTCTTTGCCTCTTCACAGGCATTCATTTCGACCAGCATTCTGTCACGCTCCTCCTCAAGCGTCTGCACCTTTTCGTGGGCCTCTCTTAGCTCAACGGACAAAAGCTGGCGGGCCTCTTCCACACTTTTCACCGTTGCTTGACATTCATCTAACCTCACTTCCAGCAGATCTCTCAGATGCTGCAGGTTATCCTTGTCTGCATCACTCACGCACAGCCGTTCTCCTAGGCACGTCAGCTGACCATTCAGCTCGGCCATTTCAGCTTCGTATTCGTCAAGCCGACTCTGCTGGCACGACACAAGTCGCTGCGCTTCGTTCAACTCCTCAACAAGTTTCTTTACGTCAGCCTCTGCTGCGATCTTCACTTCACACAACTGAGATTCAACGGCCTCAAGTCTCAATTGAACGCTCGACAATTTCTCACACGACTCATCCACGGCTTTCTGTCCCAGCTTCCTCTCAACCACGGCCGCTTCCAACCTTACAACCAACTCGTTTCTTTCCTCCTCCAGCTGCTTGCAGGTCGTTTCCTTTCGCCGAATCACGTCACTCAGTTCCGCAATCTGCTTTACCTCGTTCTCTAATCTGTCCTGCTCTTTCGTTACACTCTTCAAGTCTCTTTCCAGCTTGAGATTCTGCTGTAAAAGGTCTTCCTTGTCACCAGTCGAACAAGAAATCATTTTCTCCAACGCCAGTATCGTCTCGTTCAGATGTGAAATCTTTGCATCGGTGCATCGTAAATCTTCCTTTAGACCGATCGATAATTCCTTCTCGTTTCTTAGTTCGAGTTCCAGAGACGTTTTCTCTGATGACAATTCGTTGGCAGTCAACTGAATTTTCTCTAAACTCTCCTGCAAATAAAATTTCAATTATCTTTTATTTAAAAAAAACAGGATTCTACACATTATTTCTGATACAAATTTAGTCGCCTGCTATTAAACAAACCCAGCATTCTAGAAGTCGTTTCAGAATAACTCCACGCCGTTAAGACACACAACATTAATTTTTCGATAACACTCTCATGGAGACTTTCCGATGATTTGAAGATAATACACTTTTAAATGATCAGCAATGCTGAGATATCCCTTAAAACCAGGGATCACATTCTCAGATGAGATATATATAAAGCAAACAATGGTGTAACCTTTTCCTTTCTAATAAAAAAATTATCAAAGTCAATTGCCATCTCTCTGGGAAGACACAACAATATCAAGTTTGTATAAAAATATGAAATGTGCTGCAGAAATATTGCATTAAAGAAGACAGTTCCCAGCAGTCTCATCCTAATTATTAAGACATTGAAAGCAGTCTCATCCCTAATTCTGAAAACAAAGCAGTCTCATCCCTAATTATTAAGACAAAGAAAGCAATCTCATCCCTAAATATTAAGACATTGGAAACTGTCTCATCCCTAATTTAGAATGCAATGAAAAAATTATCATCCCTAATTATCAAGACAATGAAGCCAACTCTCCCCTAATTATGAGGACACTTTCACCATCATTATGAGTACAATGAAAGCAGTTCAATTGCAAGTCATGAAGACAATGAAAGTTTCACTCTCAGACAACTCATTAAATGCCAGTTCTAAGTCAGGTGCAACATAGGAGACCATCATCGTGTCTCACCCTTTCCATCTTCACAGACTCCAAAGCATCTTCGTAGCGTTTCTGCAGTTCATTCTTGTTCACGGTGATGATACCTGTGCAACAACCACACAAAAGAAAACAATTATCATCAGTATACATCATTTGGACTGATAACAATGCAACGTATGGTCTTTTGCCATGTAACATTACAGAACCTAGAATCGCTATATATACAACAAAACTTCATTGCATCAAGGTTCAATGGACCATCATCAACAGTTTGATATAATATTTATATCAGAGATCTATATGAAATAGATTATTCACATCAAGAAGTTCACCATATGAACTGAAATCTGTAAGAAGAAATAGAAAGTAAAAAGCCAACATCTGCCAGTTATATGTTTGCAATTAAAGCGCATCGGCTATTATAAAACTGCAGACATAGATGAACTTTCAGTAATTTCTACAAAACTGCAAAAAACAAATTCAATGCATAAATTTTCCTGCAACCATAATTCTTTCAATTAAATAAACTGCAGCCAAGAGTGACTTACTTAGATTTTCCTCGTGTTCCTTGATTTTCTCATTTAACATTGAGACCGACTGTCCTAACACTTCTTCATTTCTGTTAAATATATCACATGCATTTGAAGCAAACAAGTACCACCACTATTGCATAAGCTTATATTAATTAACCTTTTACTGACCAACGTGTAGTAAATGGTATGGGACATCCTATACCTTCAGCCAGTAAAGAGTTAACAGCCCCAAGCACAAAAACCATACATATTCCTGACATCAGTTTACAAAAAATAAAAGAATTCTTTCGCACTTTACAACGACTCGTTTCATTATAAATGTAACATTCGTTCATTTGTCAATTCGTATGACATGTAAATAAATCCACTTAAGGCCACCTAGCCTCTTCAGGAAGTAATGTATTGTATCCTTAAATTTATATAGTGCCTCTCACGGCTGCATACTAATCAGAGGCGCTCCATACTTAAGGCCACCAACATGCCCAAACCAGCCTCTTCAACAAGTCTACTCAGAAGCATCCCAAATACAAATGAATCTGCAGTACAGAAATCAAGAAATAACTTAAGAAACAATAAAGAACAATGAGCTGCAATACTTACTCTTGACACTTCATCAGCTTAGAGAATAAAGACAGAAGATCAAGATGAACAAACTCAATGGAACTGACGTCAGCAAACGCCGCAGCAATCAGCTCGTGCACTCTCAGCTTCAGATCGCTAAATCAAAAAAATAATTATCAATTTTAATTAATGTAAATACGTCAAAATGGTCTTCTAATACGATTCAAGCAAAAAAAAGATGAGGTGACCATTAACATCCTTGACCAAAGTCAAAGAGTTTCAAGCTCAGATAAAAGCAAATTTTTTATTCACCTGGGTCAACTAAGAAACAACTTTCTGCTTTTGTATTGTATCACATATCATATCATGTAAAAAGATTTATATAGCACCTCGTCAAAGAAATAAACATTCAGAGGTGCTCACAACGTGGACACCAGAGGAAAAATGAAAGACCAATGAGGAAAACCAATAATTAGTTTAGATCTTAGTAAGGGAGGAAGACCATTCCATTTTGAGAAGGCAAAAGGTGACAAAGTAAGACCCGTTGCCAGATATTAAGAACATTGTCCTCCCCTCACACTCTGTGGTAGAGGGATCCCATGATTTAGTCTCTTGCCACGTGCAATGGATAATGACCATGACTGGTTGGTATTCTGGTTCATAACAAACTTTCGTTCAATTTCAAATGTACCCAATGCAGTGCGATTAAAATTCATAGTATGAACAGAATACCACAAGTGTCAAGATGTACACAATTATGCATACGTCTACATCTGTGAAACAAGTCCTGAGAACTAACCCTGTGAGACTTTCCACATCCATCTTCTGGACAAGGCAAGACTCCAGAGAAGACCTCAGCAGACCGATATCAGATTGCAGCTGAACTCTACAATAAGATTTATAATCAAATCAACTGCCAAAGAAGTCAATCAAATCATCTGCCAATTGTATATATTATGTATCTGCCTCTAGCGGTAAGCTTTTGGTCCCGCGTGTTGAATCATCAACCTGTCAGCGGCGTGCTTTCTCAGTTGTAGGTCCTTCTGTCTGGAATAGTCTCCCGTTGCAGATGCGCCTGATGCCTAGGGTCGACTCGTCAGTGTTCTACAAGCTCCTTAAAACTTTTTTGTTTCACCGTGGTTGGACTGGGAGCGCTTCTGAGTGGATTTCTTGAAGAGGCGCTATATAAATTCTTGAAATGAATGAATGAATGAATGAATTGCCAAAGAATTGAATCAAATCAACTGCCAAAGAAGTTAATCAAATCAACTGCCACACGCATCCTAATCATCATTCTCATTGGGTTGAGTCGTTTCTACTCAATTCAAAGTAGTCTAAAATTCCACAGAAATGGAGTTATTGAAACGATACACAGGCAAGCTTTACATGCCGCCTGTAATAATGATTTCTGTCAATTCCACGAAGTAAACACCATCAACAGTACCTGAGTTCTTCAGATATGTTTGACGATGAGTCAATTCCCTGTTGCGTAATGCTCTCAACAAGATTCTCCACATGCCCCTGGAGATTCCGACAGTGAGAGAATATCAGCTGCAACCTGTCACACTGATCCACCAAGGTTACCTCCCCTTCCACAAATTTCTAAAACAACAAAAAGTCACGATACAGTGATTGCTAGGATTCCTTAAATCAACAGAATGTCTATCTTGAATGACACTTTAATCTCATTGGAACCACAAAGTTAAGGGACACCAAGCCCTAGACATGGCATCTCTGATCGGTCTGCCCTCGTGTCAGGACTGCACTGGCTCAATCCAGATGCTCTGCCTGCATAGGTCGCTCTCTATGGAATGGACTTCCACCATCAGTTCGCTCCGCCTTTCTCTCTGCAATCAGTCTTTCCTCATCTTTCTCTCGCCTCGAATCCTGTCTTTTCTCTCAGGGTCATTCGCACTGGGGGCATTTCTGGATGACTTTTTCTGATAGAAGCACTTTATAAATGATCATATACAATACAATACAAAACAATATTGCAAACGAATCAGCCATAATGAAGTAAAATGTTCAATTTAATCAATTGCTGGTTGCTTCAATTGAAATCGCATTGAAAAGAACCACGAATCAATTGGAGAAATCCTGTTGACATCTAGCAGATCAGATAAACCAGAAGTGCTCTCAGCGTGACAGGCCTATGAAAAGAGAACTTAAGTCCGCCAGTAGCAGAGATAAAAGTTAATTCTCACCAGCTACGAACTGCCAGAGAAAGGTCATTCCAAATTGAGGGAACCACAATATCAAATCCTGATGCTGCGTTATTAATACCTGGTTGCGGTTTTTCAGTTGAGCGATGTCCTTCTTTAGCAAATCCATCTCAGCTTCGTATGCGCTTCCATTTCCTGAATAAAAAAATATTTAAGAACAAAATGACAATGACAGTTATATAAAAATAAACAACTTGACACTGAAAAGTTCATTTAATTTAACCACCAACGAAACTAACCATGCTGTGAGCTGCATTTGTCTACCAGGCATTTAGATAGTATATTCGTGTCATTAGGACAGTAAGTATGAGAACAGTTCTTCCATGTAGGTCAGAGAGTGAGATGAAGTATTGAGATCACATGAATAAACAAAGCATAACATTTCTTTATCTATTCTTCTTCTAAATAGTGTTCTGCCCTTAGGCAGGTCCAAGATTCCAACAACACCAATCTTGTCTATTCTGTGCTTTTCCTTGATTTCTTTGTTTATTATTTATTAAGCATCTATTTATCAGAAGCATTTATTATCAAGACTATCTACTCGGAAGCACTCCCAACCCATTCAGCTTATAAATAAGACAGTCTTAAGAATTGCATAGAATATAGAGGAGTGACATCTGGGAACTAGGTGAAGTGTCACAGGCATTCCAAGTTGCAGAGGCCAATCACCAAGAAAGCCTGGTACTGGCCTGTGGAGTCCAAGAAGCTTAGTCTGGTCAGACGAACGAAGGGAGCCATAGCGTTGGACATCCAGTGTAGAACAGCAAAATCCATGAAGGTATGGGGAGGGGGCCTAAATCAATGGATGAAACCCAAACAAGGCCTTCCATTTCAATGAATCTTCAGATGAACGCTCAAAATCAAGGCAGTTCCTTGACTGCTCAACACAGAATCAATCGTCCCGCAAGATAAAAGAATAAAGAGTCACAATAGCAAACAAAAAAAAAGGAACTGATCAATGCAAAACAAGATAAGACAAAGAAACTAACCGACAAGAAGTCGAAGCTGTCGAGATTTGTCTTCAATTTCCTTCGTTAGTTCTTTATTCGTCTCCGCTGAAAACAAACGAAATTCAGAAAAAATATTAGAATAACTTCAAATCAAGTCTAGTCCAATCGAGTAATTTTTAATAGA
Source organism: Lumbricus rubellus (assembly GCA_945859605.1). Taxonomy (NCBI): domain Eukaryota; kingdom Metazoa; phylum Annelida; class Clitellata; order Crassiclitellata; family Lumbricidae; genus Lumbricus; species Lumbricus rubellus. Next base: position 29,952,402 of record OX243826.1, on the reverse strand, counting down.
GAATGAAAGTATTTTAGAAAAAACTAACTCCTAAGTTCGATACGAGTCCTAACAATTCAGAATACAGGTCAAGCCATGAGACTACAAGGGTGAACCATAATAAACAATGTCATTACTGAATATAAACAAGTACCAATAAACGCATTTTCTGCATCAGACGAACATTCACCTAGTTTACTGTTCGTTCGTGTTAAGGCACCGATTGCAGAATTCTTCTCTTCGGTTTCACGCTTGAGTTTGTCGTGCATATCAGCCACTTCTTTCTCCTTCTTCTTCAATTTATCCTGAAGATGACTTATTTCAGTCTGCAGTTGTCTCAGTCGATCGACCTCCTGCACCTAAACACACAACAAACCAATCATTGACCAATAGATACCAGGGCGATGGTGCTCAGCCTGAAAACACAAATCTTTCTCGGTGCTGCTGTGAAATGTGAATGCACCAACGAAACTGCTCTCAGCTTCACAATCAAAGATTCAGAAAACTGAGGAATATTCAGAGACTGACTTTAAGTTTCAATGAATAACTAAAATCCTCGAAATGTGCAAACATTAGTGTTCTCTTTGTTACATCTAAAAACTCCTCAGCTCTTTGAATGCTAATGATTACCTTGGTCTTAAGTATTTCGTTTCCTTTCCTAAGATCACACAGTTCCCTTTCCTTCGCTGCGAGATCAGCCATAGTCGATGTTTGATCTTTGAGCGCCTGCTGAAGACGACAGTCAACCTTCTGCAGCTCCTTTTCTTTCAGCTGAACTTGACAATGCAACTCGTTTCGTTCGTTAACCAACATGCGAATCTAGAAGGATGCCAACAACATGTCCAGAGTTAACACCAAGTCATGAAATACAGTATACAATACAGTAAGCAAAAATATTCTTTATTAGACCACCAGCAAACGCATAGTAGCTTACAGAAGAAGAAAAATAAAATAAACATTTATTTGCAGTCATGGAAAATTCTCGTCGTATAACTTCTTTGGCAAAAGAATCAACTCTACTAAAAGTTAGATTATGTGGCCCTGGTCGAGTATTGTATGGAGTGACCTTATCGGGAGGGAAGAGGTCGTGAAGAATGTGGCGGCAATGGTTTAAGAGGATAGAGCAGAAAAGATCAAATGAGTCACACAAAGAACTCATGGGTAGAAATTTAAAAGGAAATTCCTATCTGTGTATGTATTTACCAGTACATGAGGTTTGCACATATGTATACAGAATGTAAACACAATCCAATACAATCGAAATGCATTCTGAAATTTTGCTATAGACTGCCTAAAGTTCACAAGCAAACATATGAATATATTCATTCAATTAAATAGAACATTTATATAGCACCCTTAGAAAGTACACAGAGGCACTCATACGACAGAATATGGATAGCACGGAGCTGGAATCAATTGCAGTCCATTGTCTCATCCTATTTAATGTAACATCATTTAGATCCATGTGGGCAAAGCCTCTGAGTATCAATCTTGAAAGCATGCTAGAGAAGTTTCCAAAATCCATAAGTCACCCAAATCCTACTTTTTTCAGCTGTCGCTAGGGTGGGAGCGCCTCTGAGTAGGTTTATTGAAGAGGCTGCATATAAATTCTTGAAATCAATGAATGAATGATTAGTTTGATTACGTTTTGTATTTTTAACTATTTCTAAGGTTCCGCTACTAAGGTGAACTGATCAGAAGCACTCAGCTTTTCGCCTTAGGCTGCATAAGTTTAAACTCACAAAGAAAGATAATAGCAACTTTACAGTGCAAGAGTTCTATACAGAAGATAGCAAATATAAACCTTTTTCGCACATGAGAATGACATTGGTAACAACTTTATTTTTCGTCTAATCTGTACCTGGATGTGGCTTGACATCTAGTTTTTTAATAAATAAACATACTACTACTCCCAGTGTGAAAGCCCAGCGCGAAGCAGGTTTTGAGAAGAGCAAAAGAAGAAGTAATTAATCTCTAATGAAAATAAAGAGCAGCCGCACCTGTTTTTCCAGCTCCTTTTGCTTTGCAAGGTCAACTGGCGCCGTGATGTTAGACGACGATGCCGCTCTCTTTGGAATGCCACTCGCAGATCGATCGCTCTGCATGAAACAGAAACCAGGATTTCATTCAAAGACAACAGAAAGCAACCAGTCTGCTGATGGGCAATGTCTTCAAAATCATACATGTGGCTCCACGCACCTAAACCAGTGTTAACCCTTTAATGCTGGAAGGTATATAGGATTTTCCATACCATTTACTACCATCTCGGCATTAAAGTGTTAAGGTGAGTTTGCAACATATTGAGTTTGATGCATCATTTCAAAAGCTTCAAAACAACACAACAACTATTGCCCCTAGTTTTATTCTAACTCAAGATGTAAAGGAAACAGTTATGGAATTAAGCTGCCAAAAGTTGTCCAGAAAGAAGTCAATCCAGCCTCAACAGGTCCATATCACAATTTTGGATTGATCCTTTGACTTTGACTTTGATAAATCACTTGAAAGTTATTGAGTTTACACTGATTGCTGTTATTTTGTCTTTGGTTGATGCTCTGTCTAAACTATTACAACCATTACCACTACTCTGTGGGGCACTGTGGTTTAATGGGTATGTTTGTTGCCCTGCAGCCAGATGGTCACAGGTTCAAATCCACTTCAAGCCGCCTCGTAGGCACCTTGGGAAAGTCCTTCACTCACAATTGCTGAGCGCTTCTGTGTGAAACTGCGAATCAGTGTCCGCGTAATAGATGTAATAGATGGGGACAGGCTGATGATCCACTGTGCTGCTGTGGAGAAAGACAGACGATGTCGCACATTGTGAACGAGTGCCGCCTTCTTCATTTTCCGGGAGGACTCCAGGCTCTACATCTTGCTGAGGGTCCCGCCGCGGTGGCATGGCTTGATGCGAACTGCATTCGCTAAAGAAGTGTCCGCGCTGTAGTCGGGAGCACTTCTGAATAGAAATCTTGAAGGACCGCTATAACAAGTGCACATACATACATGCATAATACTATGTACACAGAAGGATGCCTTACAGCGAGTGAATCTGTGCTTGAGGCTGAAGAAAGCTTTCTGGGCGTAGAAGCTTGTAAGCCATGGCCGGTCACAACGCTAGCGCTGAGTAGACTCGATGAATACGAATCAACCGCTACAATCAGAGACAACAACAACACAGAGCGATTAAAGTTGATTTAAAACTTTATTTGTTATTAATTGAACACTGCGATTTCAAATTTTATCAGCAACATATACAAGCACCTTGTGAAATAAGATCAGGGATGTTAATATTGGATTTTTTTTTAAACCGATTATCGGTTTGTAGAATCTGATTTCAAACTGGTTATCCGTTTTTAATTGCCTCTTGGAAATGTTATATAATTCAAATCAATCTACGTAGGTTATTACGTAACGCAACGTATGTGCGCTATCCAGCATTAACAACGAATTCTTTATTAGCATAAAGGAATAGCGTATAGTTTGATAATTAAATTATAACAACCAAAAATATACTGCATTAAAGCAAAACCTGCACAACCTTGGACATACCCAAGAGTCAATCAACCACAAATTACAAAATGTGAAGCTATCAACTAAGAGTGGATGAGAATAAATTCCTGACAGCTGGGATTACAACGAACATCAGCAAATGACTCATAATTAATTTAAGGCAAAAGTTCTTACGCTTTGGTTCCTTGAATCGTTCATCCTTTGAATCCATTAATGCTGAAAGTACTTTCTCTGATGTCTTCGGGTCGTAGCTACCAACAGGTGGTGCACAAGCTGCAATCAGAAACAGACAAACAAATCCAGACAATGAAACTCAAAGGCAGATAAATCAAAGTTATGATCATAGGCGCAACCACCCTATGGGACCCACGGGACGCGTCCCCTTCAACTTTTGAGTGGTCCCCTAACTTTATTATTATGCCCCCCCCCCAACTTTTAGGACGTGATCCATTATGGTCCCCCTCAACTTTTAGGACGTGATTGCACCTATTACTATGATGAATGACGATAATCCTTGTCAGCTAAAATTGCCTAAGCTGGGTGTTCTGTACCAGAACATAAGATTAGATCGGAACAGCAAAAGGGGTTTTACAATGGCAAGGGATTTTTATTTCATGGTGGTGTTAACTAGTCAGAAATAGTTAGGACTTGTTTATTATAAACTGTCGATAAGACAATCTCTTTTTGGTATGTTTTATAAATGCACTCTGCAATAAAATAGACTTATAAGCTAAGAATTGCTTAAAATTAAATTTTAATTGAGTGAAAACACATTGCAGGGGAAAAATGTGATGTACTGTGCAAATAGGACGAGAAAAAAATCTGCAGGGATGAAAGCAAAACATGTAGGATGGGGAAAACTTACTTGTTGAATCAGTCCATGGAACACAAAATAGCACAAAAGGGATTTCTTTAAAACTGACCTCCGTCAAGCCGGTTCTGGAAGGGTCTGTTTCAGAGTTACGGTACCGATCACCGGAGGGCTCCACTGTTACCACATCAAAGACTACATTAAATTAATTAAATACAATAATTACGCAAACTTTGACAATGCCAGTGATAAAGACGGGCATTTATTAGGCAAAAATTTAGGATAAATTACCATTTAAAACACAGCAAAAAATGACATACACATAAATTCGTTGAAACGCTTATTCTTGGCTTTCGGAAAAGACATTGTTCGTGGTATGCACAATATATTCTCAACCGAGATGGCAAGCGTCACCCTTCAGATCAGTAGGCAACAGCATAAATATCGCAAAATAAATCTACAAAATCGTTTTATTAGCGAAATAAAAAATTACCGAGACCGCCACCAAATCAAACTTAAACAAATCTCGCGAAAATTCTCGCGAGATCTCAGTGTTCTAATTTTTTAGGATCAAAGTTCAAATTTTCTGTAGCTCCATCACTTAAGCCGCGTCTATTATAATATAATGCTGAAGACGAAGATTTTAGCATCTTAAATTCTTTGGCTATAGGCCTACGATCAACCTGCTTTTCATCCAATAAATATAGGACGTTAAATAAAGACTTGCTATTTATTTGACAGTTTTAAACGCAGTCTGTTTGAGGTATTGTAGCCTACTGTTTTATCGCATTAACATTGTTTAGATTAGCGCTGGCGGCGCCTCGGAGTAGACAACCTCGAAGGGATGATACTTCTCTTGTTAGCAACCGATCACTGTGATCTAATTTCTGTTCCCAGTATTTTTTGCTTTCCACGTCGGCAATTTAAAATAGTTGTATTGTAGTATCATCATCACAACGGAACTAAATCTTGCCAAGCAGTTGAAGCAGATCAGCCTCACAAGTACTGTTAGAGTACAGGCACTATATAAATATATTCTTGCTCAGTCTTGAGATCTGAATGAAATGCTACAGGCGGCCAGAAGGCAGTTAGAGTGCTAAGACTGATAGCAAGTGATTGAATGGGATCGACGAGCAAACTAGCAAAGGTTCATTCACAAGATCTGAATATGCAATGAGATTTGATGTCAAGATTAAGAAAATTAAGGCAATTATTTTACGATAAATTCTGCTTGTCGTTTTTACCCATCTCTGCCCCATGAAGTCCACACAGGACCCACATTCTTTATATGGAACCTGTATAGAGCCCATCAATTGTTTTGTTTGTATCTGCACTTGTTATATAGCACCCCTTCAAGCTCTCTACTTAGAGGCGGTCCTGACTACAGAGCAGACACTGCATTGGAATTTCATGCCCAAGGGCTGAGCAATTGCGGGTGGTCGTTGTGACTTGAGGTGGATTTGAACCTGCAACCCTTCAGCTGCAAGACGATGAACATACCCACTACAAAACCATGCCCCACAAGTCACATTTTCGACCCTTCCCCCTGTCCATTGAAATGCTGGCAGGAGCTCATACATTCTGTTTAGGGGCAAATCCATATAAATTATTACGTACACAAAGTCATATTTTCGACCCATCCCCTGCTGCAGCGTACACATTTTGCAAGAAGCGCTTTATAAATTGTCAGATACAATACAATACCCAGTAGTTTTAAGCATTGACAAAAGATAGCCTTGCATGCACACCGCACAGGCTCGTCCACACTGATGAATTAAAGCGCCGCAGACCACTTTACTAAACCACACTTTATTCGACTCTCTGCATAGGCGTTTTCATGTTTTTCATAAACAAAACTAAAAAGACATCTGAATGCTGCTTAAATTTTAATTGATACAAGTACAGCAACAGGTATTTCTACAAACAAATCACTGTTCATATCTGAAATTGTCAATTGAAAACCACAACATACAGCAATCTGGCAGGTCCAGTCAGTTGAAAAAAATAAGGAAGGCTTCTCAACACGTAGTCACACAACTACATGTAACGAATTTTGTAGCAAAAAAGACATTCTATGCCCCACGACTACTAATCCCTTCCAAAACAATCTACAATACTACAGACTTGATCATTGTTCACCCTCCTTTTAAGAAAATTGCTTCATGTCAAAACTTAAAACATAACAAGTAACCTTCATCTAAAACTGTGCCACCAATGTAAGATTATACAAAAAAACATGTCAGTGGCTCAGAGGAAAGTCTTTAAATTTATGAAAGTATAAACTACGAGGTTCCAGGTTAATAAGCATCGGCGAAAAATAGAAAAATGTAAAAAAGTGACACAACAGAGCTGACTGATGTAACGAGGTCCGAAACCATTAAGGCAACTCATACAAGACAAGTATCTCAGCTATTTTTAAAATCTTTTAATTTTAATGTACTGAGAACTGGAAGAATCATGAAAACGCAGAATACGCTTAAGATAATTGATTTCTAGATTTTTATCTGATGGAGAAACAACGGATTATTTTATTTTACATCAAACTTTAACATCAGTCATAAAAACAAATCTCTTTGTACTATAATCTGGTATGGACAGGACAGAGAAAAAAAGAAACGAAATGAAGCAAAGTTATCTGGCATGTGCACAATACTGACAATGAATAATTAATTAATTCTTGATGGTCCTGTTGACACAACTCCAGCACTACCCAACATGATAAAAAAACAGTAGTAATAGTAATCATAATTGTAATCTCCAGACTTCTAAAGTGCCACGCAAAAGACAAGCGTGGGGCACCAGCTTATTCACGAGCACTGCACAGTCTCTAGCCTATCATTGTCAGATTAAAACCTTCCTGGCTATGCCTACTGAATTATAAAAAGATGCCTATGCTTCTACCAGGGCTGTACCGGTCAAATTTGAGGTCAGCACATGCTACGGTTGCCCGAGACTAGAGCCTAGGCGCATTTTTTCCTTCGGATTTTTCAGATGGAGTGTTTTTTAGTCATTGAATTTCTGATGACCTTTTATTATATTAGCCATAAGATTTTCTTATGACTTTTGTCGTAGTACATTTACCATGGCATAAAAAAATCTGTCATTTTAGAAGTTTTATTTATTACATAATTGCTGTCCTCTCCTACAAGTCCTCTTGCCAGAATTTTATTCATGACATTTTCTCCCTTTACTTTGCGAGGTAAGTACATGCTGTATACCCTCGTTTACAGAACTAAGTACACTAAACCCAAATATTTTGTAGGTGAGTACATGCTGTATACCGTGTATACCCTCGTGTACAGCCCTGGCTTCTACCATTGCAATGGCCTTCATCAAAATCAAACAATTAACTAGTAACACCTAGCAATGCCAACACAGGGAGGAAATGCTGCTGAAAATATTACATATAACATGCTGTGAAAACACACACAGCAAACACGCAATAAAAAACGTATTGATTGAACAACAAAATGGTTAAGGCACTTAAACCATTCAAACCTTAACTTTGCCCAAACTTTATATTTATAGCTTCCACCCTCTGCAAAACTTTTCATTTCTTGCAAAACACACTTTCATGGCCAATAATTGGAAAACAATTGGCAGCCAATTCAGGCCAAAAAGGAATGGAAGTAGAAGGTTTGAACATCATTATTCTGCATTATGTGTCACCAATTCAGTCGGTTTTTTTACCTATTCAGCCAAACATTAAGCAAATTTTCAATTTCGGCATTGTCAATAAGAATAAAAGAACAAGCATGCATGTACTAAAATGTATTGTAAACCTATGCGACCCATCATTAACTCTTTCCCGCCGGATCGGGTCGCGGGTGACCCGATTAACGCAATAGGTATCGGAACAATTCCGGCGGGAATGAGTTAAAAGGGTAATAGCAAATTTGATTACTTTTGCTACCTTCGCTAAGGAATTTCTTATGCAAACATATCTAACTCAGACAAGCATAAAACCGGTAAAACTTCAATTAATAATAATGATGGAAATAGTAGCAAATGTTTGAATCAATGATTGTTAAATATCTGTACCAACATTTCCTAAGAAACCAGAAATACCTTATGAATGACAGAATCTCAATACAAATCTTGTCGTACCAAAAACCTATAATGTCTAGAACATTTCCATCTAGATGCTTGATGTCCCAAGCTGCCTAATGAGAAGAAATAAATGGTAAAAACCAAATGGATATTTTCCAATAGCTTTTCAATATCATAAGAGATTATATAATGGAAAGATATAACATTAACAATAATAAGAAATAATAATAATAATAATGGGTTATGGACATAGGCGTAGGGGACATTTCAGAAGTGGGGGGGCAAAAGTTTAACTTTTGCCCGAAAAATTTTTTCCGTCCGGCCGAAAATTCCCGTAACTTTTTCCTTTTTCCGCCCGAAAAAATCTGACGACCTTTTTTTTTTTTTTAGTCGTCCGGTCGAAATTGCCCGAAAATTCCCGTTACTTTTCCGCCCGAAAAATCTGACGACCTTTTTTTTTTTTTTTTAGTCGTCCGGTTCAAATTGCCCGAAAATTTCCGTTACTTTTCCGCCCGAAAAATCTGACGACCTTTTTTTTTTTTTTAGTCTAAATTTCGAAATTTCTTAATTTCTTTATACATTTTTTTTACTTTTCCCGGACTGCTTGCCCGAAAAACCACACTTGCCCGAAATTTGGGGGGGCATTTGCCCCCCCTGGACCCCCGTCTCCTACGCCTACGAGAAACTTCCATTCTGTATCAACGTATCTCCTTAACGATACATTTTAATGCGATTGCATTCCGAGGCACTTTTGGTAACCAAGACAACGACGAGTAGGGTCATTCTGGACTAGTTTTTAAACAGTAGTTAGTAATGATGTCCCTGAGGGATCCTAAATACCTCGGGGCATAAATTTTAATAATAACTATAGTAATAATAATTCTGTGTTACAATGTCATTGAATTCCAAGGCACCGTTGCTCTGCCAAATCCTGACGAGTTCCAGCCGTCCCAGAATGAATTTATAAGTCTCCTGATAATTGTTTTACATCTTGACGAATCTGAGGTACCTCAGGTAAAAAATAAAAATAAATTAATAGAAAAGTTTATAATAATAAAAAAATATATAAATAAATAAAATGGAAAAATAATAATAAAGATGATGTCTCTCATTGACATTGGGACTTTAACGATAATAATAAAAATGACCAAAAAAACTGCTAATAAATTGGAATTCTCCGGTGATAAAACACACACAAGCAGTGCAGCAGGATGGTTCTAGGACACAGACGTTAAAAACATTTTAATACCGGTTACAGAATACGCAATGTTACATTTATAATAATTATCATAACAACATGCAATAGTTACATGGGCACTAATAAAAACACGTCAAATATTCATTTTCACGGTCATCAAACGGTTACAATTCATTGCACATACAACGTTCGCCTAGTCAGCTTCAGTCTTTACTACTTCAACAAACTACGAAGAATTAAATCACACGTAGCAGCCTGCAAGTATCTTGTGATACTGTGTGCCGATAAATGTTTCCACTGCCAGCACAAACCAAAAACACACAAACGTTAACATCTACTCTATATGATGCAGATTTATCAGTGAGTTGTGCACAGAAGTTTACAAGCAATTGGCTCATAATTGAAAATTATTAATTCTGCACTTGTAACCAAACAGTCTGTGTCACATTCACTCCACTGGAAAGAAGCAATAAACCCTTAAGCGATAAATCACGGCAATATATTATAAGAGAAGTAATTTGATTTCGATTTGCATTTCACGTTAAAAGTCGTCATATCTGCCAAAATAAATTACAGAATTCCAACTAAACACATATTCGGATATTGAATATAAATTTCCTCTTAGGAATATACCATATATAAAAATATCTATTTACAAACGCTTAATACACTTTAGATGAACAGACAACGACGTTACTGTACAGGTTGTTTGTTATTAGTATTAACATTAGCAAGATTCAGTACACTGGTTAGCAGAAAGAAGCGATTCTAAAAAAATTGCAGTTTAAACGAATCTGCAGAGGACAAATCAGGATTCAGTCCGTTTCAACATCAACCTTGACCAACCACAAGGATCTCTCTATCTCTCTTTATGTCTATGTCTCTGTCTCTCTCTCTCCTTCTCATGGACAACTGAGACTCCACATCTGAACAACTCATCAACTTGAAGTCTGACACGTCACATCACCAAACGGGTAATAAAGAAGCCACCTGGCGCCTATTCGACAAACAGACAATGCCAAAACAGACAATGCCAAAGCAGCACCAGATGCAGCACCAGCCGTCCCGTCCGGTAGAAACCAGATCGGTGTACGACTGACGAAGGCAAAGACACCAATTTCCACTAAGCAAATCACTTTCCTTCCGTTTCATTCTCGTCTGTCGGCTCATCAATCCTCAGCAATTCAAACATTTGGACGTTGTTGTTGTTGTTTGATCCTCCCAACCCAGAATCATCGTGGTTAGGATGAAATGACGACGTAGAGGTAGAGTCAGTAAGTTCCGATGCAGCAGCAGCTGCTGCAGTGTCATTGCCGCTGGTGGTCATGACTGGCACGATCGAAGACATTGTTGTGAAAAACGCCATCTTCTTCCTGCACAAACAAACAAGACACAGTCAGAATTTCAAATCAAAATCCACACCATGTTATGACAATGGAAAATTAACGCACAATTTCAGCAATTTTTATGTAATTTGATAATACCGCCGTAACTGCGAAGTTCAGAAGTGCACATTGAAAGTTGGGCGACCGTTACGATTCATAGGTAGACTTGGAAGAAGCAAGTTTTCAGTATAGAGCAAAATATAGTCTCGCTAAGAGAGTTGCAAACATGAGGTGGCAGAGAGTTCCAGATGGAAGGACCGGCAACTGCAAATGAATGCCAGCATCGATGAAAACGATATTCAGCGTGAATTAGGCCACAGTTGCATTTAAAATTTATAGATCAGCAGGTTAAACGGTTAGTTTAAGTTGTCAAATTATTTAACAAGAAAATATATACACTTTTATATCAGAAGATTTCTTCCAACACAGAGTTTCATTTTCATTTCAGCCAGGGGAGATATTATATTGTGACACCGGCCAAAGACAAATGTGCATCAGGAACTACATATTTACCAGAAGATGCCAATTGAAGAGAGGAGTGACCCTTAACAGGCTTGCAGGCAATCACACAACAAGCTTTTGCCATGTTTGCCAAGCTATATCATAAAAAATTTCCACCAATCAATCATGCTGAGATGGCTACAAGGGTAAAGGACGCGTGTACGCTTGCAAGAAACCAAGTTGTCCCACCTAAAATAGTGTTCATCATTGTGCTCCTTATGTTGACTGGTCGTCTGCAGTTTCTGCACTTCTCGTTTCGCTTTTCGCATTCTGCGTTGCGTCAATTCGTCGACGTTTGACACGTTGTGCTTTCGCTCGTGACGAGGGAGCATGTTATCGGTGAGCGACAGAAACTGTTGCAGCTGTTCATTCTCCATCAGCCATTCAGGTTCACTCTCACCTACAACGACAAATACAATTTAGATGATAGAACCTGGGACTAATATCGAAGAGATATGAAGAGGCAACCTGTCAGCCGATCAGGGCTTTTTGTGTGCAGTACTACACAAAAAGTGCTGTTCTAAAATGAATTTGTGCCACTGTATAAACAAGCATTTTTTGCAGTTAAAAACAGCAAAATAATTATGTCCATTGTCCCATGCCATATGATTTGGAATAATTTACTATGGCAGATCTATGAAAAAAGAGAGGGGGGGTTGTGCAGTTATAAAAATTCCTTAAAAGAAGCTTTGCAGCCAATCAGAGATCAGATATCATCTTTTCTGATACATCACAGGTGATGTATGCAATCGTTTATCCTGGTACTCTTCTTGATTATATTAATTCTTTTTTGCTAAATCAATACTTTTTCGCTAAGACAGTCACCCAGAAAACAAGTGTGACTGGCCAATTTTATACTGCAAAAGGCACAGATGTAGCCACAGACATATTCTAGGTCAATGACCCAATTGCCATCATATTCATATCCCATATTCATATTCAATTCATATTTGTCAGTACGGGTAATAATAGTCTCAGATAGAACTGCTAACAAATTATTGAAATTTCCAAGTTTTGCCATTTAGTGCTAATTCAGACAACAGAACCAACTAGAACATCAACACTGAAGCAAGCGTCATTACCGTACTATCCAGACCAAAAATCATACATTAAATAAATCACATAAAATTGCATCTTTTCCACAAAATATGAATACATTGATCAAGTTTACAGCCAACAAAGTTACAGTGCTGAAGTTCCATCAGGTTGGTAAAGATTTTTACTTTTCGCAGAGTCCAACATTTTTTAACAGTTCATGCATAAAATATTTATTTAAATAGTGTCTTTCAATAAAACACATCCCTAAAAAGTTCACGTAAAATTAGTCCAGATTTATGTGATATACCTTTCTCCTTCGACTCCTGTAATTTCTGCTTCAGTTCTTTAAGCGATTGTATTTCTTCGCTGAGACGAGTCAACCGCAAGCGATATGCCTGAAGGTCAATCTCAAGGTCAATGGAAGTACGGTTCTTTGTCTTATCTGATGGCATCGCAGGTTTCGATAAACTCAGAGTTGACTAAAATGAGAACAACATTTATTGTTGTGGCCTAAGTAACTAATTGTGGTGCATAAAATCATATCAACACAGCACACGCACGCATACAGACAGACACACACACACACACACAATGACTAAGATTCTATAAAGAAAATTTTTGTAGTGACTAAAAACTGACAAAAAAATTAATAAATGATAAAATTATTAAAATTTTCAATTCGGCATAGCACCATCAAATCAATCAATTGACCAATCAATAATAAAAATGCAATTTGAAATGGCATTTGAAGCATAGCACCATTATAAAATGAAATTAATTTATAAAATAATTTATAAAATTTATTAATTTAATTTAAATTTTAAATTGATTGATTAAAAATTAAAAATGCCGATGAAATTTGAAGCGTAAACGTTGGCTGACCTTCTTCAGTCTGACGCTCTGTCGTTCGGCCGCATGTCGTTCAAAGTGGCTTCGGCGATTTCGTACGGAACTGTCACTCCCGCTTCGACTTAACTACAAATTAAAACCAAAAGTTCTTAGAGACAAAAGGAAAGAAAAGATATTTATTGAAGCCTGATGCAGAAACGCAAGTAATTCCCATGTAAAAATACTTTATAAATAGATGAACTGTACCGAATGAAACACAAAAAACTACAATATCGCCTTATGATCGGAACATAGCAAAAAATTGAACAAGCCATTCGGTTGAATTGTTGACTTCTGTGTTCATGTCAAGAGTGTTTAGATAATTTAGAGCAGCACTGCGTGTAAACAGCACCAATTGTCTTGGATACATCATTATTCATCACGCAAACCGGAGAGTGGCATATCTATTTGCGAGAGCTTTGTTGCTCCACAAGTACCCAAGTCAACCACCCCTCCATTCTGCATAGAAGGAATTGCTCTGGGTCCCATTCGCATGAACTGCAACGATGCAGAATAGAGCCTTTTCTGTGATCGGCCAGTTGTCTGGAATGGGCTCCCACATGAGCTACGTCTACTTTCTGGTGTTATTACCGAAACATTTTTTATTAAACTCAAAACTGTCCTTTTTTGCCGTGCTATAGTCGGGAGCGCTTCTGAGTAGTCCCCTTGAAGAAGCGCTATATAAATTCTCGAATGAATGAATGAATCATCAGACCTTGCATCCGAGCTCTTCGTCCGTGACTCCCGCCGCTGTCGGTGAGAACGTCTGCCACCGTCGTATCGTGCTGCCACGATTCATGTCATGTGACTGACGCGACAACTGATCGGCCGACGTCTTATTGTTGTTGTTGCTGGGATCTGTGTTCGTCTCTTTGTCACACTTGACGGCAGACTGCATGCCGCCACCGACTGACATCGCATAGTCGTAGTCAAACACCTGGAACGCTGCTGCTGATGTTGGCGGATGAAGGAGGGCGTCTTTAAGGCCGCTCATCATCACGCTCTCCTGGTTTAAACGATACATCTCGGCTTTCAGATGCTGAAAAAGGAATCACGTCATACAGAAAATGAATTCAGTACTTACAAATTGAACACGCACTAGTTGTTGCAGGCAGACTACCAGCCAGCTTTCTACCAGTTGCACAATACCTTCTCCTTAGCCGTGACTGGGCTGGTGAGCACCTCTAGGTAGGCTTCCTGAAGGGTGCTCTATAAATTTCCAGAATGAATGAGTATTATTATTATAACTATGAAATAGTGTTATCTTTGTTAAATTTGTGATGAGAACACAGTCACAATGAAACAAGAATCTGAGGCATGACCATCTGGAGGAAGATGTATTTAGGGATCCATACGTTTGAAAGCAAAAGAGAAATAGTGAGTTTTGAGATGCTTTTTGAAGGAAGGATGTGAATTTGAGCAATGATGAGAGAGAAAGAGAGAGAGACAGACAGAGAGAGAGGCAATCGATTCAATACCATGGGCTTGTGGGTCTCTCAAATGCATGAAATGCATGTGTGAGCTCATTTATAACTGTTCAGCTAAAAGATCCGTACTTTATAAAATATATATGTGGGATGAATGAATTTTAAGCTGGAATCTGAGGTAAGTGTGTTCTTCCTACCTGCATCTGTTCCTCATCCTCATCATCATCTTCATCATCGTCTTCTTCACCTTCATCTCCACTCCTCGTCTCATCGTCACCACCCGTCGCAGATGCTGCGGAGTCAGAAAGCATGAATCATTAATTCATGAAACACCAATTATACGAGAATTTTGCACAAATTACTAAATAAAGATATCAGCTGTTGTCAATGTATTGTTTCACCTCAATATCACAATATAGCCCGCAATAGGGTTGACTCTTCAGTGTTCTACAAGCTCCTTAAAACTTTTTGTTTCGCCGTGGTTGGACTGGGAGCGCTTCTGAGTGGATTTCTTGAAGGGGCGCCATATAAATTCTTGAAATGAATGAATGAATACATCGGATTCCGCATGCAGTAAAAACAAAAAATCTCACATCTAAAGAAATATTACAAAGCGTGCAAAATGGTAACTCTACGCATGTAAATTTACAAATGACGACGCTGTTGTAACTGACCGTGGTTACGCGTAAGAGTAGACGTCTGAGACGAGATGACGGTTGATTCGTCGCTACTTTCCTCTTTCACTGGAAGAACCGACGTCGATGAAGACTCCGATAATCCTTTGTAATATCCAGATGCAGATCTAACAGAAGCACAACAGAATTCAACTCAATTAAAACTTCGCTATTCAAACTAAACATAAAAATCAACAAAATGACAACAACAAAAAATGTGCAGTAAGAATAAGAAACTATATAAACTCTCAAGTAAGCAAGTGCAGAAACTTGCTTCATTTCAGACACTGAAAGCGCTGCTAAATTTCTCACCAGATGCCAAAATACCAGATGGATCCCACAAAAAACTGATCAATTCTCAGCAGATAAACAACAGAAGAAGAGCCAATATGCAACCAGTGCCAACTGAATTTTAAAAATAAGATCTTCCAAAAATATAAGTTAAGAACATACGGGAGTAATGTAAAGTCACCCCATCTATGGGATGGATTTACGAGTTCAACCCTGAATAAATATTATCGGAAACTAAAAATTAGAAAAATACGATAATGTCCAACAGAAAATCCTCCGAAAACAAAAAAAACACATGAAACTCTTTCCTGGTATTAATGTATCCGTATGAAGAAGACTAAAACACTTTCATTTTCGTGTAACCGCTGCACACCTTACAAATTAAATTATTAATAATAATAAGTACTACCTAGAGCCTTTCTTCAGAGATGACTTTGTTACGTTGCCAGTGGCTGATGTTCCAGCTGACGTTTCGTTTTGATCTGACGACTACAAACAGAAGCACAATCACTGAAAACCATAGGCGTAGGGAAGATTTCAGCAGAAAATAGAAAACCAGAAGCAGCTGCATTAAAAATAACAATGGCTTTGTAAACCATCTCGATCTTCTGGATCAACTCACCTGTTGAGAGAATGATTGGTATATAAAACCAGATGAGAGCTCAATAACAGTCCAGACTGACAAAGACTTGCACTTAGAACTTCTTCTTTCCCTTCAGGCTTGAATTATTCCCCCTGGCAAGGGGTCAGCCACTCGGATTCTTCTCCTCCACTTGTCTCTGTTTCCAGTGCTTTCTTTCTTCATGTTGACCAGACAAAGACTTGCACTTTCCAGTTAAAAAAACTAATCTGTAACCATGGTAATCAGAAAAATGCACATCGATGCAGGCCCACTGTGCCTTCTCATGTATTGAACCTTCATGCTGGAACAACAGTCTTTCACTAACAATTCATGACACTGCATCGCATGTATCTAATGAAAAATAAAGTCACTAAAGTCGCACTTAATTAGAACTGTCGCGTAGTTAAGCATTATAAGCATCCTCATGAGGTCATTGTAAGGCGCTATATAAATGTTATACATATATACAAGCCAGAACATTTATCCAAAGCAAATTCAAAATAGCTGATGACGGCGTACCATGTAATGTCTTACCATGTAATGTCGGAGGTGCAGCTGAGAAGCAGACGGTTCTGACAAAGGTTGTGAACCTAGAGATGAACTGGCGACCTGACCCAGATCGACCTGCATGAAGTTGAGGCTGAGAATGTTGTACCAGTTGCTCGATTTCGTACTCACGTCAAATGAAGCGAGGCTAATTAGAACGACACCCTGTACACAAAACACAACAACATATCAAACAAACAAACTAGAAAATAACAACAGATCACAAAGAGATAAACTAGAAAGCAACTGCGAATCACAAAACAAAAATTGGAAAACAACAACAGTTCATACAAGAAATACTACAAAGCAACAGATTATACAGGAAACTTAGGAGAGCAAAAAGAGCCAACATAAGAGAAACTACAAAACAACAGCAGATAACAAAAGAAAACAGATAACAAAATAGAAACTAGAAAAGAACAAGCCGAAACTTGGATGATCCGAACAAACACACAGCATCAAGCTGTGTTGCTTCATATACTGTATTGCACTGAATAGCGGCGTCCACAAACTCTTTAACCCTTTCCCGCCGGACCGGGTCACCCGTGACCCGATTAACAGGATAGGTATCAAAACAATTCTGGATGGAAGTTCCCCCTGTGTAACCAATCTATAATTATTTTCACTGTCTTCAGTGGCTTGTTTGCATTATTGCTCTTATATACGACTAAAAACATCAAAATAAATAAAGACGACACAACAAAAAAACGAGTCGATTGCCAACATACACAGCATATTTCTTCAAGGCCGCCACCGTCGACACAACAGAAGTTGACTTGAACAGTTTTAGAGAAGATTTTGTCTTCATCCAGATGAAATGGAAAGACATCACCAAAGATCGGATCGCTGGAAAACTCCTTCACTTGCGTCAGCTGTGGTTGTGAGCTGACGCTAGATGGCAGTAACGACACACGGAAGTATCTAACAAGAAAATCGCATCGCCATTCATGAGAAAATAAAACCACAATCAACAAAACTATTCGTTATTAATTCAAACTGATAAGTGCACAGCAAGATTACAGGACACAGCGGTAACCGTTTTTTCTTCAGAATGCAGCAGATTGGCTGCCTACCGGATGATTCGCCCCGCTTATCGGTTAGAGATGCCGAAGACAGATTATTGGAGCATGTAGGCAAGAAGCTATTCCATTTTCTGAGTCCTGAGTTTGTTGCCACCGGTCATTAGGCCTCGATACAACTTCACACACGGCCACGTGACTTTTCAATACCACCAAAAAACGATAAAAATTGATGCCCACCAATTTAAATTTCTACTTCATAAAAGCTTAAAAACGTATTGTTTAACCATTACATAGAAACGCATTGCCAGCAACATCAGACAAACTTCTCAGCCTACTCCAGCATTATTTACATCAGTCGTAGAGCAAATCAATGAATAATTTGCAGAATTGTAAAAAAAAGGAGTAAAAATGATGCAACAATTTTGAACGAACGAAATTCATTTGCAAGGTACTTACATCTTAAACAGAATTTCAGAGACACAAAGAACGGCCAGATTCTTGGCACGTTCAATTGTAACCTCCAGCAGTGAAGTCGATTTGACATACCTACAATGAGATGAGACAAAAAGACAATAGAAGACAGTCACGCAACATCTTACCATTACCAGCATATATCCAGAATGATGCTAAAAGCCCCATAATTATAGCACACTAAGTGCACTAATATGAAAACAACTCAAATATTTATTAAGTTATGATATCAGCATTTGTCAATGTACAATTTCACCAATATATTCACGATATACTCATAAACAATCTGCGTAATCACTTTGTAATTCACAGCAGTTATTTATATTCTATAATATATTCAAATCAAATTAAATGAAGTTTATTGCTCTCGTAAAAGAAAAAAGTATACAGCAATTACATAGTTTGACTTGCTCATATAGCTAAGAATGTTATACATAAATTCAAACGAGTAGCAATTCCAGGGAAGCAATAGGAGCCCCAGAAGGGAAGATCCCACTATTTCATATATAGAGAGAGACAGACAGACAGACACTTTTAGACAGACAGAGATTACAAGAGACATCACTTAATAACTTTTTAACTTAAGATCAGTACACTTAAAGCAAGTAACTGTTTCTGCACAAGAACTTCAAGACAGTGGAAATAATAAAACAAGGGGAAAACATGAAAGTTTCATGATTAATAAAACTTTAAATGAGATAGATAAAACTTGCGATACGTACTGCAACTCGATCTGCACCTGCGCCGATTCCAATGGCAAAATTCCCTCAGTTTCTCTTGATCTAGCAAAAACATAAACAGCACTTTAAACATGAACTACAAAATATCCAAACAAGTCTTCATTCTTTTTTACCTACAAGATTCCTTTTTATTTAGTACGTACAACGTTTTTCCTACAACAAACCAAGTGTTCTAATAAGATCACAACTGCTTTACCTAACTCCTGTGGTTCAGCCTTCTTTTGACTTCTTCATGCATTAATTGATACAACTCTGCCAAAAAGGAAATCCTCTTAGTTCCTTTTCCTTGTACTGTCACTATGAAGAATCGAGCCTTCTCTGTGGTTGGCCCAGTGGTCTGGAATGTCCTTCCTTTTGAGGTACGCCTACACCCCGGGACTCCACCGGAATACTTCCTCACTAAAACGTTCGTTTTGGACGCGCTGGAGCCAGGAGAGCCTCCAAGTAGTTTCCTGAAAGGGTGCTATATAAATTTTTAAATGAACGAATGAAAATGCACACATCTGAACATACCGATACATGTTTGACTCGGAGACGCCGCTGTCCGATCCGCCCGTGATGGAATCGTCGCTCATCGCAGCCGACACGCTCTGCGCGTTGCTGCTGTAGTAAAGAACGTTGCACACACCAGAGCTGCTCTCACTGATCGGACTCAACGGAGGATTGCTCGTCTTGTCCGTTCTATCCCCTGCACAATCGTTCAGCGCAGCGTAGAACTGTCGCTGGCCAACGTTCTCGTCGTAGCCCAAAGTCTTCTCCAGATCTAGGAGTGCCGCAGATGCGCTTGGCTGCAAATCAACGAGGCTGTGGTTGACCGACGATGATGATGGTATGCTGTTCCTAGAGCCGAATGAAATGCGTTCTTGAGATGCGCCCTGCGATCTCTGCCGCTCCATGTGTTCTTCGTACGACGGTAGGGAACACGTGTCGTATTTCGACGCAAACGAGTCGGAGGACGCCGCGATCTGCTGTGGAGCGTGCTCCAGCGGAAGACAGCTGACGTTATCACAACTGAGTCGGCCGGGAATGGCGGAAGACGAGACGGCATCTTCCGGAATCGAACTACAGCCGTGCTGGTGGAGGAGTCGCTCGACCCGTCGGTGCAACTCCGGAAGGTTGACCTCGACCAGCGTCTGTCCTTGCGTTGAATAAATGTCCGTTAGACTGAGCGCCATAGAATTCTGCGAGCCTCTGCTGCTGGCCGACAGCGAACCCAACGAGCCTAGACTAGAACCGCTTGATATGGACGTGGCGCTCAAAGACAACCTGCAAAATACAATTAAATTAAGACACGTCAAAAATTCGCCGTAAATTTCACGCTGAAAATTTATTGCTTACCATTTGAAACAGTTCTAGAAGTGAACCGCCCTACTAGATTGGAATTAGGGCTTGAGACATGAAAACACCGTACGAAATTTTATACAGGTTGCAATGATCTTAAAATTTCATCAAGTTATTGTAAGATGAAATTAGTTCCTTTAATCCTTGTTTTTGAGGAAAACTCCCATTTTTTAAATCAGAGGATGGGAAACAACTGACAACTAGATTGCCAGAAATATTTTATCTATTTGTCTACCATTAGTGAGACTGTGTGTACATTTTCAACCAGAAATCGAATGGTTTTATCTGGCTTTAAAACCCTTGCTACTTTAAAATTGGACATGCTGTGCAATATTTGACTGAATACTTTTAAGATATAGCAATATCCTAATACTGATCTCAGAAATTTAAATAATACTTACGTTCTGATTTTAATCTCCAACTGTGTTATCGTCTTTGCAGTCTCAGCTAGATTCGCCAGTATCTCACACTTTGCCCGATTAAGCTCCAACCTGAAATATGCCAAGTAAATAAACAACATTGTATTTCCTTTAAAAAAATCAGTGGACAAATGCCAACACCGCAACCATGCCTGCCAAGCTCTGGATTTAAATTCATGTAACTGAACTAAAACACAAAGTCTACATGTAGCGTAACCCTATGCTATTACAGTTTCCTGCCAATGGTGCTGTACAGTTAGTCAAATATTCTGATTTCCAGTCAACTTTTTTCTTACATTACTCATCATTTATTTAAAGGAATCATTTCTTGATGATTTTATACGTTTGCATACTAGCATCCACTCACATACTCACTTACTGCAGGTATGAATGAGTGATTTCTACCATGAAGTAAATAAAATAACCTCCAGCCATGATTCAGTTTTCCTCTCGCAGCTATATTGCAATTTGCTTAATTCTAATGTAAAGTTCAGTTGCAGTCAAATAAACC
The DNA here is from genome assembly GCA_945859605.1 of Lumbricus rubellus. Lineage (NCBI taxonomy): Eukaryota > Metazoa > Annelida > Clitellata > Crassiclitellata > Lumbricidae > Lumbricus > Lumbricus rubellus. The sequence goes on along the minus strand of OX243826.1, from coordinate 29,930,981 downwards.
GTTTTAAATCTGAATTTGCTGATTACAGAGCAATGCAATGAAATCTAAGAAAGACTTAATTTTAACAATTTAATCATTTAATTATAACAATTTAATCATTTAATTTTAACAATATCATCATTTAAATTTAACAATATTTAATCATTTAATTTAAACTATTTAATCATTTAATTTTAACAATTTAATCATTTAATTTTAACTATTTAATCATTTAATTTTAACAATTTAATCATTTAATTTTAACTATTTAATCATTTAATTTTAACTATTTAATCATTTAATTTTAACTATTTAATCATTTAATTTTAACAATATTTAATCATTTAATTTAAACTATCTAATCACTTAATTTCAACAATATTTAATCATTTAATTTTAACAATCTTTACCTGTTGTTTTTGACGGCCATCTGTCGATTTGCTTCATCAATCTCCCTCTGCAGATCTTGTTCAAGTTCTGGTATACGTTTCTGAATGTACGTAACGTCTTCCTTCGTACGGTGCTTCAGGTTGAGACTGCGCAGTTCACGCAGCAGCTGTTCCTTTTCCTCGATTAGAACCAACCTGAAATACAACCAACACATTATTACGGTAATGTTACGAAGAGCGCACAAACGCAGGGTCGCTTCCCGCTACCCTCCCAAAGGTCCACTCAACCTTCTATACTTGCCTCTACCATTTTGTTTAACCAGCCCATACTTGACAATAAATTATTTCAAACTCTTCTCTGCACACCGAACAAAATACTTATTGTTCACTGCTAAATACAGCATTGAAAACAGTTCTTAACAGGAACATGTATGTGTTTGCTAAATCTTATCCTGCAGTAGTTGAGGCATACCTGTAGCAGTATGGCCATGTTACGGTGCCATATAAAATATATCATTATTATTTATTAAAATTATGATTATTATTATTAAACGTCAAGTGTGTCTATATCTAAATTCTAAACTTGCCTGTCTCTGTCGGATTCGATCTGTCCAGGTATCAGTTGACTCTCGATGTTTGCAAGATCAATTTGAAGTTGGCTCATACGATTCTTCGCTTCATTGTACTGCAGCCGTAGACGAACCAACTCGCCAAACTGATTGCTAGACTACACGGTTTTCAAATAACAACACACAGAAAACAATCATGTACACATGTAGAGAATGCAGTATAAGTCAATCTTTTACCCGTTTGCCCCAAGAATATCCACTGAAAATGGGCTTAAAATTTAAAAATGAACGGGTAAAGGGTTAAGCCAATAAATTACAATAATCAAATGCAAAGTTCCAAAACAAAATTAAGGTCATTATCCAAACCACAAGATTACATACCATGGTGTAATTAAACTTGCATTACAGATAAAGAGCATGTAGACCCTCAGTTGCTGTGCCACAGCTTTGTGTGTATGTTCTTGTAACGGCATTGCTGCGCTACGGCACCATAGAAACTGCCATAATTATTATCAGTTATTAATGATAACTATCATTATATTTTATATTAATTATCATTAATTATTATAACTAATCATTAATTATCATTATCATTAGTATTGCAACAACTGCATTGGCTCCGGTTGCACTGTACTTATTTGTTCATGATTGTATCAACAGAGTTGAATATACATTGCAATAAACAATAAACAATAACTAACAAACAATAAAACGAGCTCTTAAAAGGCAAAATCATCATGTCAATTGCAGTCTAAGCAACTGCTCAACGTCTTTAACATGCACATGAAATGCCGAAATGCTTACTTCTCCCGACAGGTCGGTCTGTGACGCTGCGTTGGTTCTCTCTTGTGGAAGCAGCAGAGTGGAGACGTCTGGCGAAGACCCGGTCCGCAGTCCGGTCCTCAAAACATCCTCCTTTAACCGAGCGACACTCTGAACGAAACCAACACAAGAAATTAAACACTCAGACAGTATTCTATCTCGGTCTGTAGATGTATGTAATTCAATTTTCTTGAAGTTCAAGCCCTTAAAAACATTTGCCAATATGCAGCATTGATGTCAATGAAGCAGCGTCAATTGCTCAGCGCTTCGGCGTGAAACTCCGATACAGTGTCTGCTCTGCATTCGGGATCGCCTCTGAGTAGGAGAGAGAGCTTGAAGGGGCGCTATAACAAATGCACATACAGATAAAAGTTTTTAGATGAAAATACCTGTCATTTCTAGTAAAGATAAGAATTCAACTCTCTTATTAAGAGACTGAACATTGTCAATTTGCAGATCTATTTATCCCAGTTGATTTATAATATCAATTGAGAACTGTCCATGTAACATGCATTTCGATTAACAATGGACCTAGCCAATGCATGCTGACTTTCACAAATACATTACCATAGTCCGGATTAGTCCCATTACAGCAATTCAATATTTTTACAAATATTTGCTTGAGCGGCTTGTCAAAGTTTTTTTCATTGTGAACCAGCCCTGAGTGCAAAAAAGGTGCCCACTAATGTTCTGCATCAATTTTCCAATGTCATTTATGACACATAGAGTTGACATCACACTGCCTGGAGTTCTCAATGCTTTTACTTAATCAACATTTCAACTTTTCACAGTATTAGGAATCATAACCAACTAATAACACAAATCATAAATTAATGAACTTCTGGCAAAAAAATTGCTTCACTGACCATTAGCAAGTCTTGCTTTTCTTTCTCACCAGTAACGAGAGACTTATTCAACTCGGAAATGTGTCTCATGACGGCCTGCGCTTCTTCAACGTTGAACATGCTCTGATTTTCAACCATCTTATCGTTAACTCTGTTCAACAAACAATGCAAACATATAAACATTTGAATACACATATTTATAAACAAACATATAACGTAATATATTCTGCACTTACAGCAGTTCCTGCCACACCTATTAATCAGCAAACCGTGCATCACAGACAAACCTGAATTACGTACAAATGTAAGTCATGATACAATTGACCACTTGCAGATTACACGTTCAAAATGAAGCATAGACGGAGCCGCTGATTGGCTCTATATAAATGCTTGATTACAGTTACAGTTACAAAACAAGTGCATAATATTGATTTCAAAGACGAAGACAGCAATGAAAATGAAATTGATTTAGAGATGGGGGGTCAAACTGACTGTCTGAGTGTTTCCAGTCCTTGCTCTGTGTACTGCATCGACGCTCGGATCCGTTCCAGTTCATGCTTCAGCCGACCGACCCGGTTTCTTGCGTCCACAATGTCAGCTCGCAGTAAATCTGGATCATACTTTGTACTGCTGCAGCTTGATGTTGAATTAACTACACACAAAAGAAATATATTTAGATATAAATTCCACTCATGATTCAGTTTCCAAAGTAAAAAGAATTTACTGGCACTGTATCATCATTATGGATTTGTTTTTAAGACCAAACTAAATCAACTACGTACAAAAGAAACATCAACCAAACTGATTTAAAAATCACTTTCCAACTCAATCCAATTTCAAAATAAACCGAATTTCCTGGCACTCCTTACAAGTTCAATGATGAACATGTTGAAAATCGTTTTGGATTTGTTTTTAAGACCAAACTGAGGTCCACAGTCCACTGCAAATACACACCTACATTAATAACAAATAACTTAGTAGTGCATTACTAACGGCTTGTTCCAGATGCTTTCCAGTGAGCCAGTTTATCTGTCAGATTCTGAACTTCTTCGTTCGCTAACGTCAGTCGTTCGTTCTTCACAAAGAAAATTTGTCTCTTCGCCTAAAATGAAAGAAATCTGAGAGTAAGACAGATAAGCGTATCAAAGGCAGATCAATAGTCAACGTCCACAAGAAACTGGTCAGCTCAAACCATGGCAATACATTTCACCCACTGTATGTGACAATGCATTCAAAACCAATGTATGTATGCAAGCACACATCTGGCTAATTATGTAGTTTCTACCAGAAAGGTTACATGGCTATCTAACAAACTAACGACATGCGACTTAAAGTACGTTGAAAAAATGTGACCTTTACCACCTTTGAGGTCCTTCTAAGTTCTTTGCTACGGTTTAAATGGCTCTTCACTGAGAAGAGAAAAAAGTTCAAGGCCATGTGGCAGGCCTTGTCAGTCCACACCGAATGGACACACATCAGGGAGATCTTGTGCTCCAGTCTCAAATCTACTAGGTTGGCAATCCTTGCATTCTGTGCGTGTGGAGATACGCAAATGCTGAGCTTCCATCAACATCAACTTGATCCCATGGCATCTTCTCATGTGTTCGTGCTTACTTCTGAAACAATCTTCTGCCGCATCTACATGTCGCTGCGTTTAACTCTGTTCAGCAAACAGAATCAACCTGTCTTACAGTGATCTTGCAAATACTCGCAATGTCTCGCATAGATTAGTTAGAAAGTCACTTGTGAGGAGTTTCACACTGCTCATATTTTAAGAGTAAACAAAAATAAATCTGCATTGGCATGCTGATTACTACGGATGTGTTAACACAACCCACATTGCGTGTGTTGAGATGCTAACATATCAAATCAACATCATCCTTGTGTTTTCTAAGTAAAATGCCTTTGGTAACAACAGAATATTCGCGAAATGCATTTAAAATTAAAAGTTTTTGTGGCAAAGTCTCCAATATTATTGGAATGAAAACTTTTAGCACAGAAATCACACTATACTGTGCCCGCATTTCAATATTCCGCATGTCACATCGAGTTAGCAAGCAACTGAAACTACTGCGAGTGCGACTAACCAGCAGATCCTCATTAGCATCCGCCAAGTACTCCCTCAGCATCTCCTCTTGCTCGTCTCGCCATTTCAGTCGAGGATCTTCAATCTGGTTAATTTCTAAACAAACAAACAAATTTAACAAAATTATTTTAAACAAACAGTAATATGGTAACATGCTTTGTTTATACGTGCACCACATATTAAGCAATGTTACTGTCAAAAACTGACCCATCAACGTAAATTCTATTTAAGGAAAAACAATCATAGATCTACTTTCTTATGGAATTCCCTTCCCTTCACTTTGTGTGCGACTCTTCATTCTGGATCGCTATCTACATATCTCTCTCTTTTTTAAAAATTATTTTAAACAAACAGTAATATAGCAACATGCTCTGTTTATACGTGCACCACATATTAAGCAATGTTACTGTCAAAACAGATGTGGGCTTAGTGAGCCCGAGGAACAAGGTGTTGCCCCTTCATAGCAGACCAAAGATGGTGATGCACTTCAACGTCAGAGACAGAGATCGCGTCTACAGGTAAGATGGAGTGCAGCCAAGGATGCAGCGTGAAACCAGAGCAAGAGTCAGCTGAATTCAAAGAAAGGTTCACACACAGAGATTGACTTGATGGGATCCAAAACTCACCATGATTACTCAAAATTAGCTCATCATATAAAACTAAGTTTCATTCCAAAATAAGCAAAAAACTTACGTGTCAAGTGATTAACAAAGTACGTTCCAACTTTCTGATCGCACACCTGCTCCCATCCATACGGTAACTCATCGCCAAGGCAGTCTGCAAAACTTGTTGGCTTTGTCAGCCTAAAAGCGCAAGATAAAACAATCCAAATGTACAATGAACTAAACTTAAGATCACAGAAAAAACACAAGTTTAGCAAAACGAATTGAACAAATGCAGTAGGCTAGAAATCATGTATGTTGACACCTGCATCTAGTTCACATGGCCAAAGCCAAATCAAATGAAGGCAGTTTGTAAGAGAAACCCCTTTGAAATTGAACCCAGTTTCATATTTTACTATTAAGACATCAAGTGCTTTAACACATGTATGCATCCCTACACATCATCTTGAAATTACTATATTAGGGTGACCATACGTCACGGTTTTCCGGGACATGTCCCGGTTTTTTGTGGTGCGTCCCGGTGTCCCGACGACTTAGGCAAAAAGGCAGAATTGTCCCGGTTTTTGACAAGAAGGATACGTGGATCTTGAAAACGTCAGTTTTACGTAAATCACAGAACAAAGTGTAGGCTAATTTGTAACACAGAAAGTCGTTTCATCATCATCATCATCAATATCATTGGGCTCAATGCCCGTTAGGGCGCCGTCACAAAAGCGCGCAGGACAAAAGCGCACAGACAAATGCGCGCAGACAAATGCGCGCAACAGATACTACCCAAAAATAGCGCCGACAAAAGCGCGCAGACAAATGCGCGCAGACAAATGCGCGCAAAACAAAAAAAATTATGTATGTATGCATATGTATGTATGTATGCATATGTATGTATGCATGCATTTGAATGTGTGTATGTATGTATGTATTCATATTTATGTATGTATGCATGTATGTATGCATATGTACGTATGTATGTATGTATATATATATGTATGACTTTGTATGTATGTATGTATGCATGCATATGTATGAATGTATGTATGTATGTATGTATGTATGTATGTATGTATGTATGTATGTATGTATGATATGTATTAATGCATATGTTTGTAGGAATGCATTTGTATGTATGTATGACATTTGTATGTACATTGTATTATGTGTGTTTGTGGTCGTTGCGTTCTCACATATTTACATACTTACATACATACATACATACATACATACATACATACATACATACATACATATGTTTTTTCTTGTTGCGCGCATTAGTCTGCGCGCATTTGTCTGCGCGCATTTGTCTGCGCGCTTTTGACCGTGCACCGCCCGTTAGAGTCCGACGCCACTCTATGTCTGAGTCTGTCTCGTGCCATGTTGCCCAGCTTCAACCGGTCCGGTCAGCAGGTATGCTCCATACCATTAACGAAAGTCGTTTACATGGATTTATTTGGAATAATTAGGCCTACATCTTTAGTAGGCTTGTGAGTTGAGTTAATAAGTTTAAAGAATCATCATAGTATTACGAGAAAGTTTTCGCAATGGGGTAGGGAGGGGGCTACAATTTCAATGTCGGTGGACCAGTTGTCCGTGGACGAGTTGTCGTTGGACGAGTTGTCGTTGGACCAGTTGCAAGTCCTGGAACCTCTGGAAGGACAATATACCTTTGAAACCTAATGGGCCTTTTCTCGCTGCATTAATTTAGAGCTTGTTGAAACCTAATATGGGGCACATTCTATGGACATTTATGAATGGGGGGTGGGCAAGGCCGGATGTTTCCTCTGGATCCGCTCCGACTGACGACTAGAGCAGGTTGCAGATTTCTACACTGAAGTCTATACTCAGCACTAAAATGTAACAGTCTATAGCCCAGTAGTTAAGGAATTATATGCCTACAAATGTTGTTTTCCTAAAAGCGTCCCGGTTTTTGATGGCCAGAAAATGGTCACCCTATACTATATACAAGGGAACGATGTATCGACAAATTCATACAAGTAACCATCTAAGAGACTCTGCTAGACAACAGATTTATGAATATCGGATGGCGAGCAAATACAACATGAAGCAAACCACTGGAAAACTTTTGTCCAATGTTTCACTGCATATTGGCAATTTCCAACCTAGGTTGCCACACTGGTCAACACAAATTACAAACTGACCAATCAGAGTCTATAGATTTAAACTGCAAAGGTTAACAGTCGTAATCTCTATTAATGCAACATTCAGTGAGCACATGTCACATCAGTGCTCGGAACCATGGCCTTCACACTTTATCAGACTTTTATCACACTTTATTATGGTGTAACACTAGAAAACAAGCTCACATTTCGACCACACATAACAAACATTTGTAAATCTTTTATCTATCACATTCGGGCAATACACCACATGAGTTAATTTTGCTAACCACAATGACTGATCAAATGCTTTCAATACTCAAGGTTTAAATAACCTGTCACCAATGATATACAATGCAACAGAGGAAACATGCTAAGTGCTATCTATAAAAAAACACTGTCAAAAGTGGTTGCATATCAGTGCCAGCAGATACCTCTGAAGGGCACACAGATGCATGGGAACTATTTCAAGCACGCAAACTACTACCTGGTCGCCAATCAACCTGACAGTGTTTATTCTGGTAAAACTGGTACAAAAGAGACTAGCAGCTTTAATAACAAAAGCAACCACTTGACACAGATTGATATATGCAAAATAAAACACTTCACCCTAACAGAAATTTAGGGTCAAAACATGAAAGGTTATACAATTTACATGAGCCCATTACTCAGCACTCAAGTACATCAGTCTACACTCTCATCAATTACAGCACCTCATAAATGCTGAAATTGATACCAATTTAGGCTTGATAGGCAATTAGGCATCTTAATGCCATCTTTACAAATATTATTAAGGTCCACTTTGGCGTATGAGAAAATCATCAAGCAGTCAAAACAATAAACAAACTGCTCTCATAACATTATGCAATGATTTGTTAGATAGCCAAACACCTCTTAGGTGGCATCAACAGTGGCCCAGTTTACCAAGAACCATCACCAGTGAATATGCATAACAAACTATGTCAACTTACATGTAAGGCCAAAATACAGAAATATGTACAACAGGTCAATGGCAGGAAAACCTTTCCTTATGAATCACATCAAAATGTCAAAATTTTGAATGTTGAACAAGTTAAGAATTTGCCACTAATTAAGATTCAAAGTATTAAAGCATACAAAACTTCAATGTTAAAATGACTTACTCAAGTTCTGTATAATGGACCTTTAACTCTTTCCCGCCGGATCGGGTCGCGGGTGACCCGATAAACCCAATAGGTATTGGAACAATTCAGGCGGGAATGAGTTAAGTAAATCATAATCAACATTTAAAGCATGCAGAAATAAACACATTCAAACAAAGTATATTTAATGCCAGACAAATTTAAGATAAAAGACTAAAAGCTGAATACCTGCACATGTTATAAATATAAAATTGCATCATACAGCAAGTTTTTGAAAATTATACACCAGCCAATTTTTGCCTTGCCAGAGACAACATCAGAGCAGAGCTAATTAGTTAAAATGCCTATTCACATCATGACCAGGTCACGGATGCATATTACTCTCCCTGTAATCATGATAACCAATTATACATATAATTATGAATGTATCTCGTATAAATCCATTTGACTTGCTCAATTTTTCTGTTGTATCAATTATAAAACCTGGAGAGCTTTTTTTAAACATAACTTTTTATAATATAGTTATTCATGCAGGACTGTCCACAATTAAATTTTTCTTTTAATCATCGATGACAAATATTAATGGGCCTGTATTTATGAAGTAATTTCAATGGATAATTGACAAAATATTTACGATTTTTAAAAAGATTTCATCCCAAATTTTATTAGTTCATAAATCAGCAACAGAGACAATGCAGCGATACCCGATGTCACGGCGATGTGCAGTCCTGCACGGGAAGGACTAAGATACTAAGATAAGATAACATTTCTCTGGCGATTATATGTGTTATCAGACACCGTTTCGAACAGCATATTCTCACGTAACTAACTGCGGACCTCCCTGGATGTCAAGTACCACAAAACGAGCATTGACCAATCCCACAGCGCATGCAAGAGACTTATCTAAATCCAGTTCTCAACTTTAGACAGAAGAATAGTTTACAGCGAATTGAACTATACGATATCACAACAATTCTGAGCTGTGACAGTGCTGAGGAGGTCGTAGGAGGTCACTGGAGTGTCCAGTAGAATTCAACTACAGTGTCATCAAGAATTCAGCTAATCTCGGCAAGCAGGATAAAGCACTTAAGATATATATATATATATTGGCACACAAGTTGTCATAGGTTATGTATGTCCTAGAGCAGGCAAAGCAATTGAACAGCAGCCTTTAGTGCACTTTGCCAGCTATCTGATTTCCTTCAGTAAAATATGCAGACACCAATTTTAGTACTTATTTATCTATCTATTTAAAGCGCATGCCATAAAAGAAATGCCAGTACTCAATCCGTCCTTGGGGCTAGTATTTTACAACAATGAACTCGGGCTTGCACTAAATACCTTTCGATACTTAAATTTAGTTCTTATTCCCCCAGACTAATAATATTCATTGAGGTCATCTGCTTGATAATTAATCTTTGTTTAAAACTCAAACCTATAAAATGATGAACTGCTCTTTGTGGAAGAGCCATAACCCACTTTGGACTCACTTTTTGAACTCTTTCCTTGTGTATATGCTTGCATTCTGCTCAGTTATTAACATCATTCTGTTCTCAACTGAAACCTTACCTTGTCAACCTACTAATACACCATATTAGCTGTCTGTCCATCTGTGTGTATGTCTTTCTGCATGTTTGTGTGTCTGTTTCTGTCTCTGTGTCTGTCTGTCTGTCTCTGTCTGTGTGTCTCTCTGTCTCTTGTCTCTCTCATGGTTCAATCTCCTGGACATTGACCTGATTATGGCTTGGTTTTGGTGCCACACTACTTGATACCTTGGACAGCAGAGAATAACATAAGTTACTGAGTATGTACAACAAATATTTTGCTAACCTAATTTGTAATCTAATTTGAATACTTTGAGATCACCATTTCATAAGCACTACCAATTTGAAAGCAATACAAATCGCTCTTGCAATATGCGCTTATTGCGCTAGTACGACATTTGTAAGTCAAAAGTCTTTTAACAATGAGAAAACATACACCATCACTTGCCGGCAGGATTGCCAACTGGTGTCTTTGACAGGCTCTCATAAAGACACATGCAAATAGATAGATGCACGACCACCCTGCTTCTGCAATGTGATTGGCTGCCAGCATTTGTTATTGCTACTGTATATCAAGTAAATCAAATAATAAAAACATCTTTTAAATTTATATGTCTTTCTCACACACAGCCAAAGTGGTACCAAATTACACACTTACCGGTATATCAACAAGGGGCAATTTAATAGGGCAAAATAACTCAGATTGCATTGATTTATACCTTTTAGAAATCAATTATATGAAATGTTAATTGAATCAATGCAGCCTGGAACCAGTGCATTAATAATGGAACCATGTACAGTTGTACACTCAGCCAAGCAAGTTGACATAACGTTCACTTGCTAACATTATAGAACAACCCATTCACATAACATTATGAAAATGTAACTAAAACATAGACAAAGCTTCTTAGGTGTGTTCCAAAACTAACACCTCAATGTGATAGTAAAATTGAAATGTAAACATATAATACAAAAATAATAACAACACCTCTACAACAAAGCAATACATGGACACAATGGATAATATCATTGTCTGCTTCTTATTGTGCCAAAGCAAACTGAAAACAACTAGTATCATATATGTCCTCCATAGCTTTCAGAAAAGAGCAAACAACGATGAAAATATATACATATACATCATCTACTGACCAGTGTAAAGCATCGCACTCATGTTTTAACAACAGCTTCAGTAAATATGAGCCCTGTGTAAATATTTAAGATATTTGCCAAACTGGGTGGCAGTAACAATTTAATAGAGTACGCAAAAGTTTAGACACAACTTTCAATATTATTTATTACAATGACTTCAATCCATTATGTGTAATAGAAATGGCACTGATTGTAGAAATCTCATATTGGGAGCCCCTTTCACTACATTGTATGTTGAGAGGCACTTTAGAAGTTGTTAGATACGATACAATATGATAGATACATTGACATCCGCTGTTCTTCATCTAGAACATCAGATATCGTAAGATGTAAGAAGAAAACAGATACACAGTTCTGCTGCTGTTCTAATTATCTTAAATCTATGGAGAGAATAAAAGAGGATGTTTCATCATGCTGACAACATAAATGAATCAAGCAATTTACCAAGAACTCAACATTCCACCACTAACCGCCTCTCACATATATGCGGATCTGTTCTTTCATGCCTCAGGCCGCGTCTGCCTCGTAAATGAATCCTGCGGGATGTAGTTTAACTTACAAACAACTGATGCTCAATCCCTTGTCTGCCATGATCGCAGCACTATTATAGAAGTCTACATAAATAAATTTCAGACAACTATCATTGTGAAACACTTCGGGCACATTCCAACATTTAACAGTTTTTCAACACCCGTTTTCAACTATAACAGCTTGGTAACAACGTTACTCCTGAGTGTAATGACCTACTTTCAACACGTCCTCAGTACCAAAGAGTAGCTTCATACGGATTAAAGTGGGGTAGGCAAAGCGGGTAACAATACATTACAATGGCTCATCAACGTATTTAAACACTGCAGAGCAAAAACCTATCCTGTGCACCCTGAATTTGGGGGTCAGTTTGGTGTTATGGACAACGTAGAACGGCTTCCAATCGAATCCTTTCCTTGTTAGTTATTGATAAGAATAAAAAAAAGTGAGTTACATACCGATCTCGGGGGTCTACCCAAGTCGTCTGCTGTGCGTTGTGATCTATGAAGAATGGCTTTCCGTCGACATCCTTCCCCACGTCCCATCCTTCGGGCAGAGGCACTTCGTCGCGGAAGCGCTCGCTCTGTTTACGGGGCATCTTCAGTCCGGCGACATTTAATCCTCAGCGAATACTGCTTAATTCCTTCTCGACATTCCTAAGCGTCGCCATCTTGGCTTTCTAACCGATACGTCATCGACGGAATAGTGGCGTAGGGCGGGGCCGACTGACCCACTTTTAACCAATAGGAATGCGATTTATCAACAACAAACCCCGCTCAGCCAATCGCAGGACGTACAAACAAAGACGGTGCAGAGTGCGTCTGAGTTTTCGACCAATCAGAATAGTTTACAGCAAAGCATTGCTTTCTCCCGGTGAGTAGCGCTCGGCGCCCTTCCGACAGTTAATGATGTTTTGATTATGTATGCAACAATGCGAAGAATGTGAACCCCCCAGCGGTGGAGTAGGCTACGTACGCCTCGATTACCACATATCAGTCAGTAGCTAAGCGAAGTATTTTAGCGCAGGTGTATTCTGATGTTCCTCGTCAACAGAACGATGATATGAGAACACCGGATAGCAGAGTGCGGATATTATTATTATGTGTGTGTCTTCGTATGCGGGACTGGTCGGTCCTTCGTACAAAGTCCATTGTACAGTTGCTATTCCCAGTATTTGACTAAAGCTAGATTTGCTCAGTAAGCCATTGTGGGACGAGAAGCGGTTGAATGCGTGCTGGTGTTGACTTTTGAGTACGCATAGGCGACTCGCATAATAAATTTGTTCCGAGGTAAACGTCGCACATTTTCACGACCGATGTTTGCCCGGCGTGTCTTTGAAACTTTGTCTCGAAAATTTGTAGATTTGACTTTTATTGGACGAAACGCTGCAGGCCTAAAGTAGGCTACATGTAGGTCTCGGCCTGCAATTCATCGTTAGTACATGTATGCTATAATAGCCTAAGGCAGCGATCATACCATTATGGTGCACACAGCGTGCAGAAAGTAGAACTAGCGCTTTAATCAGGACAAAGGAAGTTCTAATGTTCTCTACAGTGCAATAGCAACGCTTCAATATCTGTCCGCAGTGTTGATCTAGGCTTAATTTAGCATTGTAATAAATTCTAGCAGCCACAATTATCCCCAATTTATGATACGCATAGCTATAAAATTATAGCGTTTTAGTGTGCGAAAGGTGGTGTAGCCTAGGGCTGTAGGCCTACTATACTAATTGTGACATTTGAACCTATGTGTGAATAGAGGAAGCAACAGCGAGGGTGCAAATATGGGGGAAATGCACATTATTTTGTTCCAATATAGGGCGAACGAGTTGGAGTAGGGAATACATCTTTGTGTCGTAGACCTACAAATCACACCTAGTTTGAACCAGTCCTCTGTAACTGTAAGATGTGAATTTTACGGCTTCGATTCCACAATACAACCTGTAGAGAATTGTTCATCGCCATATACCGTAGCGCAATGGATAACACCCTGGCATGGAGAGCGAGAGGTAACGAGTTCGAACCCCCGTAGGGCGGACATGCTTTGTATAGCCTACGGCTGCAATTAGCGCCGTGTAGGCTATCTGTTCTGTTAGTATAGGGCTAGTTAAGTTTGATGTTAATTAAGATCTTGTAGAAAATGTCTTGTCTCATTGTCTTGTAGGCTACATGTGGGTTCTACAGCGCTGTGCGTTTGCAAGCGTTTCATTAAAGAAATATATTATTAGACTATTAGGCCTATTATTCAGCGCCTGTATGTAGGTGTTCGACGCCATTTTCACTGTTCTTCCATCGCTTTGTCATTTCAGAGCCAGCGTTGCCACTCCTTGGGTTTTTTCACAAGATCTTGGGTTTTTCGATCCAAACTTGGGAAATGGGGTATTTTCGGGAAGAACTTGGGTTTTTTGCTTGGGTTTTTCTCTAGACAAAATCTTGGGGTTTTTCTATCTCCAAACTTGAAAAATGGGTTTTTTCGGGAAAAACTTGGGTTTTTTGCTTGGGTTTTATCTTTCGACTAAGAAAATCGAGAAATTGTGGATATTTTGGAGAAATTTTGGCCGAATGACTAAAAAAGGTCATCAGAATTTTTGGACGAGACGAGAAATTGAAAGATTTTTTGGTCCAGGATGACTAAAAAGGTCGTCAAAATTTTTCGGACGGGAAATTGTGTACAATTTCCAAAATTTGGGTAACATGGGTTTTCTTGGGTTTTTTTACCCTCAAACTTGGGTGTTTTCATTTTTTAGAGTGGCAACGCTGTTCACGGTTCAGAGCGATGTTCTCGATCAGCTGCAGCTGCCATGGATCGAGTGATGTTCCGCTAAGGAAAGAGTTTATCGGGGCTAAAGGGGCTACCCCCGCCCCAAAGAAGCCCAGATTCATCTTTTTAACATGAAAATGGCATTTTTCCCGGGTTTAGCTCCCCACCCACCCAAGAAGGCCCAGACTCGAAAATTTGAAAATATATAAATATATTCGGGAAAAATGGCTCTTTTCACGAACGAAACTTCAATCGACTGACCAAAAAAGTCATCAACTTTTTTGGCGGAGAAAATATTAGGGCCTATGATTTTTACGAGATCTCGACTCGATGACTAAAAAAGTCATCGAATTTTTTGGGCCGAGAAAAAAAAACTGACGAATGGCTGAGTCGCCAACGAAATTTTTTACTTTTGGCGACCAAAATTTCTGACCCTTTTTTAGTCACCCGGCCGAAATCTCCAGGAAAGATACCCATTTTTCCAGAATTCCCGTCAAAAAAGTTGATGACCTTTTTTTAGTCGTAACACTCAACGATTGGGGGGGGGGGGGCTGTCCCTCTGTTCCTCCCCTAATTCTCCGCGAGTCCGCCCATGAGGGACATTGAGCCATTCTTTCACCCACAATTATTGCTCTTTAATATCGATGCAGTTGCGCCATTGAGGTCTGCAGACCATGTTCACCTCCGAATTTTGGAGGAAGGGTAATCTCAGATGCAACTGTTGTAGTCAATATAATATTATAACTTGTACTGTAGACCTAGAAGACTATATAGGCCTGAAGGCCTATACAATGTCACAAAAAAGGCATGCACTGTTGTAAAGGTTGTAGAATTAGCCTATGGATTGGCTAGTAGCACGCAACGGGCGAATTTCACCATACAAAAAACACATAGGCTTAAAAGTTGTAGGCCTAAATTTAATAATTTCCAAACAAATATTTTTGTGAATCTTGTCAGAGTCATATAGTTCGATTACGGAACAACTGAAAGTATAGACTAATCAGTGCATTTACGATCGCGCTATATAGACCTATAGACCTATATTTTGTGCCCGCGTGTGCCGCAGAGGTCCCTCTGGTTTTAGCTGAGGGCCCCAGCCTATAGCCTATATATATATAATAATTATTGACCTATAATTATAGACCTAGGCCTATAATAATAATAGATAAATTAATTCGTAGTCGTCATCTCAACGTAATAGGCCTATGACTTTCGGCTTTGGTTGAGTTCAGCTCTATAGCCTACGCCTCTACATAGCGTCTATGAGCAATTGCGAGTGAATGACTTGCTCAAGGTTCTTACACGGCGGCTTGAGGTGGATACGAACCTGCAACCCTCCGGCTGCTAGGCAACGAACATACACACTAGGCTACACCACCGCGCCCCTAAAAAACTGTGAATATTACGGAACCAAAATTCACCGACGTAGTCTAGGCCTATAGGTCTAAATCAAAACAAGTCAATGGGCAAAGTGGAAAACACTGTACGATATGCAAACTCCCAAGTAGGCCTAAAGGCTGGAGTCCCTTGCATGACTAAAACGGGAAGGTCGCAGCTGGCTCCAGTTTGACTCTACATTAACCGTGAAATATATTATGGCTTAATAATATGCTTGGCCTTCTATAGGCATATAGGAAGGCCTACGTCTGTAGCAATAATTGAACCAGAACATCGACGATTCTGATCATTCACTTGTTGCATATGGAATAGGCCTGCTGCTTTTAAAAACAATAATATTTAAGCTGAGAAGATTCTGATTGTACACTATGCAGGTCTAAATATTCTTATTTTCCATAAAAATTATCACATTGCAAAAGGCATGTTCTGAATAATAATTTGTCTTATCTGTGAAGAAAAATCATTAGGCACTACGTATACATTTTTGCAACGCAACGTACATCAGGGCACCAGCGCAACGTGGCTGATTGTAAATATAGTTGTAAATAAGACCACGTGACTTATCTGTAGTCGTATCACCCGATCGTTTGATCGGCTGCTATTGGCCGCCGCGCGGTGTTCCAATCGGCGCAGTTCCTCTGCACTCGCCTGTCGGAGGATGGACGGGGGGTGCGCCGAGGAGGTGACGGAGGGCAGAGCAGCGGCGAGTCGTGCCACGGACAGGGATGCCACTCGTAGCTTTTTTACACCTAGATCTAGGTTTTTTCAGTCTTGTCTAGGTTTATAGGTTTTTTCTGAGGATCTAGCTTTTTCCTCACGGCGATTTTTCCGACTTCTGATATAAAAAATTTACGTGAAAATGCACAAATGACGTGAAGAAGTCGAAATATTTTGTTTTGTGAATTTCGATCAAAAATTGTAAATTTTGGAGCGAAAGACTAAAAAACAGGTCATCAGAAATTTTATCGGGAAGAAGAAGGGAGCAAATTTTAATCATCGGATGACTAAAAGAGGTCAGAAATTTCAAGCCCGAAAAGTGGGAAAATCCATGCATTTTTCAGATAAATTGTCAATCTAGTCTTTTCTAGGCTTTTTCCGAGCGGATCTGACCTTTTTAGAAATTCAGAGTGGCATCCCTGGCCACGGGCAGCGGCGGCCGAAGAAAGAAGCATCGGACGCCGTAGCAGCATCTTAAAGTAAGTCGGTCGTTGCTGATATTCCGATTTCGTCGGCTTCTATCTATCGCCCTAGTCGTCAAAACAGATGGTGGAACGGGTGGAAGGCCGGGCGACAAAGCAGTTCTATAGGAATTCAAAGACAATTGCAATTTATATTGCGGACACGGTAGCCTAATATTCAGGTTGCAGACGAATTACCTGAAAGAAGGTTTATAAGTGGAAGGACACGCTGGCGACTCTGATAAATGTTACATAAATACGTTAAGACAACACGGGAGTAAATGGAGTTTCTTTCAATGTATGGAGGCGTGTGTTTAGTTGTAATAAATATTGTCTGCATCGGTGCATTGTAGTTGCATTGCATTTCTTTGACATGAAACGTGCAATGTTTCTACACTGCAACCGTAGCGGCAAACTTGACCTTCAACCCTCGTTGAGAGGACAGAGTGGAGTGAATGGAGGAAGATCGATGGAGTGGCTGTTGCTCTCACTTGTCTGAGCTATCAAGGTCAACTAAGTTCAAGTAACATGCAGTGGCGTACGTAGGCCTACTCAAGATTAGGGTTTCGGATACAATATGCAAGCTTTCTTATAAGCTTATTTGTGCATTATTATCTTGTTTAATAAAGTGAATCAACAATGGGTAGGCCCTACAATAATTGAAGGATACTTCGTGTAGCCTATGGCCTAACAGAGGATACTTTTTCAATTTGCTAAAACTTTTATTGCCAACGTAGTTAAATGGACATGTTAACTTCATCTTTTCAAAGTGACTTGATTGAAAATGACTTGAGTGTTTACGAAGTTAGTCAAACATCAGAAACTAATTTAGGCCTACTGACTTGTTTAAATATTTTGTGATTGACAATGAACATTTATTTTCATCTTTCAACAAAGTAAGTGAGCTTTAACTGTGCACAAAATGTAGCAGCCATGCAGTTCCTTAATTAGAATAGCCTACTTGCAGTTGTGAAAACTTGTCAAGCTGAAATATAGATTTGCAGCATGCTGATGTGGATCCATCATGATTTTATTGTCAATACAGTGTAACAGTGTAGATCAATGGCTTGTGTTAGTTATTCATTCATTCATTCTGAGAATATATATAGCGCCTCTTCAAGATATCTACTCGGAGGCGCTCTCTGCGCTAACTATCAGAAATGATATTATTGTTTGCAGTGAGTTTCAGAAATTGCCACAGGTTAACTTCTTGGTCATCAAGTAATTTTTAGGCTACGACTTTTCTATGGCTACTTTAATTTTGTATCGCCTTTTCTTATCTTTCTGTCTTCCTTTATCATTTTTTGTTTTTATTTCCTTTTGACTTTTGGTAATTTTCATTGCCACAACAGTTTGCATGCCAGAAAAGTCTGGAAACTGGCGGTTCAAATTGCTGGTTTTGATAACTCACTTTGTATTAATGGCAACACAACTTAAATGATGCTTTATCTAAATAACATGGGTTAAAAGTTAACTAATGTGGTTTCAGTTGTTCTTGTATTCGTAAATGCAAGTTCAATGCCACGAAAATTGTTTGCAGCAACACTGCATGGGCCAGTCTTAAATTCCTTGAAAACTTCAAAGTGATGTTAACAATTAATAGAATACATTAGCCCAGTTTAAGAAAGTTGCCACTTGCTTTATGCATCGAAATCGTAATTCCTTTACTTGTTTAACACTTTAATATTAAACGATGTCATACATTATTTCCGAAGTCACTTTTTGCATACTCTCATTGTTGAAGTGCTAAACCTTTGTTGTTGTCTGCTAGTCTACTTGTAGACTTGTGACTTAACAGCGACATGCAACTGAAAGTTCAGTCAGCAAACCACTTTTAAATATTGGTATAAACTTGTTATGGTTACCATGGGACTGCTTAAGCAAATATACATATACATAATTTATTTCAGGAAGTTTTATATAGTGCCTCTTCGATGCAGGCTACTCGGAAGCGCTCCTGGCCCAAACACGGTATATATCATCAATGATCTGATCAGTTATATATATATATATATATATATATATATTCGTTTAATCAAAAGTCAGGTTGACAAGCCGCAACACCGTTACAAGATGAAGAAAAAAGTAGTTTACAAATTAGTTTGTTCATTGTTCACGAGTTATCTTTTAAATTTATTTATATTAAAATATTCGTTTATTTTCTCATTTTTGTAAGCTCTTTAAGAGTGCCTGGCTAGTCTTAGGCATAACTTGGAGGACAGAAAGAGTGCGGTACGAGAGTTTTAAAATATACAATTTCCAAGTAGGCCTAAATATATTTGTAATAAGGTATCCTAATCATTATCATGGACATTCTCAGAATGAATGAATGAATGAATGAATGAATGAATTCCGGTTGAAACCCAAAAAATTACTGGGTGTGTTACCGTGTGTAACTGTAGGCCTATACGCTGTAAATGTATAGGTTTGAATACATTCTGAATATCCTTAAAGTGAAAAATTGACTCTGATCCCGGGGGGGGGCCCCTGACAGCCGGGGGCCCTCGTGCACTGCACAGGTTGCACGCCCTATTGCTAAGCCACTGCCTGGCTTTGTGGCATGGAGAGTAGCTAGGAGCCTCCATTTACTACGATCATTATTCCTGTGTAGGGACATTGAGCATGCCCATTTGCATTTGCTCCTTGCCATCAATTGACGCATGGCCATCGTAGAATTAATGGTGCTTAATAATTACAATAGTGTATTCATAATAGTTTGTTGCATAAATGTTCAGGCCAGCTATTGAGTTCTATGATCATCGTGCAATGTACATTTTCTAAATAAAAGCACACACATGCCTTAGCTCTCCTACATGCAGGTAGGCCTGAAAAGACGTAGAAAAGACAAGGGGCTTACAGTCTACACATAAAATCGCTTTTAACATTTTAAGGGGATTAGCCTATTAGGCTAAACGTCACTTAGCCTATAAGCTTATTCTTTCTAATCGTCTATAGCATTATCGTCATTAGGCTACTCATGGATGACTCGCTTGCGATTATAACAAGACTGCGAAACTATAACAAATCAAAGTAATTTAGGCCTATAGAATTCCACAATCAGTTGGGGGTTACGTCTGCTTTGTGGCCCTCTAGCGAATGATGTGGTGGCAACGAAAACTTTATGAACGCTAGTTCATGC
Organism: Lumbricus rubellus; assembly: GCA_945859605.1. Taxonomy (NCBI): domain Eukaryota; kingdom Metazoa; phylum Annelida; class Clitellata; order Crassiclitellata; family Lumbricidae; genus Lumbricus; species Lumbricus rubellus. Next base: position 29,910,740 of record OX243826.1, on the reverse strand, counting down.
TGCTTAATGTGCTTGTGCCAGCGTGGGAATTGTAGAAGAATGATTTGGGACAGACCTTGATCCACAGGGAGTTTGTGATACAATGCAGCAGAAGGGATCGTAGAAAAGACAAGGGGCTGAAACCCAGCCCCCGGCAATTCTCACCGTGCACCCAGCCACATCCCGGCTCACAATTTCACCCTCCCCAATAAAGACTGACTATAACTTTATCCTAAGAATGTTATTCAAAAACATGTAGGCCTACTGTCTAGGCTATAAGTTAATTCTTAACAACAAGTTCCAACTCAGAGGCGTTCCAGCCCTAGGTAGCACGGCAATACAAATTTGATTTCATCAAATTGTAAGATGCAATGGCATTATTTCTATGGAGTATAAGCGCATCTCCAACGGAAGTCCGTTCCAAGTGGATGCGCGACGCTGCCCATGGTAGGCTATGGGCCGTTGAGGTAGGCATATACTAGCGCGGGAAAACAGAAGTTCCCCATGATCACAGAACGATCGAAAGGCTCGGCGGTCGGCCGGTGACACAAAAATAGAGATCAGTAGGCCTATATCCCATCCGGGCCCTTCCGGGAATGGGTGGGGGTAGATTAATTCATCCTCTTGAAAGCTTTAAAGGGGATGGAATGTTATCGTGACACCGGTCGGCTGAGACCGGACGACAAAGCACACGCGCAGCAGTATAATAGGCCTATGTCTAACACAGATAGGCAGCGTTAACAGTAGGGCTATACCCTAGGCCCTAGGCCCTATATATGAGGGTTGTAGAAAAATAACTAAAAGGATCAGACGTTGATTTATGTGAAGTTGGGTGTTCGATGAAGACCTTTACTATTCGAACTTAATTATTACGACTAATTAATTATATTATGGAGAGTTGCTCTCCCTCAACTCCATGCATGACAATTCGCGGTTAGCTTGCTGAACTGTAAAACCTCGCCCGCTACAGAGATCGATGTGGGCTACACGTTAGTGTGGTTCACAGATACATGGCAAAAATAAAGTTCAAGCCAGAAACCAAGACTACCTCTCAGTTTGTTAGACCTATCAATAGTGTCATTGAGACAAAATTTCAGCTTCCTATTCCAACTAGAAGGCGGTGCTAAGCGACTGTGTTACTTTGCATGGGCCAGTGTATAGACGTTAATTGTACAAAAATAATGTGTCTAGCATACATTCCTATACAATCGTAGTTTCTTTCAATATAAATCAAATATTGCTGTAATATGACAATATGTGTGGTACTTAAGCAATTGGCCAGTATTAAATCTAAAATTTGAGTTGGTTTGAAAAATTAGAAATGTTAAAAATTGTCAAAAAACATCGTTAAGTCCATGAATGTCGATAGTTCTCGTTTTCTTACTTCAACATCCGATAAAGTCTTTATAATGCAGAAGTCTAAGCACTGTAAGCCTGCAGGCACTGTGTCAACAGCAGATTACTTTAATCTTGAATTCCTCAAACAACTTCTCACATCTCTAAGACATGCTGTTCAACACTCTGTTGTTGAATTAAGTCTCTGCCTTTTTTGTAATCTTCTTTCTCGATCTATTTTTCTGGTGGAAGTGTAAAAAGAAATCACCAATCTTCAGACGTGATGGTAGCGTCCTCATTTGCTGAGATGCAAAATCACCCATGCAATCTCCTTTTTCAGCGCCATATCACTAAGCCTCACCAGTCACCATCCTTTCACCAAGCTTCACAGTTATTCTGTGGAATATTTAACCTTGTCTGTTATGGGCAAATAGCCACATAACAGACCTTCAACCTCATCTGAAAGGTACTACTGGTGGTTTTCTAGGACCTTCATGGAAGCAAAGCTGATCTCCTGCATGGGCAACTGACTCGTATTTTCTATATAGGCCTATGTCCATATTGAAAGATCTTGTCCTGCAGCTACAGCAGCAAGTCTTTTAGCCATGCCCTTGTGTGACGAAGGCCACCAAATTACATAGCCTAAGTTGATGAATCCGAGTTTTTTCTTCTTAATTAGATTGATTACATCATGCTGACTTTGTTGAACACTAAAAGGTATATTTTGATGTCATACTGTAACCTGGCCATCCAATGTGCATTTTTATTATTGGACTCCAGTTTCTTATTGAAGACTGACTTCCAATGTCAACCATTGATATCTGAATGAGTTCTTGTTAATTTATCTAAAACTGACTTTATTTCAGCAAAGTACTTGAGAAAACTGAATACTCTTTTGCATGGAGGGCTTCAGTACCGGATGTGACTTCCAGTCCTAAGATGTTGTCAAGTGTCACACCTTACCAAGCAGCATTAAATCTTTTAAACATTGGAATATATTGTGAATTCGATAAATCACAGGAACTTGCAGAAGGCTTATGGCCAAAATCAATTCCATCACATGAAGGTCAGCCACAGGAACTCTTGACCTATCTTGATGTCATGCAAAATCGTGCACTCTATTGAAAATTCCGGTGCTGGCATAATGATGTATCAAAGTTCTGGGCCTGCATATTATCAGTGAGTTTCCATAACTCCAGAAAATAACGAACTGCTTTGGATTTGAATTGCATCCTGCCACTGAAGCTAATTTGGGCCTAAGAGTTTATACACACCATCACCTGAAACCAGCACTGGCAGGCGGTTAACATTTCCTGCTCTGAAGATCTCGGGTAGAAATTTCCCATCCAGTGTGCTAACACTGAATAATCTGGTGGTACAAAATCAGATATTTCAACTTCGGCACGCTCCATCCTGGTCTTCTTAAGCATTCCTTGTTAATGGTACTCCATGAAAGCGCAGGACAGAAGGATAGTAGGCTACACAAGTGCTGCAGAAATTGGCACCAAAAATCTCAATCCTTCATGATCAAATCACCAGAAGTTTCATTTCCATAAAATACACTTGTCACTTAATGGCTTAACAACAGTTACTAACTGTGTAGTGTTGATTCTGGTAAGTATGATAACACAACGTGGGGCGCGGTGGTGTAGTGGTGGCGTCATTGCATTGAAGGCAGAGGTTCGAATCCATCTCAAGTTGCAAGCCCTTCACTCGCAATTGCTAAGCGCTTCGGCATGAAACTCCGATGCAGTGTCCGCTCTGCAGTCGGGAGCGCCTCTGGGTAGGGAGCTTGAAGGGGCGCTATAACAAGTGCACATACAAATAAACAACAGAAACTATTTCAAGCTCATCTACATGACATATGTTGACTTTTTGACCAAAGAAGAAAGGTATCAAGATTTCTAGCTAATACTACTACGTGGTAATTTTGTGTGTCATTAAGCACCGCCTTCTAGTCCGAATCTGGGGCTGAAATTTGGTCTCAATAATACTAATAACAAGTCTAACAAACTGGGACTTAGTCTTGGATTCTAGCTTGAATTTCATTTTTTTGGACCACACTACTACACGTGTTCCAAATTTCCAATATAAAATGTTCTGTTCCGCATAGGCCTACGTGCGCTCTCAGCCAGCTCAACCAGGTCTATATATGGCCCATGCAGGCTATAGGCCGGCTGACATACCGTAGTAGGCCTGCACTGTCGGTGGGCAGAAGACTGCGCGGGAGAGGAATGTTCACCCACCCTCATAAAGCCCTATATTAATGCTATGAAAATGAAGTGACCAACGCTGCTTGAAGGGACCGATCTTCTATTAGGCCTAGCTGTGTCCCGATGAAAAGTAGACCCCAACAAAAAGTGCCATAACTCGGTCAAAACTGTTAAAATTTGCTTGAAATATTAGAACAGCAGTAGGCCTACCTAGCCACATTAGGCCTACTACAAAAATAGTGACGCCGTTTGGAAATGTTGGTGAGTTAAATTGTCAAGTTTATGAACATCTGAGGTGAAAAGTGCCGAAAAGTGGAACTTTCCAACACGCATGAGCCAAAGATTAGTAAAGTTCAGCTACAGCTGGTGTTCGAAAAATGTCCTTGTTCACGGACACACGACCTGGCCGACACTGTTTGATGGACCCGGCTGCCGATTATGACGTAGTCATGCAAACAGCTGCCAGCCTGCCACTCTTCAATCAGACGCGCCATAAGGTGATCGATGAACGCGCTCCTCCAGTGAGCTTACGCAGTTAACGCTCCAGCAGATTTTGATAGTGACTAACTGGATTGAGGTCTGCTGGTCCGTCTGGACTGTTGGGCAGCCACAGCTGCGGTGATACATGCAGTCGGGTGTCTCCCGGAACAGGAAAGCAAAGTTCTCAATTAAGTGTGTCTACGGTTATGTGTCTGTGAACAAGGAGGGTATTTTGAACACCAACTGCAGCCTGCAGGCCTACAACTGTAGCTGAACTAAACTTCCTTTGAGCCTTTAATGCTGAAAGAAAATTTCCCCTTTTGGCGCAGTCTGTAGCTATCTCAAACGTTCATAAACTTGACAAACTCGCCGACACTTTCAAGCGGCGTTATGATTTGGTGGTAATAAAATGAACATATATTATGCTAGAGTAATATGGCTACTAATGTTGTTTCTGAAATTTCAAGCAAATCCTAAAAGTTTCGACCGAGTTATTGGAATTTTTTGTTGGGTCTACTTTTTATCGATACACAGCGTATGTCACCCTCGCTCTCCTTTCGCGCAATAGATGGCGTGGGATGACAGCAATTAGCATTGGGTTTGGTAAGGAAAAGATTTATATGGGTTATCTCAGTTGTGCGCAATCAGGTAACGGATTAAATCTTACCTCAGTAGGTGCGTACTCAATTAAAATGGCGAGTTTTCACCAATCACCAGAAATTTTCAGTGCGTGACGGTTGACTAATAAGCTTAAAGTCCGTCGTTGTTAAATTAATAAAATTCTTATTAATTTCGCAGTTTATGCTGAGTCGGCTGAAATTCGTGTATTGCGGAAATTTCCGATTTTAATTTAGTGTATACACCAGTTCCCGTGTTTTCTGATCCGATTATTCGTCTTATTATTTTCTGGTGTGCCTCTGCAAAGTTTTCGCGGATTATGTAATTATTTGTTTTATTTAGAGAAGGTAATTTACCAAAATTGATACAATGATCTGAAAGTATGACTTAGTAATTTAATAAACTTGCATTGTTTATAGACTGATGTGATCAATTGAGAAGGTGGAAGGCTTTGTTGATACTAAAAGTTGATACTGGAAATGTGATGTTGCTAGTGGAAATGTTTACCATTTACTTATTTTGGTGGGTGAAATTGGTAGCTGGAAATGAAGGGTCATGACCCAACTACAGGAGTTGAGCCACTGTGAAACGCCTATTAATAGTGTGCCGATAATTTGAAAGTTATGAATGTACATTGTTAATCTCCCACTCTCTCTTTGTAGAGCTCATTTTCACTTCCTTCCTTCAAAAAGTGCCTTAAAACTCACTACTTCTCTTTGACTTTCAAGCACATGGATCTCTGACTGCATCTTCCTCTGGCGTCTGACTATCCGCGCCTCAGACTCACATTTCGGTGTGACCTTGCACGCATTACAAATCTATTTATTTAATGATGATAATCATAATAATAATCTTTAGTTGAAGAAAGACAATATGTTATTACATTTAAATATGAATTTTTAGATATTGTAATGTAAATGGGAAGTTTTTAAATTTTGTAGTTGTTTCTTGCAGTCTGTGGTAGATTGGGGTAAGAAGTTCAGTTCTAACAAACTACCATCCACTGTAGATGTCTAAATTTATGCAATTTGACTACCATCTATTATCCATCTGACCCATGAATCTTGAGTTGAGTCTGACCTGCCTATGAATGTTTTGACTGAGAAGCTGTGAATAAACAGGATCTGTGACTTCGCTTCCTTTATACGCCCACTCTAGAGTTACAGTAGAGAACTTTGTGGTTATAATTAGAAGATATGGTCAACATACTAAAGACAATATCTTATGCATATTTCAATACTCCTGATAACCTATTGTTTACTTTTACCATGTATTGCAAAAATTCTGTAACCCATCCCACTTGATCGCACATGCATAGAACCTGAATTCAATAACTCCTCCCTGTCTGAACAGGTTTTCAATTGTCAAAAAAGAGCAGATAGATTGATTTTTCAGATTACCATTGAAGTAGATGAATGCTGGTGTTTAATATGTTTCATAGGAAAGAAAACAGACTGAAGAGGTATTTTAGATTCGTGATCCACAAAATTATCTTTTCAGTTAAGTATTAAACTCTGGGTTCAGATGAAGAGTTAGGGTGTTGACTGTGATACATAAAATTCAAGTACACATCTCAGAATGTGCTGTGTTTATGAAGTGGTATTGGGCAGCAATGTGTGCGGCCTTTGTTCGAGATTCAGGCCTCTTTACGAGGTCAATTGTAGCTTTGTTATTGCAGGAAGCGCATATAGGCCACTTTTGTCTTTGAAGTGTCTGAGTAATTCTAAGGTGTCTGTGGTTGATATGAGAATAGTAAATGCTGGTTTGTTATTTGCTTGGTAGAACCTGAGTGAAGTACAAAGTGAAAGATGGCTTCCAACGGCAGTGCAGCAGCGAACGCTCCTGAGGAGGAGTTTAGGGAGCTGAAAAGCAGATGCAAGGTTGGTATGATATTCATTTACAGATTATGCTACGGTAGATTTCAGAAGAGAGGTGTTGAAGAACTTTACAACCCTGAAGTGAATGTTGATGACTAAAGAAAGAGTTCTTTTGGGACCAGAAATTTAAAGGATTTTTGAGGCACTCGTAATAACCACAGAATGAATGGGATGACCCAGTTTGTGAGACTTAATTCTACACCAAAGTTGAAAGGATGCTTCCTTACAGTTAGGTACCGGTTATGTATCGTGCTACAGTGCTACTTGCATTTTACATGCATATTTTGCTAGATTTAAAGTTAGGATTGAACAAATATTAATTGTTTATTTTATTGTTGTCATATGATATATTGTATGGTAAAATATTTAGCAAAATATGTCACTTAGAAGTTAGAAAGCTGCATTGACTGTTTTTTCTCTTATATATGAAGTATTTATTTGTGTGATTGACTAATTTATTGATTAATTAATTTTGACGGATGAAAGAAGATTTAAAGCTTGGTTTGAGCAAATATTAATTGTTTATTTGTTATTGTATGTCTTTACTCTTTATAGCATATGTATTTGCAATTGTATTATGTAAAAAACTACAAATATTTATGTGTATAAATAATGTATTGATTAGATTTTTTGGTATATTTCAGATATTATTTGATGCTGACCCATCTCAGGTAATTTTGTATAACAAAGTTATTGACAGTTGTAACACTATATACATGTAAGATATCTTATAATTTTTGAATAGTAATTTTAGCATTTTGTTTTGTCCCCATCTCTGCAGGACTATATCACATTCCGTGCACAAAGTTTTCACCAATTAAATTTATAAGGAAGCTAAATGTATTGTATTGCTGTTTGAATTAATAAAACAACTTTATCGAGATTTTGCAATAAAATCTATGCAATGGATCGACTATAGAGCAATATTAGTATTGGTAATTGAATTAATAAAATAAAAAATTTATCGAGATTTTTGCAGTATAATCTATGCAATGGATCAACTATATAGAGCAATATTAATTACCATTACCGTGGAGATATTACCATCTCATTCTCCATTGTCACGGTTTTGCCACAACAGTAAACCATATTTCCAAGGTAAAACAAAAATTGTCGCGTATACTGCATTATTTAAAGTTAGAAAATAAGAAAATTCTTTATTAGGCTACCAGCAAACACACAGTAATTTACAGAAGGAGTTAATAATAGAAATATTTATGCATAGCAATGCAACAATTAATGTGGGGAAAAAAATTAGAGCATCATTGTAGACTAAGCGTATTTGTTTGTGGTTTGGCAGTTTCAGACAGACGCTTCATTACAGCGATTCCTACGAGCTTTTCATACGGCTGATGAAGCGTTCAAAATGCTGATAAAGTGTAACAAATGGAGAAAGGAATACGGAGTCGTCAATCTGACGGAAGAGGATGACGACATCAAGGAGGAAATGATCGCTGGAAAGGCCATTCTCCTGCGGCACAGGGACTTCATGGGCAGGTAATAATAATCATATTAATAATTTAATGATAATAATCATAATAATAAGGCTTTCGGTGACCATTCAGCGCTTTAACGCTGTGGCCTTCACATTATCTTTTGTTGCAGTGTGATAGTAGTAACAGTGATAATGATGACAACAGTAATAATATATTATGGTCGCTTTTAAAGGAACTTTCTCTTCAAACCCTGAAGACGAGACCTGACAATTCCGGACTAGTTTTTAAACAATAGATAGCAATGAAGTTCCTGAGGGATCCTAAATACCTCGGAGCATAAAAATAATAATAATGATGATAATCTTCGTCTAATTTCAATGTATGTATGTGCACTTGTTATAGCGCCCCTTCAAGCTCTCTCTACTCAGAGGCGCTCCCGATGCAGAGCGGACACTGCATCGGAGTTTCACGCCGAAGCGCTGAGCAATTGTAAGTGAAGGACTTGCCCAAGGTCCTTACGCGGGGAGGTGGATTCGAACCTCGGACCTTCCGGCTCCAAGGCAACGACGCCACCACTAGACCACCGCGCCCCACAAACTGACACAACACAGAATGATTGCAATTCATAGTATCAACGGATGATCACAAATTATTACAGGAGTCAAATTTAACTGTTGGCAGCCGTGCAAGGCGTCTAACATGTCCTACTACTCAGTTTACCAATGCCATCTGCCGAATGAAAGATTAAGTGGACCTTTGGGAGGGTAGCGGGAAGCAATACCATAAACCACTCCCTAATAAATGCTTGATGAAGTTTATCCCAAGAATGTCATTTAAAAACATTTACTAGCAAGCATAACAGTAAGTACTAAGTAGCCATACTGTCAGTTGTGTTAATATGCACCTACAACATTTTGCCTGTTGTTTTCTGGAGATAATCGAACATACGTACATGTATACGTAGAATGTGTCTTTGTAAAATTGGCGCTACCTGAATTTGTTTGTGTTGTGAGCTGAATCCATTTGAATATAGGTGCAATGTTCGTGGTTGATAATTGAGTTGTTGCTTCTCTTTGTGCAGGCCAATTCTTTACATAGCAACGAAAAAGCACAACGCCTATGAAAGAGATATCGACAAACTGACGAAATTTATCGTGTATATGCTTGTGAGTATAATATTCTTACTGTTGAAAAAGTTGTTTCGAAAGCACATTCTATTTTTTTAAAAGTACTATGAACCATTTTCTTGGCATTGAGCTTACCATACACTGGATGTTTTGGGTGTTTCTTTCCTTTGAAATGCAACTCGTTACAGCTGTCAGCTTATTATTTTTATTGTTACAATTATTATTATTGTTATAATCATTGTTATTGTTATAATTATTGTTATTGTTACAATTATTCTTATGTCATTGAACATTGTGTGTTGCAGGAGAAGGCATGTGCAAAGTGTGATGAAGACATCATAGACAATTTGTGTATAATATTCGACTTGAAGGACTTCAGCACGACGAACATGGATTATCAGTTTGTTAAGAATCTCATCTGGCTTCTCAGTCGACATTATCCGGAACGACTCGGCGTCTGTCTGATCATCAACGCTCCAATGCTCTTCTACGGATGCTGGACGGTCATCAAGCCATGGTCAGTCTCATTGCTCTCTGACCATTGTCCAGTCTGTCATTGTTATTCGTAATTATCGTAATCACGAATTTGTATAGCGCCACTTCGTGGGAGAATTCCTCAGAGGCACTCCCAACCTGACAGCACCAAACCACCATCATGCTTGTAGAAAAGGGTCAAAGAAAGACCAAGACGTTCATTAACATTATTATGGGGACTGCTAAGTAATTTATTCCCGAAAGACTAAACTTTGATTCACTGATTTTTATCGTTCATTCGTAAGAAAACTGTTTGTTGTTTATCATCACAATTCTTGGTATGACTTAACGACAAAAATCTGAATTTTAGGGAGAGATGAACATGTCCTATATGATTAATGAACACTTTTAAGAAACAGTGCATGTGCTGTCAAATATACAAGTTTATTAGTAAGCAACTGCCAAGTTGTGCAGTAGGGTGTGTCAATTTTTTTAAAGTCAATATTTTTAAAGGCCTTAGGGATAAAATAGTACATTTTCATGTGAAAAATCGAAATATAAGCATAAAATTTGTCTGCAATGAGATTTAGCTACTTCAATTTGCACTTGAATTATCGTGGAAAATACGCAAATTGGCTGCTTTAATATGAAGTTTTCATAAATAATTTTAAATGCTTTAATTTAAGTTTTTGCTTGTTAGATTTTTATATATAGCCTATTCTTTGATGTTTAACATTGTTTATTAGTGATCTGTCCCATTAACTAATTATCAATCTGTTGCACAATGTGTGCAACATTATTGTAGTATTGCAACTATTGCATGTTAGATTGTTAGAATACAGTCACTGTTTGTGTATTTCCTTGAGATAGTCAGAATGTTCAATATAAAAACAAGATTGCTAGTTTGGACTCACTTACATGATTTACATCACTTAGTCGGCTCAGGCAGACAGCCTCCTACAACTGTCAGAAATGTCATTAGATATGGGTTGCACCGGAGAGAGATGAGTGACCAAGACAGACGAAATTACAGCCATTACCCACTTGTCACTGACTGAATGATTGGAGTTCTTGCTTAGTGGTGCAAGGCAAATCTTAAATTCACTGAGCCAGTCATAAACAGTCACACAAGAATTAAAGCAAAGTTGAAATACACGTGGTAGTATGGAAACAAGGTGTCTTCTGTCAGAGTGAAGTTGGAAAAGAGATAGGTTTATGGAAAAACTTGACAGACTCATAGACAATATAACCTGTAATCGTGACGTCAAAAGTTGCACTGATGTAGGTTGCAGTTCTCCCTGTGTTGGTGGAGTGCACATATTTTGTGACTGCAGTAGAGAGAAAAAGATTCCCGTCATTAAGTTAGCTTCCATCAAAAGTCAAAGAAAAAAATTGGAAGCATTGGACCTAATCAGATAGGACCAGTTGACCTTCAGGAAACAAGAAAACAATTGTGACAGAAGGAAAGGCAAGTATAAAATGAAGGATGAAAAAGGAGTACAAAGAGTGATAAACAAACCACAGAAGAGGAGAAGATGACAGAGAGATCCATGTTTTATGTACAGCAGAAGGAGTTTGATGAGTTTGAGGAAAAGATGGAAGAATCGGTGAGGACAATTGTAGTGATGAAAACAAAAAACTACTTAGCCTACAAGGTGAAGGTGTGGTCTTTGATGATTTTGCAAAGACTAGGAAAGAGCTACGAGATAACCAATAATTATAGTCCTAGTCATTCTAAGAAACCACATTGAGTTGAAATAGACAGTGGAGAATTCTACTGCTGCCTTGATTGATTTGCTTTGACACAACTTTGGTGATCGTTCACAACAAAGAGAAGAGTACTCAGGAGAGAGTTATGAGGGAACTTGATGCAAAGTTTGAAGACAATTCAGCACATGGCCTCAGTTTATTTCTTTGATGGACATAAACATGAAACCATTGCAAGGTCGTGATGACTGAAGAACGTGAGGATGATTGTCAAGCTCGGCGTTGGGGTGCATTGTTAAGCGGTTCAATCTAAACAGAAATCACAACTGGACCCGGAAACCCAAGCATCTTTTTTGCCAGATACAACTGATCAAGGAACAAAAAGAAGAAGTGAAAACGATTGTCATACCAACATTGAGAAGGTCGGCTTGGCAAAGTTCTAGTGAGTGTGTGCTCCAAGAAATGTTGTGCAGTGATGAAGAACAGGAAAGAAGATATGCAGTGGAGAAGATAATGAGGATCAGAAGTGAAGGAGATGACATGGCCTGGAGTTAGGCGGGTGAGACCAAGGAGAGCCACAGAGATCAACCCTGAAGCGATTAAAATCTCACAACTGATTGATTAGAGTTATAGGGCTTGTGAACCCCCTTGTACCTGCTCCCTATTAGCAACAGCAGCGATCAAGGCGATTTAAGGCAACCCAATAGACTGGCCATCGCATCGCTGCGGTGGTCTCTCGCTGCGTTCTTGCCTTTTTGGCTGTGCTCCATCTTACTTGTGTGATCTTGGTCAACCAGTGTTTGACGTTGCAGCGCGTCGGGCGCTTCGCTCTACAGCCAGGGATGAGCTCCTGATCACGCGTCCTCGCTTAGCTATTAAGCAGCGCCACGCTTCGTCGGTTGTGGGACCTACAGTCTGGAATGACCTCCCGCTTTCTCTTCACTCTCTACTTGTGGCTCATCCGGTGGGGTTCTGCAAGTCCCTCAAGTCCTTTTCTTTGGTCGTAGCTGGGCTGGGAGCGACTCTGAGTAGTTTCTTGAAGGGGCTCAATGTAAATGCTCTGAATGAATGAATGAACGAATCACACGCACAGACTTAGGAAAGGTTTGTGAAAATGACAACCAAGACTGCTCGCCATGATTACAGCGATGAGAGGAGAACTCACCACATCAGAGGTCAAATGGTCAGCAGGGAGGTCAAGGGTCGATAAAGAAGCAAGCAGGACGTGATGCCTTGGTTTATTTTGCACAATTCCATTAATATGACTTCATAAATGGCATTTGATATGGCATTGTGTAGCTATAGATTTTTTTCAGTCCTGTTGTACGTTGAAATCAATTGTATGCAATTTATAGCTCATTTCAACTGTAAATTGAAGTAGCTAGCACTCCATAAAAACTGTTTCTGAAGTTATATTTGAATTCAGCATGCAAAACTGCACATTTTCATCACTAAGCGTTTTTGAAATTCAAAATTTTTTGATTTGACCCCTCAAATTGACACACCCTAGTTGTGCAGTGAGCACATTCTAAATTTGCTGATTTAATAATGACAGTTTCTATGGTGCTATTGCACAGCCAAGCCGTTACAAGTGGGCCTACATAAAGAAGAACTTTGATGTGTGCATTGACGTATTGCAGCACCTATGATCTGAGTTGTGGTGGCAGATATTTCTGATCCAAGATCAATTGAATTCAGATATGATCCACAATGGTGTCACCCAGTTGGTGCTTCAGCATTTGAATCTATCTATCTGAAAAATTTAGATAGCACCCTTCCAAGATAGCTATTCAGAGGTGCTCCCAACCTAGGTTTGGCCAAAGGGAAATGCCTTAAGAAGTTTATAAAAGAGTTAGACAAGACTCGTGGAAGGGAACACAGGCCAAAGGGGAGGCTATTTCGAACAGATGGACCCACAATCGAGAAAACCCCATTCCATCTGTAGATAATAAGCCTGAAATTCAGGATAAATTTGAGCTTTGTGTTCATTCTATCTGTCTTTTGGTGTAATTTTTTTCAGGATGAGCAGTGTGACCACGAGTAAAGTAGTGTTTGCTGACGACAAGAAGCTGTGCGAATACATACATCCAGACATGCTGCCAGACTAAGTTCCAGTGATTCCTAGAGGCCAACAAAGGCTGCTGCTGCTGATATACCTGACTATAACAGGTTGTCCTCATCTGATGGAGCTTGGTGACTGCGCCGCAACATATCTATTTTGTTAGACCACAGTTTAACTACTTCGCCTTAATCAAAAATTTTGCAGAGCCATCGCTAGATGATTAATAATAATGAGATTATTAATATTAATGAGATTATTAATATTAATTATATGATTAATATTAATTATACGATTAATATTAATTAGATCATTAATATTAATTAGATCATTAATATTAATTAGATCATTAATATTAATTAGATCATTAATATTAATGAGATGATTAATATTAATGAGATTGATAATATTAATGAGATTATTAATATTAATGAGATGATTAATATTAATTAATGAATAGTCCGAGTGAGATTAGCCGTAAGTTACTGGTGCTTGTTAGATGTAACTATGCCTGAGTTGAATCGCAGTCACAAGAAGCTGCTCCCATTCCACATATAATAGATCAAAAAGTTTTGTGCATCATTTTAGATTTCCAAGTTCAATACTCAAAAATATTGTATTAACCTTTTAACGACCAACGTTTGCTAAAATGCGTGGAAAAACAATGTAGCTGATTGCTGAAGGGTTAAACATCACGCTATAGAACTAATTTTACATGTAAAAACAATTCTATTTAATTTACATCAGACATCTAGATTTTTAGACACGTCTGTAAGAATTACTAATCAATTGTCAAAACTTTTTGAGTGGAAATAGTTAACAGTTCTTTTCTGATAAGACATGGTTTTTAACTTAAATATTCAGCACTACAATGCAATTTTAAATTCATTTTCAAAATTTTCTGACTGTCAGGGTTTTACTCAAGCATGATCACAGGTGGAATGCAATTCTGCTCTTTGACATGCTAGAGCAGATAGACTGTGAGTTGACGTTTTGGTCCATGGATGTGATTTGCAAACAATGTACTAGACTTCTGTGTCATTCAGTTTTGTAGTGTGTAACAATTGTACAACTTTTAAATGCATTGCTTTTTTTTAGTAGCAGATGTGAATGCATCTTTGTTGCTAAAGAGATCTATGTGTTTGATTTCAAAACCTGCTAATTTAACATTCCAAGTTTTTGTTTATAAAAGTCCATTTGCTTAGAAAAAATTCTTCTTTTGATCGGATTCTTAATGAGGGTGAATTTCTTCATTGCAAGTCACTAAATGTTGCAGCACAAACTTTCCAGCGGCAATGTTGGCAATTAAGAGATGTAGGTAAAATGAATGGCATTTAGTTTTCATGAAAAGGGATTTTTATAGACTGATGTATACCAGTATGTAGTGTTTGCATAAAAGAAAGTTGAGATTACTAATTGTGATCATCTTGGTGATATGGTATGGAATGGCCTCGCTCTCTTGAGCTACACCTGTTCCCTAGGTTACTATCTGACACATTCTATAAGCACTTGAAATCTGTTCTTTTTGGCCGTGCTGGAGTTGGGAGCACCTCTGAGTAGTTTCCTGAAGAGTTGCTATATAAATACTTGAATGATTAAATAGAAAATGGTTTATCAGCTGTATTGTGTTTTGTTATTGAAGAGGTCTGTAGAAAATGTTGTACACTGCCTGTGGTGATCAGCTACCACTGTCACAATTGAAAATTTACTCGTATGTGCACATCTGTATAATGTATGTGTGGGTCAGCATAGAAAGAGTGACTTAACAAAAGAGTGAATTAATAAAAGAGTGACTTAACAAAAGAACATCAAATTGTGGAGCAATTTTAAAAGACAGATAGAAATATGGCAGATTTTAAAGAGCAACGTAATTATAGTGATGTAACAAATTGGTTAATAAATTGTATTGTTTGTTGGAGAATATTCAATGGGGGGTTTGCGTATTTGTAGCGAGAAATTGTGCAAATTGACCAGTCACTCTGTGTAAGAATCTCAGTTTTGCGAAAGATCTTGACCAATATACCTCCAAGGGAATTCCCACAATACGCACTTGACGTCATGTCATAGAGTTGCAGTGGTGGTTTTACAGCAAATGCTCTGGTAAAAAAGCCTTTTGCCCTGCCAAACATTTTGTCCTGTCACTCTTTTGAATTTTGATTGCATTTCTTAAGCTGTCACTCTTGATAATGGTACTAGCATTCTCGATACGTTACTTGCGTTCTTGATACGGTACTTGCGTTGTTCCTCTGTTAAGTCACTCTTTCATTATGATGCTCTTATGAACAGATTCCCTATAGGAGAATTCTGGGAACATTGCTTAGATACATTTCCTGAACAGAATGATTTTATTTGTGTAAAGCTTTAATTTGTCAAGGCAACATTGATGCTAAAATTAGGCAAACTTGACATTCACGATGGCATGTGAAGGAATCTTAACTTTGTTAAATGTTTTGAGTCTCTCGGCTCTTATTTAACAAGAGTCATCTTTTACCGAGACAGCATTTATCTTGAGACTTTTGGTTTATGGTGCATGCTTACTTGCTTAGAAAATTTCATTTGAACATCTGTTTCCTGCTGAATTTGTAAATAGAAATAGTGTCCAATTTGCACATATCCTCAATGGCGGTTACGTGTGCCGCATGTTCCAGTGAACTTGTTATTGTTTTTTTCGAATTGACATGTCGAGTTAATTTGCGTGTGTTTGGCTGTACGCCCGTTTTTAACAATTGTTCGGAGTTAGCATTGATGCGAATTTCGATGGATTTGCGAACAATTTTAGTGTATTTTCACGGTATATATTTACCACCTTTTTATATTTGTACTAGACATGTGTGCACCAGACAATTGTTATCATGAAATTATTGAAGCTGTTGATGTGATGACACGTAGATGCTTAGAACTGTGCAAATAATTTTGGATAAGAATGAATCTCAGAATGTGAATCTCCGTCAATTGTTCGTTAATGAATTGCTGCTGTGTTCTTTGCCGAAGTTCTTTGCTCGAGTTGGTCATCAGGGCTCGTATTCATGATGATATCTTAGCTTGTGTACTGACTAAGCGCTACATTGCGACTGTCGGTATTCACCAGACACACTTAGGGGATCACATAATAAGTCTGCATCTAAATTGTGGTTATAGCAAGCGCGCATGCGCAAGAGGTGTTTGTCTGCATACAGTTAGATATAAATATGGTTGCAACGCCCACAGAAAACATTATATGCGATCTAAATGCGTCGTGTCACGCATGAATGACATTTTCTGACGGTGAAAACAAAAAGCATAAAAAAGCTCATCATCCCACAGCTAGTGGACATAGCTATGGTGCCTTCAAAACACTTTGACGTCTTAAACTTCATTGATGTGAACGAGCTATGGTGCCTCCAAAACACTTTGACGTCTCAAACTTCATTGATGTGAACGGATTGCAAATGACCCGCCATGTTTGGACCCTCTGACTAGCCAACATGCGCTATCCTTAGAGACTGACCACAGTGACCAGCACTAATTGTCACTTAGATGGCTAAGAGGTTGTGCATAGAGATTAGTTACCAACTAGCCAGATTTAGTATGCAACCAAGACTACGATACCATCGTGAATACGTGCCCAGATTATAGTTGTCAAGATACAGACTTAACCGTTAACAATCTACTTCATAAACGAATTTTAAATGTTTCATGTCTTCAAATTAGCTTTATACAATAGTTGTGAAAGCATTCACATTGCATAAGCTACTGTACTAGACTATTACGATCCACACTTGCAAATATTGTATATATTTTATTGGATATATTTTGCACCATGTCCAACAATTAGATTGAATAAGCAAACAAAAATTATTAGCATTTGATTATCATTCCATACAAGCCCAATACTCTGCTAGGTCTGGCGGCGGCGCTTCAAGTGGCTGAAGCTGGAGTTGAAAATATTAGTTACCGGTTTACGAACAAATACGATCTTATATTATCGGCTACGTTATCGCATTCCATGTCCCGACACTATACAAGAATACATCGCAAGAATTATACCGCGTAGCAAGTCATCGCCGTTAATAATATCTCGACGACAACATTATCTCTTTGCTCATCGGTTATAGCTGCCATATTTATATATTTTACTATAATATTATGAATTCATACGAGTCGTAACATATTCCACAGTGCAAAATCAAAAAATCTACTCAAAAATCATCGAGGTCATCATCGTAGAGGCCTGTATTAATCTTCTTCATCTGTCAATATTTTACACTTGCTCCTACATCCTGCTGCCTTCGTTTAGTTGCGTTTTATGTACAGACGAAATAATATCACTTGAAACTGTCCACTTCTCGCAATCAATTAACAGCTGCGTGGTTCCCCGTTGGAAGTGCCGAGAATGATGATGATGCAGATGGTCAGTTCAAGTTGAAGAACTGATCGGTGTCGTCTGTCGGCACTTAGAACCACGTCTGAAGAAGTTAAAACAAAACGGAAATTGACAAATAAACAAGGCATAGGCTGAGCCTAAAACACAAAAAATTATGTTATAGTCCTCATGCTGAATAATAATTTTGAACCAAAGCACAAACTGAAGCGGGCAGGATCCAGAGGGACCAATGACCCCCCCCCCCCACTGAGAAATTAACACATTTGTCACCAGGTATTCCGGTGGGCAAAATGGATGTGCGCCCCAACAGGTTCGATGCAACCGGAAAAGGTGGACAGAGAGAAAAGTACCGAACGACAAAAAAGATCATCAGCTATTTCAGCGGGAAAAATGGTTTCGTTTTTGGAGAAATTGGCAACATTTCAGTCAGCTGTTCTGGGTGGACAAAGTGGCATCTTTCCCCCAATATTTCGACCAAAATGGCTGAAAAAATCAGATTTTTCGGGCAAAGACCAACGGAAAAATTTGTCAGCCAAGGCCCAAACTTTTGGGCCCCCTTGGATTTTTTTTTCATTCATCCCTGAACTGAAGCACGTATTATTTTTGCTGTGGATAACAATGAGTGTGCTAAAAGAGCGCTTCTGAAGAGCTGTGCTGTGAGAGGCGCCTTACAAATGTTCGTAGAGATTAGATTAGAAAAGTTAATCAAACTCACTCGATGATTATGATGATTGTTGTCAAAAGACGTAAATACTCCATTCAGTTGTGTTGATCCATATCTTCTTCATCCTGTTCACAAACAGAAACACAAGCCTTTCAAAATAGCGGTTCTTTAATAGCCTTTCAAAGCCCAGAGCAGGAAAGACTATCCGTAGTAAGTGATAGAAGAAAAAAGAAAGTTGTGGGGAAAATATCCCCTTTGTTGTTTGTATGTATGTGCACTTGTTACAGCGCCCCTTCAAGATTCCTCTTCAGACGCGCTCCCGACTACAGCACAGACACTGAATCAGAATTTGACGTTGAAGCGCTGAGCAATTGCGAGTGAAGGACTTGCCAAAGGTCCCTACGCGGCAGCTTGAGGTGGATTTGAAACTGCAACCCTCCGACTGCAAGGCAATGAACATACCCACTACACCACCGTGCCCCACCATTTCTGATAAATGAATGCCCCCAACCAACCAACCATCCCTCACGTTGCTCAACATCACATGACACCTCTCAAGCTGTTCTCAATTTCACAAACTGTTGAAGACTGGTTTTTTTCGCTTGATCTCGACCGAAAGCGCCTCTGAGTAGGAACCTTGAAGGGACGCTATATAAATTACGATTGATTGCGACAACTCACCCGTGGAAAACTAATGAAATCGTCGTTGAACGATTGAACCGGAAGGCATGACGACGACGTCGTGTAACCCCTCGACCTCGAATCCTGGCTGCTGCCCCGGCTGTGGAGCGCGGCCGGCGACACAGAAGTCGACAGTGGCTCCCTCTGTTCGCTGTCTGACTCAGCCGCAGCGTTCCGCGACCCAAGAACAAACGTCGGGGACGTAAACAGAGTTTTCGCTTTGTCGTCGATCGCTGGGAAAGACCCGTGTCGGGGAAATCCCAGCTGGAAAATATCGGAGCCGACGCTTTCTTCCTGTTCCGCTTCACCGTCGTTCGACGCCACCGTTCCGTGACCGTGCGATAGACGAGATGACGTGAGGTTTAAACTGACCGAGTCGGATTCTAGGAGGTCCGGCATGTCCATGAGAATTCGCTCGGAGCCAGAGGTAGAGTGTAGCGGACTTAACGTCGGCATTTCTTCGCACAATACGTCTCTCTTCTCAACTAAAAAAATAATAATCGGCATTGATTGCAAACCATTTTGCTGAAAATTCACATTGAAGCCAGCTACACATACTGTGTGACATCATAATGTTGGTAATTCTTCACATAAAACATTTTTTTCTCAAATACAATAAGAAAAATAATTGGCATTAATTACAAACAATTTTTCTAAAACTTCACAACACAGCCGGCTAGACGTACTGAAAGACAACATGAAAAATTATCTGCAAAACAGATACTCTGAAGAACGAAAACTGACAACAAAAATATATCACGATTACAATTTTATAAATTGAACAACTGAATTAAAAAATATAATACAGTGCCATTTATTTTCTGCTGAATGAATAGTCATTCTGGAAGAGGCGCTATGTAAACCTTTAAATACGATGAAATAGAAGCGAATTTGGACATTCAGCATTCTTTCAACTTTAAAATTCAAATATCTCTCAATTCTTTTGAATGAATTATAAATCATTTGTGCTACTCACTATTTGACTGTATAATTCCAAGAGGACTCGAAAATGTATCGTAGAAATTGTGTTGTGACGACGTATCGTTGACGTCAAGATTTGACGGTGAATAAGCGTCGGCGTATGACGAGAAAAGACGACTTTTCCTCCCTGTTAAACAGAATTCTTGTATATTATTAATTCATTATGGATTATTTATATAGTGCCACTTCAAGGCTACTACTCAGGAGTGCTCCCAATCCAACATGAACTTAAAAGGACAGTTTTAAGAAATGCATCTGAGCCAACCCTACGCATCAGACTGCTACTGATGTTGGACTTAAAGTCTCATCAATTTCGTCTTCCATACCTCCACCATATTGTATGTAAAAACCTTTTATAGCAGTGTGATCTGTCCATGACATGAAAATAATCTATATAAATAAAAATGAAACTTTCCAATAGTTATTCACGCAATCATGCCGAAACTCACGCACCGATTGTTGTGAAAATTTACCAAAACCTTCCATTCTAATAGCACCATGTCATAGGATTTCTTTTCCACGAAAAAACGCAATCTTTTCCACAAAAAGTGAACTTTGCAATACGTTCGACCGCCATTTGCAAACTCAACCAAACCACGCGCTTGCAAAATTTCAGAATAATTGTCTTCACCCGTTAAACACAGTGACGATACATCAATGAGGTTGCGTCCCGTGACGTCATAAGCGAGTCGAATATTACGAAAGCGCCCTTCTAACATTCTTGGGCTATATCCGCTGTCAGTAAAGGACGGTGTGAGAGAGGGGGACGGAGGGGGAGGGGGAGGTGGAGGGGGAAGGAGAGGGTGAGGGGGAGGGGATGGGGAGGTCTTTTCTGCCACAGCAACGCGTGGCTGGGTACAGCTAGTCTGGTATAAAATTTGGTTGTGCAAAACTTTATTTATATAACATGCCCATGAAAATACCACGCGGCTAGAGTGCATGGTTTGTAAAACCTTGTACAACCCATGGGATAAATGTGCGAAAATACAGTAGTCAGTAAATAAACAATAATAGTTAGTCAAGTGGTGGCTCTCGATAATGATATATAAAAAAAGATTAGACATCATTACTAAAAAAAACATCAGATATACGTTTCGCTGGGAAAATTAATAGTCAGTGAACTTACTCTTCCGATTTCCCTTGAAGACATGAGTCTTGGATCGCTTCTTTAAGGATCGGTAGTTTGCATCTAAGAGTTCTGCACATAACACAACAAAGGCATCATCAGATGATTACGACATTCCATCATCAGCATTTCTCAGTAGCAATCACTCACTCAACAGAGCAGCATTACACAACCAATATTACTAGGTGTAAAAAGCACACAGATCGTCTGCTATCCCACATGGTCACGCCTTGCGAGTTTGTTAAATTAAAGGCCTCTCCTTTCTCGGATCAGCATCTGCTGGAAAGTTCTACTGGTACACGTCCTGTCTTTGGCCGGTGTTCACAGTTGCGGCTCACTCCATCAGGAACTCTCTTAACTCATCATGTTCGCAACTCTCTTAGCAAGACTGTCTTTCACTATAAACTAAAAACTAAGTTTCCAGTCTACCTAATTAATACAATACAATACAACTTCAGAACTCATGGCTGCCAAATGGTTAGATTCAACTCCTGTGATAACTTGTGATCATCCGTTCACGCAACGAATTGCAATCATACTGCATTGTGTCAGTTTCAAATCAAACTTCCGCCCACTGTCCACATTGTTCAATACAACACACATGACCTTGTGGTTCTAGAACCGCTACGAGTTCTAGAGTTTTATTGCATTCATTATTATTAACTTCTATTCAATCTATTGTGCCCAGTTTCTCTCTGAAGCACTTATGCACATCTGGTGATGCCTTACACTGTAATACACTGTAGACATTGCACAATACATATAAATAATAATTAATACAACACAACCTTGCATCCGGATCTTTCTGGCCCTTCTCTTTGGAATGCGCTTTCTCCTTGCGTTCACTCTACACTTCTGTCTGGCAATCTTTCTTCTTCATGCTCTCTTCTCAAAACTGGCTTCTTCTCGCAGGGCCTTGCACACTGGAAGCATTTCTGAACAGTCCACCTACTAAAGGTGTTTTACAAATCCTTAAATGCAATACAATATACGATGATAACAATAAGCAAAGTAAAATAGCTTTTTCAACGGACCCGCTGGACGTGGTCCTTCGAGATGGTGATTAACGATTTCCGACCATCCGATCGGATAGATATCGGGCGATTGACAATCGATCCACTGATCGAACGCTGATTCCCATCCGTCGAAATGAATCTTCAGAAGACGACCGACGACGTGAACGATCGTCGCAACACAAATCAAACTTCAGAAGAAAATACAATCACATACATATATATACGCTAATCATCTAGTGTATACACTGTACAGTCTAGAACTTTCGAATGCAAATCACGGCTTTTACTCCAATTTACCGGTCTTACTCTGGCCAAGAGCATAAGTATCTCTTCATGATCTCATCTGCCTGCCGAATTCTCTCTTCGTTCTCTATGCTCACGTGACAGACATGATATTCTTGTTCCGTGAGCAAGTAAGGACTGCTTTGGCCACAACTCGAGCTTTTGCCTTTATTGCTCCTACACTTTGGAATCAGCTCTCTCTCCACTGACACGTTCTTCACTATTAGCTGGTACCAAAATATTTTTTGCTTTCTCAAAACTACCTTGTTGTGGGTGTTTCACACTGGGAGCGCCTCTGATCAGTGTGTGGGCACTTTAAAAGGAGCTATACAATTACAGACATACATACATACACACACACACACACACACACATATATATATATATATATATATATATATATATATATATATATATGAACACACATGCATAAGTGAATAATACCTTGGCTCCATGAGATCAACCGCCTCAAGCTTCATTCCAACTCGGTAGCCATGATTAGGGATGTCCTGCAATCACAAGTTCACCGTGTTATAACTAGTTTTAAATATCCTATTACAAAATAACAACAAAACAATGTTGACAATCTTTATTTAGGGTAGCACATGTGTATCAAAGACTAGGCTAGGTTATGCCTTGCTCCTGCCTACCTTTGCAAGCTCTGTCACCATACTCTTAGCGCCTGCCACTTCCGCTCCCTTCGTTCGAATGAACAAAGTCTACTCTCTGTTTCTTTCGCTCGTACTTTCAATACGCAGAACTGTGTCTTTTCGGCGATAGGACTCTCGACCTGGAATGGTCTCCCTCTGATGCTTCACTCCTTTCTAGAACTCCTTCTCAGGCATTTCCTCTATCATCTTAAAGACCGTTTCATTGGCCATGCTGCGGTTGGGAGCACCTCTGAGTAGTCCTTTAAAGAGGTGCTTTACAATTGATTTCACAAATTTATTTAATGAATGAATTTCGATTACTTACAAGAAAAGGACTTTGAATTTTTTTTTAAATTGTCTTACAAGATGCTTTCCGTAAATTGCAAAAAAGACTTAAAATTATTGATTGTTAAGAACATATTCTTGTCACAAAATTCAATCAGATAAGAGAGGACAAGTTGCACTATGACTTGTGCTGAAATAAATGAGTTGGGAAAGATCAAACTAATAAACACGATTATTAATTTAAAAATGATCAACACAAATGTCCTAACCTTATCAAACAAGTCCACCGGAGCTGCAATGGATTTCGTCAATTGTAGATATTCATACCAGTTAAACGGCGTTTTGCTTCCTAACAATTCACATCAAAACAAAACTATCCGCATTCAAAAATGCAATGGTTCAATTCCTATGAAACCACATAAAATCAATCACTCACCAAATGATCATGGTTCTGTGTGTCATGCGTACATTTGCTCAAGCGTACATTTGCTCATGCGTACATTTGCTATCTTTACATTTGCTCATGTACATGTATATATTTGCCGATGCGTACATTTGCTGTTGCATACATTTGCTCCTGTGTACAAAGTACAAACACTGAACATTTGCCCATGCGTACATTTGCTCATGTATACATTTGCTCAAGTATACATTCATTCAAGTGTACATCTGCTCATATGTACACTTTCTCATGGGTACAGTTGCTCATGCATACACTTTCTCATGCATGCATACATCTGCTCATGCGTGAGCACACTGAGCAGTGCACATTTTCAGGTAGAAGCATCAACAGACAACAAACCTTTAGGCGGAGTGAGCTCTAAGTTGTTAATTTTGCAGAATCCCATCGGTAGGATGTACGGTGACGTCACGTGATAACAGAACCATTCCGTTTCACTGCTGGCGCCATCTATTCCGATCATGAGGTAATCGAGGTTGAGGACTTTCTGCACGGTCGATACGCAGATGCACGCGAGGTTCAAAGGGTCGATCGCCTCCAACTTCATTCCGACTTGGAACTTGTGCAGGTTGTTCGAGACGTCTTTCGTCTAACAGTTGCCAAAAACAAAAATAACGCCCTCATTGAAAATTGAATTCATGGGTGTAAAAATAATAACACCAAAACATTGAAAACTTTGTCTGCATGTTCAACAATATGGGGCGCGGTGGTGTAGTGGTGGCATCGTTGCTTTGGAGCCGGAAGGTTTGAGGTTCGAATCCACCTCGCCGCGTAAGGACCTTGGGCAAGTCCTTCACTCACAATTGCTCAGCGCTTAGGCGTGAAACTCTGATGCAGTGTCCGCTCTGCATTCGAGAGCGCCTCTGAGTAGAGAGCTTGAAGGGGCGCTATAACAAGTGCACATAAAAACAAAAAACATACAAACAATATTTGACCATAATATCTGCCTGACACTGTATGTGATTTGTCATGTACTCAATTTGCAGTACAGAAAGATATAACAGTTGAGTAATGCCTGATCAATGCTAGCGGAACTATGTCTGAAACGTATGTCCTACAAACCAGGACCACAATTTCTCAAACTTGATCTTTTGTGATCACTGGGCCCTCATCAAGGATTCCCTTCCCTTCATTCTGCGTGGGACACTTCTTTCCAGATCGCAATCTACGCGTCTCTCTCTCTTCTTCAGACAGAAAGTATCCATACGAAATTCACTTACATCAAAAAGATGATTTTATTTAAATAAAATACCTTGTCTACCGATATTAAACATTATTTATTACACCACTAAATTAATAACATAAAATAACTTATATTTACTGACAATGTCCCATAAGAAAAGTTAACAGAATTAAAGCAACTCCATTTACCTTGACAAACATGTCCGGCGTAGAATCATTTTCACAGTATTGCTTGAAAGTTGCTTTGCTTAAAGATGCAGCTTTGTAATCTGTCAAACAAAGCAAAAAAATTAAGTAAATACCGATAGATAGAAGACGATAACAAAACAATAATTTCTACATCCTGGTCAACCAAACTACCCACACACTACCAAACAATTAAATCAAACAAAAATGGACATTTATGGGGTGCTGTGGTTGTAGGGCAGAGGTTCTCAACCGGTGTGTCGCGACACACTAGTGTGTTGCGAATAGACTGGCGGTGTGTCGCGTAAAAATGGTGTGTCACGAAGAATTGGTGTGTCGCAAAAATCCAGGAGCAAAAATCACATTAGGCCTAATTGTTAGGCCAAACAATAAGCGTAGACTCGTAGAGTCATAAAACGACGCAGAATCGTAGATTAGGATCGGTGGAATTTAGAATTTTAAAATAATTTGAAACTAAAAAAGCATTGAGTCTCAATATTTTCATTTATTCGAAATTTAAAATTTTTTAAAAATATAAGCTATTTTAACTTTAACATAGGCCTACTTTAATTTTAAAGATATTGACATAATGACGATTGCATGGTGTGTCGCCAAATTTGGATGCTAATTTAGGTGTGTCGCGCGCGGAAAAAGGTTGAGAACCTCTGGTGTAGGGGTATGTTCGATGACGTGGAGCTGGAAGATTGCGGGTTCGAATCCACCTCAAGCCGCCACGTAGAAACCCTGCCCGTGTACTTCACTCCCAATTGCTCAGGTGTTTTGGCATGAAACTCCGATTCAGTGTCTGCGCTGTAGTTGGGAGCGCCTTTGAGTAGAAATCGAGAAGGGGCGATATAACAAGTGCTCATACATTAGCTCATTAAAAATTGAATTCATAAATAAAGTTATTAATAATTAATAATGAAAAATAAAAATTATAATTGAAATTCATAAGGGAGCGCCTCTGAGTAGGTTTTTACTTGAAGGAGCGCTATATAAAAGTCTGAATGAATAAATAAATACATACATACATACAGGTTGTTAACAGCTGTTTTACTGAAGATTCTTAACCCTTAAGTGACAACCGTTACCATAACACAGTTCCCTGTGTGTTTTAGTTACGAGCGTTGCAATTACCTGACGAAGCGTCGAGATTATGGCCCACCATCTGCGACCATCCGACGTTGTGAATCAGCGTTGAAAAACTATGGCACCAGAAGAAGTCATTGTCGATCTAAACAAAAGATATTCAAATTTAAAGGAAGACCTATTTAGAAAGAACAACCAAAGGCGTAGGAGACAGGAGTCCAGAGGGGGCAAATCTGATTTTTCGGGCAAACAGACCCGGAAAATATAAAAGTTTTAAAATTTTCGGGCAAAAGTACCGGATGACTAAAAAAAGGTCGTCACAAAAAGTAACGTGAAATTTCAGAAGATTTCGGCCGGATGACTAAAAAAGCTTGTCAGAATTTTCGGGCAAACGCAACGGAAATTTTTCTTCAGATTTCGGCCGGATGACCAAAAAAATTTTGAGCAAAAGTCTCATTTTTGCTCCCCCACTGCTGGAATGTCCTATATGCCTATGAGAACAACACCTTCCTTCTGCTGCCAATTGCATAAAGGACCTATTCATCATTCTCTACATGATCTACCACTGATCAGCAAATGCAGGCAGTTGTCAGCTTTATCTCTTTTATTTAATTCATCTAACAATTACTACAGATCTATGTTCAGAATATTATTAGAATAATACGAACACCTGTAGTCCTGTACGATCCAGTATTATTGGTTATACGATGAATATTTAAAATTGAAAAACTATAAATATTAAAAAATACTTGAAACAGAACAATGCAAAATGGAGAGAGAAGAAGTACGCCAATCACACATTTATTGCAAGCACTGAAAACCTACATGCACAATCGCTACAACAAATATATCCGATAATTTATCAAACGTAAACATATATATATTTGAAACAATAGATATGCAATAAATTATTAGATCACTTAACACATTGACCGCCTACACGCCATGTTAAATGACTGGTTGTACTACGAGTTAACTTGTACCTGGCGGTCAACGTGTTAACCATGTCTCAGATTTGCACTTTCGTGCAACCCAGCATGTGCAAAATATTTCTTTTTATGATAATAACTTGATTTAATAACAATAATAATAAATGCCTTCCTGCTTAAAATATGCTCGGAGAGAGTTCGAACGAACCAACCTTACCTCCGAATTGATATATCTCAGTTTAAGTCGACCCCCGATGACTTCATCAACCGTTGAAACCTTCATCGTTGAAAGACACATTCGATCAACGACTTCGAGCACCATACCCGGTTGCAGCGGCCATTTCTTTAGCTCCTCGTTGATCTTACTCTTAAAGTTCTGCGGTAGAGTTCGAGCGCCGGTGAGGACTTTTACGAGAAATCCTTTCCAGTCGCAGTACTTTGTCTGAATGCCTGAAAAGACAGACAATGGAATGTAATCGCTAACAAACAAAAAATGAGAAGGTAAGCTGTTAAAACACAAGACAATCACCGCTACCATAGGTCGCGGCATGTCATTTTAACTGCCTATTTTACTCTTGACCTGCCTTATCATTTGCTAAAAGTCATTGAAATTTTAATATTGTCTTTACATTCAATTTCTTCAACCTGCCGAATAACTCCCATGACCATTCACCAGTGTTTACCTTGAGACGCCGCATAGGGACCCTGAGCAAGTCCTTTACTTGCAATTGCGCGCGCATCGGCGTGAAACTCCGATTCACTGTAGTCGGGAGTGCCTCTGAGTAGAAATCTTGAAGGGGTCTTCGAACAAATGCTCATACAAAGATAAATACCATATAATGCAATCTGCTGAAATTGCATAGTTGACTAAATACTTACAGGATACAACTATCTTGCTATTGTCCTTCTTCCAATTTTTACAAGTGACTAGTCACTATAATTATGACAAAACATCAATGGTAATGAGTCACTTTGAGTGAAGGAGTTGCTCAAGGATGTCAAATGCCTAATTTTCCAAACATAAGGCCACGGCCACGTGCAATGCATCCAGCTACAGTAGCAGCATGTCTCAAAGCTTTCAAGTTGTAGTTATGTTGCAGTTCAGTTATGCAATAATGTACCCGCCCTGACTACTGCCACTGTCTCAAATCTCTTATATTACAAAGTCAAATTAATAAAGTTCTTATTAGTTGGCATGATAAAAACCACATTACAACTTGCATTAGAGTGTGGAAATAGTAGTAAGAGCCACCAGTTAGACAGATGGAAGCGTACTTTTTGGTGGCACAAGTTGACAGCCGGAAGCAGCACACCAGCCAACCGGGTGGACGTCATTCGAGCAGAGGTTGACCCAGAAGTCCAACGACGAATCCAAACCAAAACCTTCGTAACGGACTTTCGCCCTGTAACCTACGTAAAACCAAAGAACAAGATCGTTTAAAGTAAGCAAGTTAGTATTTTCTCTATTCATCATCGTCTACATCTACCACTGATTAGCAAATGCAGGCAGTTGCCAGCATTATCTCTTTTTATATAATTCAACTAGCAATTACTACAGATGTTCAGAAAATTTTTCCAATATTACAAACACCATAACCTATTCATCGTTCCATTCATATACCACTGATCAGCAAAAATTAATGCAGGCAGTTGCCAGCATTATATCTTTCACGTAATTCTTTCAATCTGATTCCAAATACAACAAGTGCATCACTTATAAGTAAGTATTTTCTCGATTCATCATTGTCTTCAATGTCTTGATCTACCATCAGCAAATGCAGGCAAGTAAGTATTTTCTTTATTACTTCATTTGCGAAATGCACAATTGAACATAAAACATCGATGTAACACATCGAAGTAAGCATCAAAATGGTAACAAAAAAGGTGCACATCAAAATAAAGCGGCCAGAAACCGACATGTGACAGGTTTTGAACCCATGTGTCGCATTTAGAGTTAATCAAAGAGGTTAAGGCAAATAACAATACCGGCAACTTTGACAACGGACGTAATCCAGTAGACTTTGCTTGATGCTAAACATGTATCGTTGTTGACAACTTCCACCTTCATGTCCAGTATGACGTTCTGCCAGAAGTCAGACAACGGACACTGCAATTGAAAAAATAAATCCAAAACATATAACTCAACAGGATTTCAGAATTAAGAAAAGACACCACAGAAAGACAAAATAGTCAGAATAGGTATTAATTAGGTAAACTAGGTCATGTATAACTTAATGTCAGTGCTAAGATTCTAAAATCAGAAGAACCGTAAAAAATTATACAATCACAATCACGTCAGAATAAAGACAATAACATTAGAACATCTTGTAATTAATATGTGCAGTTAAAACACAGCATAATCTGGACTGCTACAGATAATCCATATTTGGTCTCACGTGTTTGAAGCACGTGACAGGAGCAGCAACTGCGTTCTCGCTATCCAAATATTTGCTCCAATCGAACGTCGAACTGTAACCTAACGAAAACGTTCAACATACACACGACAAATTAATCAACGATTTACAACACAGCGTGAAGTTTTCTTTAAGATCATTCTACTGTGCAGTGAAAAAATTTAAACAAATCTGGCTGAAATTTCATTATTTCTAAAATTAAATTAATTTAAGCCATTTCCATAATTCTAATAATCCCAACAGCACAGTGAAAAATCGTCTGCATAGGGATGTACTCATGTAAGCTGTCAATACTTCATAACCTTGGCTGCTTCAGGGATAGCTGAAAGGACTGTTCTTCTTGTATGTATGTAAGTTTGAGCACTTGTCATTTAACATCCCTTTAAGATTTATACACAAAGGCGCTCCCGACTACAGCGCGGACACTGAATCAGAGCTTCACGCGTAAGCATGAGCAATTCCAAGTGAAGGAGTTGCTCAGGTTCCCTACTTAGAAAAATTAATTTTTGCTTTAAAAAGAAATTTAGCTAGTTTAGTTAATTACAGAACGAGTTAAAACTCTGTTGAATGAATGAACTCACATTGTATCTGCTTAGATGGAACCGACGAAGACAATGGACCTTGCAACTGCAACTTCGCTTTGTTTTTCGACGCAATCAACGCCTTTTTCTACAGAACATATCAACCAATGTATTATTGCACATTAAACTATGAGCCTCAATTTAGCACAATTTATCCACTGCTGCACATAAGGAATCGGCATAGCTATGTTCTTGTCTGATAAATCTATAGGAAAGTCATTGCAGAACTGATGGAAAGCAGCTCCAGAAAGTTCAAAGAATGTAGACACTGATAAATGTAGTGATTTATATATCAAACAAGTCTTAAATGTTAAACGTCAAGTTTGTTATTGATGTTTAAAAAGTAACAGTATTGCAAGGATGTCCTTTGCCGCTATCATAAAAGTTATTATGTGATCAAGTAATGTGTTAAGTAATTCACATTCATCTCAATAGTAAAATAATAAATTAAATTGACAATAATATGCGACTCCTTAGGTACCGTTAAGCCCTGTGTAAGACAAAACATATGGAGACATAAAGAAAATTCAATCTTTTAGAAACTATTCCCCTTGGAAGCAAAATAAAAAAAATGTTATACACCATCATTAAAATTCGTTTTATGAAATCCCTACAAAAAACAGATCAAGTGAATCAGCTACGTTCACAACAATAGATTCCATCTCGTTCACTTACCTTCTCGACGGTTTTGTTGTGCGGACGATTTACCGATTTGTCTCGCTTGGACGACGAGTAACTTCGCGAGCAAACTCGGCTGCAGAAGCGACGTGATTTTGAGAAGAAGCTGTCCTGACGCCCACGGTAACCACAGAACTCACAGATACCTAAAACAAATCAGCAGCACAAATCTCTAGTTAAAAAGTCTCTTGACTGTGCTTTGCTACTCATTGCGGGGCGCGGTGGTGTAGTCGTTGCCTTAAGAGCTGGAAAGTTCGAGGTTCAAATCCACCTCGCCACGTAAGGACCTTGGGCAAGTCTGTCACTGACAATTCGGTGTGAAACTCAGATGCAGTGTCCGCTCTGCATTCGGGAGCGCCTCTGAGTAGAGAGAGAGCTTGAAGGGGTGCTATAACAAGTGCACATACAAACATTCATTGCTATCAGTCATAATTCGTCCAGGATAATGTAGGAGAGCTTTCTGAGTGCTCAATGCATCTGCATAAAAAAAGCGTGTTGAAAAAGGTTTATATGACACTGCATATGAAATTCATAAAGTATACGAATATTTGTAAAACTACATGCGTATTAAACTATAAGCATATTTATAAGTACATTAGTATGAAAGAAATAAGACCACAAGTCTGACAGTTGCAGGAGCTTTAGTTCTTATTGCCATAATTGGACAAGTTTCAGGCTATGGGTTCCATATAAATCCTTACCAATGCCATCGGGAACTGCAGCGCTGGTTGTAAGACTGACGCCAGTAACAGCGGTAGCAACTGCAGGAATCGAAATGCTAGCTTCGGCAGTTGCGACTGAAGTTACGGCATCACCATTGTCTTCAGGCAGCTTAGTTAACTGGTCCAAGACGTCGGAACTCAGTGAAACAAAAGACTTCTGCTGCATATCCTCGCTTGATTCTGTGTTAAAACTCATCTGGAAGAAACATAAAATCCCAGGATCTATATAATCAATGATCACTCATTCAATTTATTACCTGATGTGGCAAATAAAATGAGAACTGAACAATATAGAAGCAAAGCTAATTAGTCTTTCTATGAGAGAGAAGTTCTGTATGTGTGAGTATGTGACAACTGACCATGTGTGAAAGAGAAACTGACAGGGACACACAGAGATACACACACAAAGACAGACACAAACCACGAACAGAAGTAGAGAGAGGAAAGTCAACACAAAAAGATGCAGAATGTCGTATTCGCTCAAAAATTATGATTGCTAATTGTATTGTGAATCAAACAGACGCAGGAAAGGGGGACGCTACCCATACCCTGACCGACCCTCACGACGCCTGACCTGATCCTAACCGACACACACGGTCCCCGATACTGCAATTACGCCGCACATTTAGCCAATTTTGCAAAAAGCATTTGAACTTCTGCTGTGCACATAAGGCGGTCAAATACACAAAAGGTTGAAGGCCGTTACAAGGCTGTGCACTTCAAAGGCGACGGCTGTCATACGAAAGAACAGCAGCTATCTCTTTCGCAAGAACAGTGTAGAGTAGCGGACACATATATTAAGGCTGCGCAAATGTTCTCCATTAGTAAAGCACATCATACTTAATATATAAATTCCTCACCATTAAGTGAAAACAGCGAAACAATCCGAATGAGCAAACTATTTTCTATTCTTTAAATATTCAACAAACTTTGTTTTTAAAGCCTTTGCTGTTGGATGCACCCACTCACTGCGCATGCGCAGTTAAGGCTTCCTTTTCCATGGACAGCCGTTGCCTCCGTAATTAGATTAAATGCAGCGTATCCTACAATACGGTCACGGTTCAAATACGGTAACATCATGTTAGGCCTGTAAATATGTCACATGGCTTTTCAAATTGTGTTCTGTGAACCAAGAGGGTCGGCGTAGCCCGTGAGACCATTGTAAAATATTGTGAGAATATTTTGCCTGTAATAAAAAAAATTAAATAAATGTAGGCCCTAAGATCAGTTTTTCTTCTTAAATTAGGGCCTATATTATGTCACTGAGCTATGAAAACCTATAAAGAAGTCTAGAAAGCGCAATGGGCTCCCTGCACTGTCAATAATTCCACAAAGTTTGAGCACCACTTAGGCCTACATGTAATTGCCTGTTAACAGTAGGCCCAGGCCTGCACCATTCTACCGTTGATGGTCCTTTAATTCTCCTTGACGGGGTGTAGTGAAGTAGGCTGCATTTACAAGTTGATTAGTCAAGGTTGGTAGAAAATAATGTGAAGCTCGACAATATAATTATAGCCTATACATGATACAACATCTGTTTTCTTTAATCGCGTCTGAGTGGATTCGAAATGTGGCGCTACATAAATGCTCAAAATGGATATAATCTACAGATGAATGAATACGATATAATCGGATAGCCTATATTATAGCACAGTATAAATAATTACCAGTAGGTCTACCCGGATGGCTGCCTGTTGCCAACTTTTTTTGGTCGCGTGGTTAGCCTCCATCTTGGTAGCAAATGACCAGCATTTGCATCGTATATTGCTATTAATAAGCGGGTTCACCATCTCAGTGACCTTTCGAGTGCGCGTGCGCAGTAGTCAAGGCCACCACTACAATAGATGGTGTATATACCAAAAGTTCCGAAACTTAATGACTAGCGCATTGCGAATTTGCAATCTTTATCTAATACACCGTCTATTGTGTAGTGACCTTGACTACTGCGCACGCGCACACGAAAGGTCACTGAGATGGTGAACCCGCTTATAGTACACCATAACATTTCTCTTTATAAAATAGCCCAGGGTGAGAGCTGAGTTGCTCACCTTGTGCCGTCGATTCTTGGAACCTTAGCGACCGCTGTGATAAACCTTCTCCAGCTGAGTTGCTGAGTTGCTAGGGACCATTTAAAAAAATATTATTATAGCTTTAATTATTTGTTATTTCCAGCCTGTTGCGACTTTGTCCGCGTAGTACATTGCAGTTCTTTTAATGCAACCCGGCTTCGAGATTAAGCCGTATAGTAAAAATGCCATTGATTTAATGCCCTCAAATTTCTCTAATAAAATAAGTTAGCAGGAGATCTGAGAGGCTGGGGCTCACTTTTTGGATATATTATTATCTTATCTTTCATTATTTGTTATCTCCAGCTTGTTGCAAATTTTTTCTGGGCAGTACATTGCAGTTCTTTTAATGAATCCCGACTAATATGGCGGCTGCCGGAAACCGAAATTTGTAGCTGATACCATAGAATTGAAAGTAAATGTAATTTGCCTATGGAGTTCTTTGCTGCGAAAATGGCGGATGACAGTGGGCGGAGCTTTAAATCTCGTCACTTATTCTGACGACTGCGAGATCCGAAATCGACGTACTGTTAATTATTTATACTGTGATTATAGCCTAATTATAATATAGGCATAATATTATTATGCAGCCAAATTGTGCTGCAGTTCATTAGGCTAACGAATAAAGCAAAAAAATGACGTAGCTAGGCTAAATTGAGTCTAGTGATTGCGTCATCGCTCTTATTGTTACATTTGCCGTCCACAACTCGTAGAAGCCATGAAGTAATCGAAGATTTAAGAAATCTTCTAAAATGTTGCTGTTGTTCATCGAAGTTCTGCTAAATTTTGCTAGCTGCGCCAACAGTCTGTCGACCGTCCGTTAAGCTTTATCGAATGGTAGCCTACGTCAGGTAAACTCGAATATAGGCCTAATAGCAATTATCACAAAACAACGATCAATTAATCGAAATTTGCAATTTAGATATCGAATTTGTGATCTGCAATGATCGAGGCTACAAATCTTGAAGCAGCTATAGCTAGCTTGCCTGCTTTCGATTAGATTAAGCAAGACTCTGGCGCGCGCAGCAATAGGCCTGCTACTTTGCTTTGTAATTTTTTGTCTAAATTTTCAGTCTGTTTTAATAAAAGGCATATAGGCCTATAGGCCTAGCTAGAATTTTTTACTCGATCATTTCTATAGGCTTAGGCCTACCCGACCGACAGCGCCGCATTTGATCTTACATTTTACGAATGTAGGCTATGTTCAAATTTTAATGTTTTGTTACAGTTCATTTACATTTTTATCTTTAGGCTAGGCCTAGCCTACTTGTTTAATCTTAAAATCTATTGGAGCATTTAAAAATGATAGAATTTTTCAATAAGTTATTGAGACGTCTGTAACTCAAATGCTTTAAGTGTTTGGACCTATTTAAATTAATCTGTTTGTTGCTTTCCATTGTCGGTGGAGCGATCGCTGAAACATTTCCTTTCCGGATCGTCCGTCTTCGATCGGGATGGCAACTATATTGACAAGGAACCATCAGGCGAATCGTCATCAATCGGCAGATGGCGATTCTTGCGACTGGAACGACATCTGTCGAATGTGGTGCAACTACTAAGCTGCTGCTATTTAACGACGCAGTCATAATCAAAGCTGAAGGATGATTATTAGTTGTTGCCCTCCTCCTTTAATCCTGCTTGGGACTGACACTGCTCAGCACGAACACTGGCGGAGTTCCAACTACTATAGGTTCAACACCAACGTAAGAATATCTAGAAGGTTCTTATGGTAGGCCTAGTAGGGTGTCCATAAAGCGGAAATACAGTGATCATTTAACAAAGATGTTGGTTAAGTCATAGGCTATAAGTGATTCATAAAACAAATACCTTTTTACAATGCTGCATTCTATGATGCCACAATAATAGTCATAATATTTACTAAACTTTCTGGTGTGTTGTGTAGTTGTGGTGAGGTTGCTGTTCACTATCGGAGTCGCGAAAATCCTTCATCATGAAGATTCGACATCCGTCGACAGAATGGCGCTTCTTCATCAACAGATGAATCTTCTTCATCAACAGATGAATCTTCTTCATCTCTAGTTTGATCTTTTTCATCTGTAGATGGATCTTCTTCAATCTTCATCTATGGATGGTTCTTCTTCATCTGTAGATGGATCTTCTTCATTTCTAGTTTGATCTTCTTCATCGACAGATGGATCTTCTTCATCTGTAGATGAATCTTCTTCATCTCTAGTTTGATCTTTTTCATCTGTAGATGGATCTTCTTCATCTCTAGTTTGATCTTTTTCATCTGTAGATGGATCTTCTTCATCTCTAGTTTGATCTTTTTCATCTGTAGATGGATCTTCTTCATCAACAGATGAATCTTCTTCATCAACAGATGGATCTTCTTCATCTCTAGTTTGATCTTTTTCATCTGTAGATGGATCTTCTTCATCTATGGATGGATCTTCTTCATCTGTAGATGGATTTTCTTCATTTCTAGTTTGATCTTCTTCATCGACAGATGGATCTTTTTCATCTGTAGATGGACCTTCTTCATCTCTAGTTTGATCTTTTTCATCTGTAGATGGATCTTCTTCATTTCTAGTTTGATCTTCTTCATCTGTAGATTGATCTTCTTCATCTGTAGATGGATCTTCTTCATCTCTAGTTTGATCTTCTTCATCTCTAGTTTGATCTTCTTCATCTGTAGATGGATCTTCTTCATCAACAGATGAATCTTCTTCATCTATAGATGGATCTTCTTCATATCTAGTTTGATCTTCTTCATCTGTAGATGGATCTTCTTCATCTGTAGATGGATCTTCTTCATCTGTAGATGGATCTTCTTCATCTGTAGATGGATCTTCTTCATCTGTAGATGGATCTTCTTCATCTGTAGATGGATCTTCTTCATCTGTAGATGGATCTTCTTCATCAACAGATGGATCTTCTTCATCTGTAGATGGATCTTCTTCATCTGTAGATGGATCTTCTTCATCTGTAGATGGATCTTCTTCATCAACAGATGAATCTTCTTCATCTCTAGTTTGATCTTCTTCATCTGTAGATGGATCTTCTTCATCTGTAGATGGATCTTCTTCATCTCTAGTTTGATCTTCTTCATCTGTAGATGGATCTTCTTCATCAACAGATGAATCTTCTTCATCTCTAGTTTGATCTTCTTCATCTGTAGATGGATCTTCTTCATCTGTAGATGGATCTTCTTCATCTGTAGATGGATCTTCTTCATCTGTAGATGGATCTTCTTCATCTGTAGATGGATCTTCTTCATCTGTAGATGGATCTTCTTCATCTGTAGATGGATCTTCTTCATCTGTAGATGGATCTTCTTCATCAACAGATGAATCTTCTTCATCTCTAGTTTGATCTTCTTCGTCTCTAGTTTGATCTTCTTCATCTGTAGATGGATCTTCTTCATCTGTAGATGGATCTTCTTCATCTGTAAATGGATCTTCTTTATCTGTAGATGGATCTTCTTCAGCTGCAGATGAATCTTTTTCATCTGTAGATGTATCTTCTTCATCTGTAAATGGATCTTCTTTATCTGTAGATGGATCTTCTTCATCAACAGATGAATCTTCTTCATCTGTAGATGTATCTTCTTCATCTGTAGATGGATCTTCTTCATCTGTAGATGGATCTTCTTCATCGACATATGAATCTTCTTCATCTGTAGATGGATCTTCATCTTCATCTATAGTTGGATCTTCTTCATCTGTTGTTGGATCTTCTTCATCTTTAATTGGAACTTCTTCATCTTTAGTTGGGATCTTCTTCATCTTTAGATGGATCTTCTTCATATTGTAGATGGATCTTCTTCATATGTAGATGTATTTTCATCTGTAGTTTGATCTTCTTCATCTGAAAATGAATTTTCTTCATCTGTAGATGAATTTTCTTCATCTGTAGATGAATCTTCTTCATCTGTAGATGGATCTTCTTCATCTGTAGATGAATCTTCTTCATCTGTAGATGAATCTTCTTCATCTGTAGATGGATCTTCTTTATCTGCAGATGTATCTTCTTCATCTGTAGTTTGATCTTCTTCATCTGTAGATGGATCTTCTTCATCTATGGATGGATCTTCTTCATCTGTAGATGGATCTTCTTCATCTATGGATGGATCTTCTTCATCTGTAGATGGATCTTCTTCATCTCTAGTTTGATCTTCTTCATCAACAGATGAATCTTTTTCATCTGCAGATGGATCTTCTTCATCTGTAGGTGGATCTTCTTCATCTATAGTTGGATCTTCTTCATCTGTTGTTGGATCTTCTTCATCTTTAGTTGGAACTTCTTCATCTTTAGATGGATCTTCTTCATCTTTAGTTGGATCTTCTTCATATTGTAGATGGATCTTCTTCAT
Organism: Lumbricus rubellus; assembly: GCA_945859605.1. NCBI lineage: Eukaryota > Metazoa > Annelida > Clitellata > Crassiclitellata > Lumbricidae > Lumbricus > Lumbricus rubellus. The sequence continues at coordinate 29,872,747 of OX243826.1, read as the reverse complement.
CTGCAGATGTATTTTCATCTGTAGTTTGATCTTCTTCATCTGTAGATGTATTTTCATCTGTAGTTTGATCTTCTTCATCTGCAGATGTATCTTCTTCATCTGTAGTTTGATCTTCTTCATCTGTAGATGGATCTTCTTCATCTGTAGTTTGATCTTCTTCATCTGTAGATGGATCTTCTTCATCTGTAGTAGGCTGTTCTTAATCGACAGATGGCGTTTCTCGTGACTGGAATGACGAGCGGCATCCGGCAACAGCAGCTGTTGTAAGTAACTGTTGTTAAAACCAGGCTTAAGAATATCTAAGCAGATATTGTCTCAAAGACCGCTCTCTCAACTCTGACAGTGTTAGTCCGTGTCTTTTTCCGTGCTTTATCTCATCTTTTTTCTCTCATTTTCAGTCTGCTTCTGTGTTTTTCCTCTTTGTCTCAGGTCAGTCTCTACCTCTTTTCCTTTGCGTCCTTCATGCAGGTTTGTCTGCCGTCTGCTTTGACAGTTTCTCTTGGCTAGACCTGGGGTTTATCTTCCTCCCCGCATTGAAAGTTTAAACACAAACTGAAAAATTTAATTGGCAACTGGTAGAATACACTCAGTTTTCCCTCATGGTTTTCGTTAGATATCACAGTTATCAATTGATTTCTTTTAGTATCATTCATCTGTAGGCTATGGGCCTATGCCATTGGTTTCTATAATGGTTTAGAGATTTTTAGTCGTTATTCAGTTGAGAGCTTCTCATCATTTCAATGTGAAAATAGATTGCCAAAGCTAGTTACTATAGGCCTATATAATTATATGTATAATTGTATATATATATTGGATACTCGCAAGTATCTCTAAAAAGCATTCTGTGATTTTTATCTAGACATTGCATGAAAGATGACTGCAATTCCGGACCGGAGCGACAAAGACGATCCAGTTGACCGACTCTCGTGGAAGCAGCTATAGGTTTGTTTGAGTTTCTATGAATGACGTGCGACGTAACCGATGTATGTCTCTTTCTTCTTGGCCACAGCTGATAAAATCGTCATGTTGTGCAGTGTTGTTAAGTAGCGTATAGCCTACGTATTTCTATGCAGTTCATGATATCGATCAGACGAATATCTCTGCTTTTGCATTTTGCCCTTCTCTTCTAATTGTTCTGTTTACCTATAACTGTTTTCTCTATTTACCCCACTGTTTGAACTTTAGTCTGATCTCTTTCAAGTTGCTTTCTCACGGTCGTCTGACTTCTTTTTTCTTTAGTCTGTTGAGGTTTTCTTGACTTCTGCATTTGGATTACGAGTTTAACTACATGTGATTCAAGTTGAAGCGAGCATCGATTGTTGTCGTTGTAAATGATGATGATGTCGGCGCTATATTATTTATCATAATTCATTGATTTAGAATTTTAGATTAGCCTAAGTTTAATGACTTAAATTGCTTAACATCTTTGTTAAATGATCACTGTATTTCCGCTTTGGCCAAATAGGTATAGGCCTATGCTATGGTCTCGGTATTGTTGCCATATTAAGTTCGTATTCAGAGGGGTGTTTGGGTGCGCCCCCAAATGAAATATTGGAAAAAAGAAACAATGCATTTACTAACACACGACGCAAGAACTAAGAGATGATTTAATTTTGAAGCTCTTATTTCTATGTGAAAATTTAAAATGGTTTAAAATCACGATGATAATCTAATCAAGATGATGATGATGATGATGATGATGATGATGATGATGATGATGTGGAAGCTGCTGAAGTTCAGAGGTATAAGCTTTACCCTGCTTTCCGATCACTAAAATTTCAGCGTTAAGGAACGATGCTTGAAATGGTATCTGCGTTCTACTCCTCTCCTTCTGTCTGTCTATCTACATGTATGTATATCTCTTTGTATTTCTCTCTCTGTATGTCTGTCTGTCAGTCAGTCAGTCTCTGTCTGCCTATCTCTCTGTGTCTTCTGTAAATCTCTCTGTCTCTCTGCCTGTCTTTCTGCCTGTCTCTGTGCCTGTCTCTCTGCCTGCATGTTTATCTCCCTGTCTTTGTCTGTCTCTTGCACACACACACACACACACACACACACACACACACACACACACACACACACACACACACACACACACACACACTCTCTATCTGTCTGTTTGTCTCTCTCTGTCGCTCTATGGTCCTGTCTGTCTTTTCCCGTGTGTCTCTATACAGGCCAAGCCGCCAAGTGACACGATACGCATTACGCACTAGGCCTACACACATTGCAGCAGGCCTATTCATTCATTCGTGCTCATAAATATACAGTCGATATATTCATTCATTTGCTTTTAAATAAATAGCATGCCTGAACGAAAATAATATCATCGACGAAGCCTTTTAAACGCACGTACAGTTCTGGCAGTCAGAAAAGAGCAGACACAAATTTATCTAAAAAGTGCATCCATCAATTCATTTTTATTAAGATGCAAATTCCAAATTTTATTGTTGAGCGCATCCTAATTATAGTAAACATCTCTTAGGTCCGAATACATTATCAGTTCAACACAAGCAATTCTCGGCAAAATCACCGTGTAGGCCAACAGGGGCCGATCCAGAGGGGCCAATCCGACCATGCAGGGTTTAAAGTGGGTGGGAACGCGTGGAAGCACATGCATCTCAATAAAACTCTTCTTTGGCGTTCCCATTGCTCACACATTCGGCGCTCCCTTTGCTCACCCAAACCATTTTAACCACTGCGACCATGCCCTCCATAGAGAGATTTTCACAGGACGTGCTCCCCATGAGGTTTCAAGCTTCCAGGGTAGCGGGAGAAAAAGGTAATCAGATTTAAAATAACCGGAGTTGCAACGGTTTTTCTTAGAAGTTTGAGGGAGAAAGACTACAACAATTAAGGTCATCTGACTTTTTAGCGAAAGACTAAAGAAAACCTTTTTACCCAAGACCAAAAGTTTTGACTCCGTTCCACTCAAACATTTCTGTATCCGCCCCTGGTATGGGCTATACGGCTTTCCCTTAATGAAACCGTTCGCTTTTAACGAATCTATCGATACTTGGGGTTGCTGGATATCTGGAGGCAATGTTGTACGTTGGAATGCGATGAAGTGGAGGAAGCCGAGGAGAAGAAGAGGAGTGTGGCAGAGTATGAGGAGGATGAGAATGTGGAGGAGGATGACTCTGATGGAGACGAGGAGTAGAATGTGCATTGTAACTGATGCCTGGAACCGCAGGATTCTGTTGCTGCCACGTGGGTGATGAGACTGCAGAATTGTTGCATCCGTACGACACTGGATCGTCCATTGCCATCAACAAACTGAAACATATCAAGCATACTAATTAGTCTATTATAAAAATTATTATTGTAAAAATGACCATGACCATGAAATCACTTTCTGCCTTTCTTTTATCAGTAGGCCTATGAGAATAATTGTGGAAAAATAACTAATAACTAATAATTAATTAATTAATTAATTAATTAATAATTATGATGATGATGATAATAATAATAATAATAATAATAATAAATACATTAATTAATTAATTAATAATAAGTAGATTATTAGGTTCGGTCTATGATCCGTGTGGAGTTGGGAAGTAAGAAGCAGACTTTACTAATACTATGGAGCCCTAAGAAAGTCTGGGGGTTAAACCTCAATTAGCCCCGACAATTCTCATAGGCCCCTACTGCCTTTTAATGACTCTCAGTTTCGTGAGCATCCGCGCTTGTTCTATGGGAGCAAAACACGATGGTCACGTTTAAATGTTTAAGCAAGAGCTGGAAAATGTACCGTATACAATAGGCCTATATATTACATAATAATTATAGACTACATAGGCCTAGATCAGGAAATCAAGAACATGGACATTGTCATTGTAGTTTCTAAATGTTGTCAGTTCGCTCTGGGCATCATCAACAGATAGGCCTATTATTAGTGCTTTAGGTTAAAGAAACTTGTTAAAAATCAAAATTGGTAGTTAAAAAATGTGTCAAATTTCCAGTTGGCGACTGGCGAGTGCGCTTCTTGTCACTATACCCTATGTGCAGGCGCCCATGCGCAGTTTCATTTGCGCGACTGAATGACATTGTCAGAGCGGGGAAAGTCCACCATATGATAGGTTCTACAATACCCGATTCATGACACATACCGTTAACGCAGCCTATTAATTAAATAGGAGTGGCCCATAAGAAACGAATCGTGGGCAAGAGTTCATATGGAGGACACACTCAGGTCAATGAGGTTAGAGTCCGCTGACCTTTGTCAGTTCCTTCGCAGACGGTGTTTGTATTCCTCACCTGAACCGTCACCTCTTACCCACACATTGTCTACTATTATGGGCACGGGGGTATTCGCCCCTCGATTATTGACACATATATTTTCACTGACCACATTTTTTTTTTCATGCGCTCACTTTCAACTGCATCACACCTTTACTTTAACACATAGGCTATAAGTGCGCTAAAGAAAATGTCCGGGCACATATTATACGCGCCATCTATTCCCCCCCCCCCCCATACATTTTTCCAGCTTTGTGTTGTTTGCACCATATAGATACATCCGTGCTGAGGCGTTAACTGTGTTTAAGCCTTCGTCACTGACTAACTGAGACCTTAATGTGTTCTCTGTTCTACCGAAGAATAGACCATCCATTAAATTCGCTTTCAAAATCAGCTTCTATAATAGCCTACCCATGCATCTGCTTTTTTCTAGTGTAATATTGTGCACAAGGGCAGAGCGTAACAAAGGCCGATGTTATTCCGGCTACAATATCGCCCAAGTGGCGCCGACATTAGGCGCTACGCGGCGCTCTCATTCACGGCTGCATCCTCCATCCGGGTTCCTGGCACATCCGGTTGGGGTCTTCTCCGTCTTTGTTGGCGACGTCCAATGGACTTCCGGTACTCAGCGCCACCTTGCGAAGAAAGGACTCAAGCACCTTAACGTGGACAATGAAGGTGGAATACCTGTCACGCATGTTTTCGCTTGCAGGGAAATGAAACACGCTGCTAGACAAAAAGTCACAACGATGATGACGATGATGATGACGACAACGACGACGACGATGATGACGACGATGATGATGACAACGACGACAGGAGTTCGTCCGTAGATTGGAAGTTGGGGGAGGGGGCAAATTATTAGGTTCCGATCTGGGAGGATGTTTAAGTTACATAGATTCTCCTACCTACACGTACGTAGGGTTAAACTGTTTAACCCTACGTACGTGTAGGTAGGAGAATCTATGTAGAAGGATAATTGGATATACGTATACAATACATGTAGCTGCAGTGACGGGCAACCATAGGACGCGGCAATGAGGCATGTCTATTATTTCTCTTGACCTGCCTGATGACCTGCTGAAATGCTTTGAAATACGATTACGCATAGGTTTAATTCCTTACATTTAAGTTCGTTCACATGCTGAACAACTCTCATGACCGAGACACGACCTGCTGATATTGTATGACTAGCTGACTATCTGTCCATCTGTCCATCTGTCTGTCCGTCCGTCCGTCCGTCTGTCTATCTATCTGTCTATCTATCTGTCTATCTATCTATCTATTTATCTATTTATCTATCTATTTATCTGTCTATCTATCTGTCTATCTATCTGTCTATCTATCTGTCTATCTATCTGTCTATCTATCTGTCTATCTATCTGTCTATCTATCTGTCTATCTATCTGTCTATCTATCTGTCTATCTATCTGTCTATCTATCTGTCTATCTATCTATTTATCTATTTATCTATTTATCTATTTATCTATTTATCTATTTATCTATTTATCTATTTATCTATTTATCTATTTATCTATTTATCTATCTATCTATCTATCTATCTATCTATCTATCTATCTATCTATCTATTTATCTATCTATCTATCTATCTATCTATCTGTCTGTCTGTCTGTCTGTCTATCTGTCTGTCTGTCCATCTATCTATCTATCGATCTATCTATCGATCCATCCATCCATCCACCCATACATCCAGTTATCCATCCATCCATCTATCTATCCATCTATCCATCCACCCATACATCCATTTATCCATCTATCCATCCATCCATCCATACATCCATTTATTCATCTATCTATCCATTCATCCATCTCTCTACCCATCAATTAATCTATCCATACATCCATCTGTCTGTCTATCTATCTTTCTTTCTATCGTTTCCTACCCATGTTTGACTGTTTGTGTTGTAACTAACGAATGAAAAATACTTAAAGTGTTTGCGATGTAGAGAAAGAGAGAAAGGCTGAGGAGCTCAAGTTGCAGCTATTGCGCGATATAGTGAGGCTGTTGTAGGACTCTGCAAAAATGGTCATATTATTATACATATACTTATAATAATAATAATAATTATTATTATTATTATTATTATTATTATTATTATTTAATAATAATAATTATTATTATTATTTTTAATATAACAGTTATAATAACGATATGCATAATGATAATAACAACAATGACGGTAGAAACGATAATAACAGTAATAGTAATATTAATAATAATAATAATAATAATCTATATAAATAAAAATGAAACTTTCCAATAGTTCCTGTTACCACCACGCCGAAACTCACGCACCGATTCTTTTGAAAATTTACCAAAACCTTCCAATCAAATAGCACCGTGTTTTAAGATTTTTCACCCGAAAAAACGCAATCGTTTCCACAAAAAGTGAACTTTGCAATCCGTTCGTCCGCCATTTGCAAATTCAACACGTCCCACACGGTTCCCAGATTTTAGAAAGGCTGTCTCCAAACACAGCAGACGAAACATCAATGAGGTGGCGTGCTGTGACGTCATAAGCGAGTCGCGATTAATTTACCAAAGAGGCCGCTTTTAGGCCTTTTCCCAAAGCGGCCTTTGGGCTTGGAATGGACGGTGCGACGGAGGAAAGGAGCGGAGGGAGACGGTGGGAAGAGAGCGGAGGGGGAGGGGAGGGGGGAGGGGGAGAGGGAGGGGAAGGGGGAGGGGAGGGGGAGAAGAGGGGAGGGGGAGGGGGAGGGGGAAGAGGGGAGAGGGGGGAGGGGAAGGGGGAGAGGGAGGGGGAGGGGAAGAGGAGGAGGAGGAGGAGAGGGAGGGGAGGGGAGCCTCTTTTCAGCCACAGCAACGCGTGGCCGGGGTCAGCTAGTAATAATAATAATAATAATAATAATAATAATAACAATAACAATAATAATAACAATAACAATAATATATTTAACGATGTTTATAATATTAATAATAATAATAATAGTAATAATAAATAATAAATAATAATAATGATAATAATAATAATAGTAATAATAATAATAGTAAAAATAATACCAATAGTAATGAACAATAATAATTACGACAGTTTATAGGCTATAAGGTCTTACACTGGCGTCTATGTATCATACAATACGCTGTCTCCTTCAGTTCGCTCTGCAATTCTTTCTGGCAGTTTCTATTCTTCCTTTGCTCTTCGCAAAAACCCGATTCTTCTCAAGCGGTGCGCTTCTGAGCGGTTCAATACAATTATTCTAACAGCGCTAAAGAAGTGTCCGATTTAGTGTAGATTGTAGAACTTTGCGGAGAGGTGTTTGGATATAACATCTTAACCGAAGGGTGAACACTAGAAAATAGTAAAATAGTAAATACACTGTAGCCTATTAGCCTAATTTACTCAACAAATTAAAGTTCATATATCATAGAGTCCCACTTGTAATACTTACTGCGAGTAATCGGTCTGGAATGTTTCCTTGAACTGTCCAAGCTGAACCTGACGGTGTTGTTGTTGTTGTTGCTGCTGCTGCTGTTGATGATGATGATGATGTGGGTGTTGTGGATGCTGAGGGGATCTGGGCGGCGGACTCCTGTCCCTCTGCCTCCTGTTCTTGAACCAGTTGCTGACCTGGGTCATCGTCAGTCCAGTCTCCGCAGCCAGCGCCTGCTTCTCCTGCGGCGTAGGATAGCGACTCAGCTTGTAGCATCTCTTCAGTGCAAATCTCCACTTCTCCTTGAAGCAGTACACCGTCTCATCCCCATCCCAGATCGTCTTCGGCAGCGGGTGCCTCCTTCGAACCCGATACTTATCAACGGCGCGCAACGGTCGACTCCTCGTGGTCTGCAGCTCGGCGTAATGCCCGTCGTACCAGAGCTGCTGCAGGGTCCGATGGTGCCTCGGCGAGAACGTCCTGCTCTCCAGGATGGCGTACAGCTGAGCGAAGTCTCCCTGGTGAAGGGCCACCGATGCCCTCGCCTTCAACAGGTCCTCGCTGTCCCTCGAGAGCTCGTCCGACGACAGGGAGGAAAGGAACTGCGCGAGACGGACGTTGTCACCGGTGGACTGTATGATCTCGCAGAGGCAGTCAATCTGGGATGGACTGAAGGTGAAGTTCAGGCGCTTGCTCGCTGCCACCGCCGCCGCTGCCGTCGTCTCAGCTGGAGGGGACTCGAAGGGAGTGGCAGCGGCGGTGGACGATGAGGATGACGTGGAGGAGGATTTGAATCGGTTGTTGGAAGTGGAGGGAAGCGTGGTGGGAGTGGCGAAGTCGACGTTGGAAATGACATCCTCAGTTGAGACGGAGTCGTTGAAGTCATCGCTGAACTTTTTCTTCTCGTTGATGCTTTCCATTGGTCAGATAATTTATGATGTGTGGCCCACAGACCTGAAATGAGATATATGCAGAACATTATAGAATGCAATGCGATTTTTGTAATTGTAATTGTAATTGAACATTTATATAGCGCCACTTCAAGAGAACTCCTCAGAGGCGCTCCCGACCTGACACCAAACCATAATCAAAGAGAATGATTTTCAAACGCTTGCGGAAAAGGGGCAAAGAAAGACAAAGAAGTTCATTACGGAGACTAATAGGTAACTTATTCCAGAAAGACGGACCGACCATAGCAAAACTTCTATGCAGCACTGTGGAAGATCGACAGTGGCGGCGCCAGGATTTCAGGTTTGGGGGGCTGAAGCCCTAAGCCCAACTAGAATTTTTTATGAAGCGCCGAAGGCGCGAAGCTGCGAGTGCCAAAGACACGAAGCCCATACCGACTAGGGGGTCTGGGGGAGCGTCGTAAGCTACCCCAGCGGGGTCTGGGGCTCCGCCCCAGCCGCCAACGCATTTTTAGCTCTGTTAACCTCAACTTTTTATGCTCTTTTTGCCAGCTATTTATGAACAATAAAATCATGAAAACTTAAATAGGAAGTCGTTTTGCAGAGTCGCAGACTAGCTACCAGTATAACAATGTCAAAATTTTATTGTAAAATAAATGGTCTTAGTCTTTACTATCATAGGCGGAAACCTGGTCCGAACTTTGGGGGACGGACGAGCGGCCGAAGGACGATCCGAGCAGGGGAGGAGTTTGGACAGGGAGATGTGCCCCCTCCCAAAATGTCAAACATTTTTTTAATTTCAGCACTGCAATGGTAGCATTTCAGGCTGTCATATTAATGACTAAAAAAGGAGTCTTCAGAAATTTTGACGACTAAAAAGGTGTCTTTAAAAAGTTTGACGATTAAAAAAAGGTGTCTTCAGAAATGTTGGTAGCTAAAAAAAGGTGTCTTAAGAAATTCTGATGACTAAAAACAGGTGTCTTCAAAAATGTTGACAGCTAAAAAAAGTGTCTTCAGAAATTTAGACGACTATAAAAAGGTGTTTTCAGAAATTTTGACGACTAAAAAAAGTGTCTTCAGAAATGCTGACATCCAAAAAAGGTGTCTTTAGAAATGTTGACATCCAAAAGAAGGCGTATTTAGAAATGTTGACAGCTAAAAAGGTGTCTTCAGAAATTTGAAGGCTAAAAAAATGTGTATAGAAATTTTTAAGTATACTGTCATATATAGGTATAGGCCTACTAGGCTACATAGAAAAACCCCAGGGGCATGTCATATGTAGGGGATTTTACGGGTACAACCAGCCGCGGCGACAGGATTTCAGATTTGGGGCTGAAACCTCAAACCCTTTCTCCCAGGGACGCAAGTAGAACATTTTCCTTAAGGGCGGTAATTTTGCATGCGCTGGAGACGCGAAGCTGCGAGTGCCGAATGCACGAAGCTCATACCGGCTAGAGAGTATGGGGTAGCGTCGTAAGGTCCCAAGCGGGGTCTGGGGCGGAGCCCCAGAAACCAGCGCGTCTTTCGCTGTTGACATCGACAGGAGCACGTGTCTGGCTCTTGTTTGCTAATTGTTTATGAACAATAAAGTTCTTACATTTTTCTAAATTTCCACATTGCAATAATAGCATTTTGGGCTGTAATTTTTACTAAATAGCACATAATTTCACTGCTGAAAGTCTTGGATTATAACTTCAAAAGTGTCCCCATGTAGGCCATTGTTTAAATTTTCGGATATGAGCACTTTAATGGTAACATTTTAAGCTGTCATCTCAACAAATTTCTCATAATTATTTCATTGCTGAAAGAAATGGTTCATGAGTTCAACAATGTTCCTCCACGTTGTATAAATTATTGAATTCCACACTGCAAGGGTATACCAGTTTTGCTGTCGTCCTAGCAAAATTGTTCATGATGGATAAATAGTAGATAACACTCTAGATTCGTCTAGAAATTTACAATGACATTTTTGAGATATTTTTGAAATATTGGGGACCAGCATCTCCGTCCACAACCACAAACTTTGGGGTCTCGTGGGCCGTCCCCTGACCCCCAAGTCTCCGCCCATGACTGCTGTTGCTAAATGAACACCCCATTTTCCAATGTAAAGTTGTGTAGAACTACCGGCGTAGCTCCTCAGGAGGCCGGGCGGGCTGGACAATGGGCATGATGCACATAACATCATCACGGTCTGCAGCGCATTCTATTAGCATAACCAACGACGCGCTATTGTAGCGAAATTCAAAATTGCTGTCCTTGTGAAAGTTGTGAATCTCAGCCCCTAATTCCTCCCCCAACCCGTCCTCAGCCCCCTTTCTCCGCCAGCCCGGACTCACACCGGGCCAAACCTCAGCCCCCTTCCTCCGCCAGCCCAGACTCACACCGAGCCAAACCTCAGCCCCCTTTCTCCGCCAGCCCGGACTCACACCGGGCCAAACCTCAGCCCCCTTCCTCCGCCAGCCCGGACTCACACCGGGCCAAACCTCAGCCCCTTCTTCCGCTAGCCCGGACTCTCACCGGGCCAAACCTCAGCCCCCTTCCTCCGCCAGCCCGGATTCACACCGGTCCGGACCTCAGTCCCCTTGCCCCTGCGCAGACCTCAGCCCCCCTTTTCCCCCGCCGCCTCGGACCCCAGCCCCTTTCTCCCGCTAGGCGGGGCTCAGACTGGTCCGGATCTCAGCCCCTTCCCCCGCCAGTTCGAACCCTCCAGTCCTCTTCCCTCTTCCAGACCCGTCCGGACCTCAGACCGGTCGGTACCTCAGCCCTCTGTCCCCTTCAGGGTATAAATAAGAAGACTGCATCCATGCTAGTGTTGAGTCGCAGAGAAAGTCGATGTTTCGGAGTCGAGCCCAGTCGCAATTGATGTCTCACGATGTATGACCGTCCGCCGCAGTTGAGGTCCGAAAATAAGATAAGCTTAATAATAACTTTTAAGTCGATACATGGACATTCATTAAGCCGATACATGGACATTCATTGTTTTTTGCTTTGGGATGAGGCTGAGTCACATTTAGGGGTTTAGCCCCCTAACCCTCCCCTGGTGTGCCAATGGCATAAGCATCTACACTATGATAATATAGTTGGTTTCGTTGCCGTTTTTCATTGTCTGGTTTTCTTACTACGAAGTAATCCGTTTTAGACATTTTCAGCTTTTTGCTTGGGGGGGGGCTGAGCCACGTTTAGGGGGGGCTTAGCCCCCCCTAGCCCACCCCTGGCGCCGCCACTGAAGATCGAGCCCTAATTTAATTAAATCCTACACATAGCATAAGAGGCTGCAATGCGATTTAGTCCTACCACTCGCATTTTAGACTGCAATGCGATTTAGTCATACACATCGCAATGCGATTAGTCCTACAATAATTATTGATCTTAATAGATTGCAATGCGTTTTAATCCTACACCTCACACTATAGACTGCGATGTGATTTAGTCCTATGACTGCAATGCGATTTACGCCTACATCTCACCTACATTATGGACTGCAATTCGATTCATTCCTGCACACCACATTATAGACTGCAATTCACATAAAAGATTTAATGCAATTTCCACCTCACACAAGACTGTGATGCGATTTAAGCTTCTCATTAATGCTATTTACAGTGAAAACAACAATTGTCGATGCCAAGCTCCATCATTGGTCGATTAAAGAATAATATTCTATTCGATATAATTTTGATTATAATAGTCTATTTATACCAGTGACTGCGCCATTAACCAGCTGCTCGATCAGTGCCACTTTGAGGGACTCTTCTATTTCTACTAATATTCTATTTCTACTAATATTCTATTTCTCTGTCTAACGCCTCGACTGACTCTCTAGCTGGATCTTGACGCTGCTCGTCGACTTTGTTTTGATTGAGCGCCTGCGAATAAGCTGGCTCCCGCGATCTGGCTTTGTGGGCGCTGTAGAAGTTCCGAGTTTACGATTACGATTTCTTCTTATGGATTCCTATAAATGGAGTACGGAGCTCATCAAAAAGTTATCATGGCTCACCACGCCTCTGCAGTCTGCACCCAGTGGCCAATGGAATTTGATCGGCTTCCGCTCTCGCTTCGTAACTAAATTTACTTATAATAATTTTAAATGTGAAAAAGCGTCTCAAAACTCACATTTCTTTTTGGCATATCAACCACGTGGAACTCTTATTGCATCTTCCTCTGGCGGCTGACTATCCACGCCTCATATTCACATTTCGGTGTGACCTAGCACAAGTTAGGCCTACATATTTATTTAACAGTAAAAATAATAATCATGGTAACAGTAATAATAACTATTGTTTTGTCAATCATTTATAGTGCCATCAATGTCATGGCATGTCATTGTTGACAGTGATATTAATAATAACGAATGATAGGCCTAGATAATAAAAAAAATAAAATAATAATAATGACAATAATAATAATAATAATAACAACAACAACATACATGAAGTAGATTGACTTTACCTTTTTTCTTTCCAAACGACCAACAGCGTAACTATGGAAAAGTTTTGCTCTCGATTGTCATCGTCTGCAACAGATGAGGCTGAATGTCGTCTGCTATCGAGAATGTCTTTGCTATCTATATCCAGAAAGTGTTTGAGTCTCTACTGCGACTCAAAGCCTAAGTCATAGCACCTTCTTCCATTCGCTCGTCATTCGCCGATGCTTTGGCTTGTAACGTCAGTGATGCTTAGTCTTCGTTTGATCCATGTAAGTCTCCTTGCATGTCGCGTTCTGTCACTCTTTTGGCCTATCCTCACGTCTGCGATTGAATCTTCTCTTAATATGCTAAAATGACCCGCTATGACCGACCTTACGCTGTCGAATTCAGTTTCAAACTATGGACATGTAAATTTCAAAGCCGTCGCTCAGACAATTGACGGCGAGTCAGCGAGTTATCATTTACTTTCAAAGAGCTATTGTCTTTGGAAGTGTCTCTCTGTCTGTCTGTCTGTCTGTCTCCCTGTCTGCTTTGGCGTCTGTGTTTGCGTGTCTGTCTCTCTGTATGTGTATGCTTGTCTGCATCTCTGTCTGTGTATGCTTGTCTGTTTCTCTGTCTGTGTCTCTCTATTATTTTCTGTCTGTGATTTGCGCCAATTTCCTTCTGTCAGACAACCGATTCGTGCTCCGCTCAATCAGCGAAGTTCAGCAGCCAGTGACGATATTTCTTCTCCTACGGTGTAGTGTGATTAATAGAAGGAGTCGAAGTAGGAGAAGAACTAGACTAGAGGAAGATGGGAAGAGTAGAAGGAGGAGGAACAGACGAGAAGCAGAGGAAGAACGATGAGGAGGACGAGGAAGAAGAAAGAGGAGGAGAAAGGGAAGCAGAAGGAGGACAAGAGGTGCGATGATGTCAATAAAAACGCGAATCTGATTAGACGTGACGAATTGCCAGCAATAAAATGTTTCCGTCAATCTGCTGCGTCACTCTTAACCACCCTTTCCCTACCGTTCAAACGACAACGCCCGGAACAGTTAGGCCACAGCAGCGGGATGAGGGAGGGCAGGGTCTAGATTTCAAGAGGACAGTCGCGTCCTCTGTAACCTGAGCAATGACGGATGAAAGAGACTCTCTCATCCCTCAGCTAATCGTTCCTCGCCCCCTCCCCCATTTGCAACCTGTATACATCGCCTAGCCATGCCAGGGCCGAGCGGGTGGTAGGTCTACCAATAGATCTATAGCTAGGCCTAATAGCGGAACTTCATTGTTGAAAGTGAACCCGGCAGAGAGAGCGGTACAGAAGGTAAACAGGGTGACCTGAGAGGCGGTGTTGAATGAACAGAAGGTTACTACGCTGACCCACCCACCCGCTACCCACCCCCACCCACCACCACCCACTGAATGTTCTTCTCATGAAAGAATCGAATTTCACAGAAAACGCTTTCCATTACAATGTCAGATTGCAATGTGTTACTGGAGCGCCTTTGTTTAAGGCTACGGAAGGAGATAACGACGAGAATAAAGTCTCGTATAATTTTATTAGAAGCATTTATATAGCGCCGCTTGCAGAAATATATGAAGTATATATATATATATATTAAATATATCCGTGGATTTGCAAGGAATCCAGCCGATCTCAACACATGTTTGTATGTCCGGTGATCCTGAATTTATGACATAAGTCATTTGGAATGTATGGAAAGGTGCTGTGGGATATTAGGCCCACGCCTTTGTAGGCCATTTATAGCGCGCTATGCAAGAGCGCTGACAGTTCGATAGAAAGAGAGATGTATGATGGATGGATGGATTTGAATTGTCTCTGGGTATAGGCCTACATACACACACACATACATACATGTACATACATACATGTACATACATACATGTACATACATACATACATACATACATACATACATAAATACATACATACATACATACATACATACATACATACACACACATACATACATACATACATACATACATACATACATACATACATACATACATACATACATACAGACAGACAGACAGACAGACAGACATGTGTATATATGTACTACTATGTATGTACATGTATGTATGTATGGGCAGTCCTGGGCATGACCTTAAACTGCATACTATGTATGTACATGTATGTATGTATGTATGTATGTATGTATGTATGTATGTATGTATGTATGTATGTATGTATGTATGTATGTATGTATGTATGTATGTATGTATGTATGTATGTATGTATGTATGTATGTATGTATGTATGTATGTATGTATGTATGTACATGTATGTATGTATGTATGTATGTATGTATGTATGTATGTATGTATGTATGTATGTATGTATGTATGTATGTATGTATGTATGTATGTACATGTATGTATGTATGTATGTATGTATGTATGTATGTATGTATGTATGTATGTATGTATGTATGTATGTATGTATGTATGTATGTATGTACGTATGTATACATGTATTTATGTATGTATGTACGTATGTATACATGTATTTATTTATTTATATTTTTATGAACTTTGTCTATATAGGGGGATGTCCTACTTCGGGAAGGGAAAAGTTGCATACGCCTATAGCTGTGATATCGTATGTCGTGCGTGAACTTTTATTATTTCAATTTGTCTTTTAAAAAATCTCATCAAGCATTAAGTTGGTTTCGGGACTCCGTGACTGCTCTGCCTAGGTAGGCAACCTCCCAGAATTATTTCTCTCGTGAGGAGCTGCTATTGTTCAGCGATTGATTGATTGATTGATTGATTGATTGATTGATTGCTGTGCTATCGATGCCTTGAGATGGTACAACACGCGGACTGGCGTCGCGTTCCTTTCGCTTGCTTGACTTAAGGTTAAATTCATTCATTCATTTCGAGAATTCATATAGCGCCTCTTCAAGAAACCTACCCTGAGGCGCTCCCAGCCCAGCCCAGCCACAGCTAAAAAGTAGGATTTGAGCGACTTGTAAAAGCAGGTGAATATAGCATTTAGACATAAGTCGCAGGGTTAGTGAGAGGCCATTCCAGATAGCGGGACAAACAATAGAAAAAGATCGGCGCTGTCTGGTAGAAGAGCGAGTCAGAGGAATCAAAAGCTCCCTGGTTGCTGCAGAGCAACGGGTGGGGGGGGGGGGGGTGAGCAGCGTGACAGTGATTTGCACTTTGCATGGACGGTCGTATCTTTTTTAGACGAGTCTGTTACAGTATAGAACGTAGGAGTATAAGGTAGAGGTCACCGTCTTACTAAATCCCTGCAGTCATGCTGGTACATGTATACATGTACACTGTATACAATACAATGCATATCTTCGACGTTGTGTGAATGACAGCTATAGGCCTGCTGTTCAGAGCGCAACTAAATGAGCACTGCCTATGAAGCAATTGGACTGAAGAGGCATTGGTGTCCTTGATCGCGGACGTGTTATTATCGTTCTATTTTGACTAAGTGCTATGCAATGGCACTAAGCTTATTATTAGCTTTTTGTTTTGTTAAAGTGAAACGCACGAATCAAGAAGAATATGATGTTTTAAAGGTAATCAGATTTATTTAAACGAATTCTCAATTTAGGCTATGGTCCTACGTCTTTATACGTCTTTTAATACAGATCAATCAATCGTGGGCACTATCTATTGATCCATAAAGTCCGATATTTGCAGGCAGTAGTTGCATAAAAGTAGTCCGTATAATTTACTAGGCCTAAACTTAATGCGTTATTTTCGACGGCATATATTTGTGGTACCGTTCAAGAGATATCGAAATTATTTAACAGTTAATAACAAATTGTTCCCATCGTTAACATCTTTCGAGTCATTCATTCCTCTGTGAAACGGAAGATGCTTATGCGTGTAATATCCTCTGCATCCGTCGGGCTCCAATAAAAAAAATGTACGCACAATCTCATTCCTCTCGCTCGTGAAGTGCACATCAGAGACAAGTGTCCACTTGTCCTCATCCTCCTGAAAATTATCATAAATACCAATGAGATTGAATTCGGAATCTAAGAGCTCCATGTCTCCGTTCTCCTCGTCAGTTATCAAAATTCTATCGTGAATATCTGCAAAATTCACAAGACCGTTTACGACCTCGGATTCGTATCGGCGTACAACGCTCCCATCCACATCGATCTCCAGTAAGCTCGTTTGGTCGTCGCATCTGTAGACCATTACCAAGTTTCCATTTGATTTCTGAAGTGCGTGTGTAAAGTCTTTCGCGTATCTTAACGCAGGGATGCCTGGAGGCAACTTTACCTCACGTTGCAAAGATCCATTCGCATCACAAATGCTGACTACATTACGAACCCTTCCATTCTTCAGTGAACGGATTAGCAAGTTACCATTGCCTGGGACGCATATCCTGTAAACTGACAGTTCTGGATCATTCATTGTCCACGGTGATACATTAAACTGACCTTCTTCATCTTTCGAAATGCGTATAACTGACAGTATTCTGCAGTCTTTGTTTCTTAGACCTACATAAACGCAGTTTGACACATTGCAGGCTGCCATGCACTCCGGCTCTGCTTCCAGCGGTATGACATACTTCACCTTTGCCATATTGTCGCGGCTGCAAACGTTGATAACATAATCTGCTTCGTCGTCAATTAGTCCGACCGTAAATATCTCATCCTTCAGCGAAGTGACGAAGTTGGAGAGATATGGCTCTGTGTGGGTAGTAGACTCGTACAGCATTTCCAAACGAATCGTCACCTCGGCTGAAAGTAGTAAACTCTGCTCCATGTATTGCCCACAGAAGTGACACGTATTAACACAGAGATTCTTAAATCGTAAAATGTAAGCTTATATAATTATCAAAATTCACTCATTTTGTACTATATTGCATTTAATTAGTAGGTATCTAGGCCTATCACAGACAGATTTAGCCTCTAGGCCTACTGTCCTGAAACTGCTGAAATCTTCTGTTTTTATCTTTGTTTTAATTGGCACTGTGGTACCATAGCCTACCGATACTATTTGGTGAATAAACGATTGATATATTTCACGCTATTCGAAGCAGGGCGTTTTGGCGCCGGACGTTTTTTGTGCCTGTCGTTTTTTGACGCTTATACCGGGGGTTGAGGGTTCAGTTAATCGCCCTAGTCTATCTTAGGAACCCACAGTAGTCTTCATTGTACACACCTACCTCCACATAAATCAACGTCTCAGCTAATTGTTCTACAATTCTTATACTGCACAGACATAAGCACATTTCATGGTCAGGTCAGTAAATGTATAATTATAGGTTAGGCTATAGTAGAAAACAAGTGAAGAGAATCGTTGACTTTTAATGCAAAGTTGCATCGCTCAATACTGTAAAGGCGTCATATATTTGTTAGGTCTGCTTTGCTGCAGATTTGGCACAGGATGGGTTGTTGCGTTAGCGTTGGAGCAGTACGTTGCATTGAATTCGAAGATGATTAGCGTCGGAGGCAGAGAACAACCTCACACTCCACGTTTATATTGCGACCGAGCCACCCGCAGAGCAGGAGTAGCCTAGGCCTAGCATCTGTTATACCCGGCGCGTCGACGGCGACCATCCAGAGCCGGATTAAGGCATGTTCAACATGTTCGGCCGAACAGGGGCCCCACACTTTAGGGGGCCACACACGTGAAGGAAAAAAATTGGTATAATCTGAAGAAATTCGAACGACTAAAAAAGGTCATCAGCTATTTTGCAGAGGCCTATATTCTGAAGAAATTTCGAATAAACGATAAAAAAAGGTCATTAGAATTTTCGGCCGAAGATCCTCGAACAAATTTCCGAGCAGAGTCCCCACATTTCTTAATCCGGCCCTGCGACCATCTAAGGACGCAGTGCAAGAGCCTCAAGAGCAGATGCAGTGGAAGTCAGTTGCGCCAAAAGCACGAAAGTCACGATTTCAGAAGCAACCCGAAAGAAGGCATGCCTCGCCCAATAGTCCCTGGACTCCGGTCTCGATCGTCAAAAGAAGAAGTTTAAGGCTTCATAACTATAAATATAGGAGATAGGCATAATAATAATTGTAGACCGCCGTTGAGACGCGTTGTGAACCGTCAAGTAAGCAAGTGAGACGTGGTTATCGAGACACTAGGCCTATAGGGTGCGTTTTTATATGCCAACTCCATCGTGCCGATGTAAGCTTACACTTAGCAGGGCAGGTGCGCACGTTGTCATTAGGGAACTAGAGTCAATACGGAGATGTTCCTCTGGCAGACCAGACGGATGACGCTTTGGTCGTCAGAGAACGTCACGTGACATATTTACATATATTATTTATATATTTACATATTTGTATAGTAAATTTGTGTCTGTAAATGCGACAAACACGTTGTATGAAACGCTAAGCACCATGCATTGCAGAATTTGGTGATTCTTCAAAATGGCTTTGAAGCGTGGACGCGCTGTATTGGCAGACGTTCAGTAAAGCTACATGCTACATCTATGTGCGTAGAGTGCGCGGATTAGCATGGATAGGCTTCGTCAACAGGAGCTCTGACTTGCCTAAAACCCTAGGGCTAGACGACATCCAGATAGCCTACATATTTCGGCAGACATCGAATTATCAAGAGTGGCATAGATAAAATTCCGCCACAGCAAACATTTAGTTTAGGAATACTGCAGTCTGCTTCTCCTTGAATGTCCAGCCACTCTGCCTCTGGTTCCATTTTCAAAGCTTCTAATTATCGCAAGTATATGAATAGAAGTAGAGGAATAGAGAGGAATGTTTAAAAAAACTGACCAGTGCCGTCTAGAAGTTTGTGTACTTTATTTCGAAAGACGTCGGTCGAAAGGATGCTGGTCCAGTGAGAACTGACGGACTTCAATCGGTTTATTACCAGATCAACTTTGTCTTTCCACACGCTTTTGATCAGTTTGAGATCCTTAACTTCCATAGCTGCGGCTTTAACGAGGATACACTCAAGTAGCTCGTTCGGTAGATCTTGTAGCTACACGCAAATGGAAAAATATTACATAGGCCCATGTTAACACACGTAAACATTAGAGCATATAGAGCAGACTTTCATTGCCCAATTTTAGTAATTAGGAGGTTAAGCTGAATTAAAATCACGCGGACAAACTGAAAACGGTCTAGAAATTAGGCCTACTTCTTCCTCCACCTCAGTGATATTGAAAAACTGGCTATAGGCCCTGCACAAGTTTAAAAGGGGAAGAAAGTTTCATGATAACAAAAAGAAAGTTTCATGTTAACAAGATCGAACCCATCTTTGGCGGTTTAACTTTCTTGGAATTATGAATTAGTTCTTACTTAGATCTATATAAACGGTTTACACCAGTTTTTCATCGGAAGGCTCCAAACATAATTATTGGATCCATCCTTTTGCTGACAATTAATTATGAGATTGCATCAGTAGGCTAGCCACTAAGACCACACAGTGGCACACATACAGTCGTCGTTCAACATGAAACGCCTTTTGTCGAACGAAGTGACTAGCGGACCGCCAGGCGGCCGTCGAATCTCAAATACTAGCGGACCGCCAGTCACGTGTAACCTGTCACATGACGAGTCTTTATTCTTGAATATTGTTACAATGGCGGCAGTTACCGATAGTTGGTTTTATGTCGGACAAAAGTTTTCTTGTTTTAATGACTTAGAAAATTACTAAAAACAGAGTAAGCAACCAATTTTTTTCGTGAGTGTTGGTTAGGTTCAGGT
This sequence comes from Lumbricus rubellus, assembly GCA_945859605.1. NCBI lineage: Eukaryota > Metazoa > Annelida > Clitellata > Crassiclitellata > Lumbricidae > Lumbricus > Lumbricus rubellus. Next base: position 29,852,099 of record OX243826.1, on the reverse strand, counting down.
TAGGCGTCGTGAGGGTCGGTTAGGGTTAGTTTTAGGGTTTGTTTAGCCATTAGAAACTCTTGTGGATTGGTGTAAATAGAAAGCCTGGCGGCTTGCTAGTATTCCGTATTGGACGGCCGCCAGTCATGTGACAGGCTACACGTGACTGGCGGTCCGCTAGTATTTGAGATTCGACGGCCGCTTGGCGGTCCGCTAGTCACAGCCTTTGTCGAAACAGGCGAAGAAAGTGATGCATTTAAACATAGATTCAAATATTGTTGACAACTTATTTGCTAGGCCACTAAAGTAACATGAAAACCATCAGACTATAGCAGCTACTGGTCTAGCAATTCATAAAGTAACATGAAATTTTTTGAATTGCAGATTGCTATCGTTGTGGGGACCTGTTATAGCTTACCGTTGTGTCACTGAGTGAGTCGAGTCTTGCACGTTTAGCATTGTCTTCTTGTTGGAATGGTCCTAGAAGCAGAAGAAGAAAGAAAGCGATCTTTATGCTTATTAGTATAAGACAATGGCCCGAACTGTTGTATAGTAGCATTGCGAAAAATGGTGAAATATTGTACAGTGTTGACGAAATATTATACCCCGATATGCAAAAACAATATGAACAGCCTGAAAAGTGTAACCTACAATTCTATTGCTGGGAACTAACAGAATAAATTGTAGGCCCTTTATCTCTGCGATTAGAAGAAACTAACATATTCGAGATTTTAGCAATCATGAGACCTAACAATTAAAGAAATATTAGGGGTCTATAGGCCTAATGAACGTTGTTTTGCGTATAAAGCTGGTCGTTTCGTGTGCTTGCGTGGAGCAAGATAAAGATAGAAATTATGGCCTATTATGTATCTTACGCTACGATGGATTGGCTAAGAAGTTCTGACAGTCATTCCTAAATATTCATCACAAGCAACTGCTCAGTTACTGAATTTGCAAAACAACTATTGTTGTTAAGTGTATGAATTAATATTTAGCATAAATGTTCTTGTATTAACTTACCATCTGAGTCTTCATTCGTTTGTTCATCATCATCATTGGCTGCAGCTGATGTTCGTTTCTTCGGGACAAGTTTTCGTGACATGTTGCGTTTTGTCTCAACGAAAGCTAAGTTTAATATTGCTATAAACACTTAAAGCTTATCGTGGGCAAATAGCCTACTGAGCTAAAGACCAACGCCAGTATAGCCTACCATTGCAAAAGCAGATCAAAAACGACGGTATTAGTAAATTGGTTAGGCTAAACTACCGTAGTTAAAACCATATTAAAATTAAAAAGTTGTCGGTCTGAAATAGGTAATGGCGTCTTGAAAACTAGATGATGCGACGTCATATAATAGGCTTGATGACGTCATACAAATACTCCATGACTTAGTAGGCCTACTCTTTTTTCTTTCAAAAGCGTCTTTGTAGCATCATCATCATCATCATCATCATCATCACCATCATCGTCGTCGTCGTCATCGTCGTCGTCATCATCGTCATCATCATCATCATCATCATCATCATCATCATCATCATCATCATCATCATCATCATCATCATCATCATCATCGTCGTCGTCGTCATGGTCGTCATGGTCGTCATCATCGTCATCATCATCATCATCATCATCATCATCATCATCATCATCATCATCATCATCATCATCATCATCATCATCGTCGTCGTCGTCATGGTCGTCATGGTCGTCATCATCGTCATCATCATCATCATCATCATCATCATCATCATCATCATCATCATCATCATCATCATCATCATCATCATCATCATCATCATCATCATCATCATCATCATCATCATCATCATCATCATCATCATCATCATCATCATCGTCGTCGTCATGGTCGTCATGGTCGTCATCATCGTCATCATCATCATCATCATCATCATCATCATCATCATCATCATCATCATCATCATCATCATCATCATCATCATCATCATCATCATCATCGTCATCATCATCATCATCATCATCATCATCATCATCATCATCATCATCATCATCATCATCATCATCATCATCATCATCATCATCACCGCCACCACCAACACCAACACCATCGTCATCATTATTTACAAATTTATTTAGAGGAGACATTCCACGGTGATGACGGTCGATTCCACAATTAATGAATGAATGAATGAATTAATTAATGAACAATCAATTGGGGGACAGATCTCACAGATGCAAAAATACGTAAGTAAAGTAAAGACATCCCAGGGCCGAAGGCCCGTTGGTGAGGCGCTCATCTCCTTTTCTAGGCCCTTGAGCCGGTGTCGCGCGACAGAGTCTCCCCCTAAAAGCAGTGGCGGCTCTACAGAGGAGGCCAGGGGGGGCAGCTGCCCCCCTTGCTGAGCTCGTGCCCCCCCAGTTGCCCCCCCAGATTTTTGCGTCCAATTTATTGCAAAATGTGTTACATACTGCTTACTTATTTCAAGTTATTTGCTTAGACATAATTAAAGATTCACTTATTAATATTATATTTTCGCGTTAGTAATTATTACTCACACAACACTTACTTACTTGCTCATATATGATATATCTAGTCAATAATGGCATGCTCGTAAGTCTTTGGTATGAACTATGTATTTAGGATCGTTGGTTTATTTGCGTTAAAGCTCTTCCGGAAGTTCCGGTCATTGCGGTCAATCTTTCTTTCATGCGATTGATTCGCACGCGGTCGGTTACAGAACTTTCACGTGTTCGTTAAGAATAACTTAAAATGAGTGATATTAGACAAATGTTCAGTAAACCGAACAAGAGGGCTAGAAATGAAGACGAATCTGTGCCTAGGTTTAGCGTTACAAAGGAACCTTCTGCCGACATTTCATTAACTTTGGACTCTGTGGTGGTCACTTCAGAGAGCACGAGTTGCTCGATCGCGCTGTTGGACGATGAACTGCCCGACGATATCATAGATTTTGAATCGAATGTAGAAAATCTGGATGAATCTCAGGTGGGTAACTATATGTATAATGTGGTAATCGTTTTTTTATTTAAACGGACGAGCGGTGGTGCAGGTTCTCACTCGATCATTTCATTGCAAAATGAAGATGGCCGAGGCCATTAAACGGCCGCTACAGAAAATCGCTTTACCTTTATGTTAAATATAAATGTACACGCTTTTTATAGCAAAAGCTACTGTCAATCGAAATACTTAACTGTACCCCTTACTATAACTAACATTTGCCTTACTATTGTATGGCCTCGACGCTGACCTACACCACGCCTAAATAAAATTATAGTAATTAGGTAAGCTTATAATATAATCACTGACAGTTTGTAGGAGTTCTGCCATTTGAGGTTCCCCATATATGGAGTAGTCAGAATGTAATAATGTACACTTGAGGACCGGCAATCACGTGAGTTGTGGTTCGTTAGTATTTGAGATTTCAGGGCTGCCTGGTGGGCCGCTAGTGACAGCCTTTACTGATAACCCATTTTACATTGTACAGTTTGCTGAGTTTGAATATCAACATGTGGCAAATTGTAAATGTTGTCTTATTTGTTTATTACAGACATTTTCTGAAAGCCAGACTGGAGACGATCCTCCATTTATATCAGGGCAAGGGAGGCATGAAAGAAGTCCAGGTCCCTCTGACTTGTCATCAACACCTACTGATGCACCATCTCAACCCATCCTGAAACTGTATCCTGTAAAAGAACAGTCTGGAAGCAAGCGTTCTTTTAGATCAGTCTGGTTTTCTTTGTACCCGTGGCTAGAGTATTCACAGCTGAGAGATGCTGCTTTTTGTTTTGTATGTAGGCACTTTCCAGTTTTAGGTAAAGTAACTGAAGCAGCTTATACTTCTGTGGGTTTCAATAATTGGAAAAAGGCCCATGGTACTGGCTGTGGATTTCATCAGCATGCAAAGTGTGATAATCATGTGACGTCTATGATTATGTGGACCGAATTTAAGGAACTTAAGAATAGAAATCTTGGCAGCGTTGTTCAGTTGCAGAGTGAAGCTGCTGCCCAGCAGATAATTGAAAACAGACGTTATGTCATAACAGTGGCTGAAACATTGATGCTTACAGCAACTCAAAATCTGTATGTACATGTATTGTGTCTAATTGATGTTTGAATTGTAAATTAAGTTATTCTGTTTTCAAAATTGATATTTATGTGTATAGCTTAAGGTTGTCGCTACCGTCGCTACGAAAGATAACTTTTCAGTGCCCTTCTGTGTGGATTCATGTATGTTGTGCAATAGGTTTTTATAGGCCAGGCTTTAAGCTGACCCCCCATAACGTCCCTTTGCCCCCCCATTGCCCCCCTGTTGGAAAAACCTAGAGCCGCCACTGCCTAAAAGTCTCCCCCCGGAGACTCTATTTCGAAACAGATTCTCCCCCCGGAGGATCTGTTTCGGAATAGATTCGCCCCCCGGAGACTTTATTCTCAAATAAAGTCTCCGGGGGAGAAAATATTTCATCCCCTGCCGAAACAAAGTCTCCCCCGGGGAGACTTTATTTCAACGCGCGATTTGATACAGTCGCATCACATTTATCTATACCAAAATATGTCTGAAAGTTTGCCCGTCTTTTTGAATATTCTTTTTAAACAATTCGCAAAACATTCTCTTGGGAATTTGTAGGTTAACGCGATTGTTTTCAACTCACAATTCACTTTAATAACCAAGATACGGCTATTTTAACATTCGATGTGGTAATTATTACCGCAAAATTAAGACGCTCTTTCACGGTTATTATCAAGGCGCCATTGCTGTTGGCGTCATCTCGCTTATTTAAAGGAAGACGGTGCTAAGCACGTGTTTAGGCGGAATCACAATAATAATAATAATAATAAATACAATGATTTTAGGTTATGAATGGATCACCGCAAAATAAGGAAAAAAATTAAAGACAATAATTATGAATAATAAATACACGTATCTTCTCTTATCTGGACATTTATAGAGCACTCCTCACCGTATGAACTAGGCCTAGGCTATATTCAGAGGCGAACTCGGTACATAGGGCCTAAACACCGGGGAAAAGAGTTTAAAGAAAACTATTTCAAGCAGCGAGTAGACAAAGAGCAGATCAATACAACAACTTTGCCAGTAGAGGAGTGGATGTCATTCAAGGCAGGGTGTATGGTCTTATTATTAATAATGTTATTGGTTAGTCAAAATTCTTTCTATAAATCCAACTTTTATTTCATCAAGAATTCTTTTCATCAATCCAGTTACTATTTCATCAAGAATTATTTTCTTGATCTAATCACGAAATACTTCAAGTAGGCCTAATCAATCCATGTTTGATTTAACGAAGATATCTTTTCATCCATCCACTTTATGTTTAGCCTGTATCTGACTAACCAGTTTTCAACAGCAACGTGCATATAGGCCTATTTACCATAGGCCTTCAATGTGTTAACCTTTACCACTCAGATTTATTTTCCGCGCCAACTCCTCCAGATCAGAATTAAATTTCAGTGAATATCAGTCACAGTTCAAGATTTATTTTCACCAAACAACATTACTCAATTTATGATATATAGGCCTGTCATATACATGATATATATCATATATATATATGTCTTATATATCATTTATAAATGTCATAAGCGTATCATATATAATTATGATATATAGCCTATCATATAATATATATATCATATTCATATATTTCATACATATGATATACATAAATGATATATATATATATATCATATTCATATATTTCATACATATGATATACATAAATGATATACAGGGTGGCTCAAAAAAAAATGTACCACCGGATAAAATGCAATATCTTTGCAACCGATTGACATTTTTCTCGGAAAATTTCCCAATTTGTAGGGGAATGAATTTCCAACAATCCCTGAAAGTTTCGCTTGAAAATTTTCTTGTTTGCAAAAGATACAGCTGTTCAGACTTAAAATTTCGTTTTTTCAAAAATCCGGAGAATAAAGTTCCAATACAATGTGATTTCATTAAGATTTTTTGCAAATTACATCATAAGAAATGATTATGATGTCCTACGACCTCACTAAGAGCTGTAAAGAAGCTGTTTATGCAGCAAATTGTTGGTATTTAGTGATAGTTTATAGATTATGGACTCAATTCGTGAATCCATTACTGAACGTCATGGGCAAAGTTTCTGCGGAAGATAAAATGGAAACTCGGACGCTGCGTGAACAGAGACTAGGACATCGCGTAATCATAGCAAAATACCCAGTTAAAAGTGGAGCCTGAGCATATTGAAGGCTATCTGTAAACATGTTTATGTAATAAAGATCAGATGTTGGAAGCGAGGCAGGAAGTGATCTCTTGGTCTGATGGAAAAAGTACGATTTTCAAGAAATTCGCTTGGTAATCGAAAGGGTCAAGTTTGCAAAGCACATCGTGGTTTCAGCATCAGATTTGCTGGCATGTGTCACGGGTGCCAGAAAAGACTGCATTTAATCCCATTCAGTAGGCTAAATGTCAAACTCATCGCTGAACTCTCTTACCCAGACTCATTGAAGACCAGGTGAGCTCTAACATCTCGTTTTATTTTCCAGCAGAACAGTGCGCCTGCTTGCTCGCACGGCAAGGCTGATTATGATGACGCTACCTTATTTTTGCAATCCACTCCAGTAAATTTATTGGCAAAGGTGACTAACAACATCGCCAGACCTTAGCCCTCTTGCTTACCACGTCTGGGAAGCTATGCTGCAAGACATTTCAGCCCGAGTTGGAGAACATTGGCTAGCTGAAGGAAGTCCTGCTGCTAATGTGGGATCAGTTGCCGCAGGACTCGATCAACAAGACCACACTAAGCTTCACAAAAAGAATTCGAGCTCGTATTAAAGCAGGGAGTGGACACTCACATCATACCCCACAATAAACTGCAAAACGTATTTTTGAGGCCGTAGTGAAAAGTGATATCATTTGACATGGAAATCAAGAATTGACGTTAATTTTTCCACGGAAATTTGAAAAAACGAAAATCAAAGTTTAAACAGCTGTAACTTTTGCAAACATAAAAAGTTTTCAGTGAAACTTTCAGAGATTGTTGGAAATTCATTCCCCTTCAAATTGGAAAATTTTCGGAGAAAAATTGCAATCGGTTGCAAAGATATTGCATTTTATCCGGTGGTACATTTTTTTTTGAGCCACCCTGTATATATCATGTTAATTATATATATGATACATATATGATACATATAAGATGTAAAATATCTCAAATATATAATAAGTATCATATCATATATATCATATATATCATATATCATATGATACAAGATCATGTACTTCATATATATATATATATATATATATATATATATATATAGCATATACATATATATATATATATATATCAAATTATATATATCAAATTATAACACATATATATATATGTATATGATATGCATATATTATATATATCATGTGTATATATATTATGTAAGCTTATATCATATGTATCATATATATAAAATCGTATACAGGATCATCTATATAAATAAAAATGAAACTTTTCAATAGTGCGGTACACAATCACGCCCAAAGTTACGCACCGATTGTTTTGAAAAATTTACACATTCCATTCCCATAGAACCGTGTTCTATTATGCTTTTTTCCTGAAAAAACGCAACCTTTCCCACAAAAAGTGAACTTTGCAATCCCTTCGACCGCCATTTGCAAATTCAACAAAACACCACGGCTGCCAGATTTCATAAACGCGTTGTTCCCAAACAGACCAAACAGAAATGAGGTCCCGTCCTGTGACGTCATAAGCGACTCGCTTATTAATTTCCGAAAGCGGCCTTGGGCGGTGTGACGGAGGAAAGGAGCGGAGGGAGCGGGACGAAGAGGGTGGGTAGGGCGAGGGGGAGGGGGAGGGGAGGGGGAGGGGAGGGAGAGGGGGAGGGAGGTCTTTTCTGCCACAGCAACGCGTGGCCGGGTACAGCTAGTTTAATATGAATGTCTACTGCATCGGAGATACACGCCGAAGCGCTCTGTTATCATAAGCCTACCACTTCAAATTTTCCTGACTTTATTTTTCCAGTCAGTTAGGCCTATAGTAGGTCCTATTGTGCTGCCTTTCATTTATTGTGGAGCGCGGTGGTGTAGTGGGTATTTCGTTGCCTTGCAGCCGGAGGTTGAAGGTTCAAATCCACTTCAAGCCGCCGCGAAGGGACCTTGAGCAAGTCCTTCATTTGCAAATGCTCTGGCGCTTCGGCGTGTAGGCCTAACTCCGATGCAGTATCCGCGCTGTAGTCAGGAGCGCCTCTGACTAGTGAGCTTTAAGGGACGCGATAGAAATGGATAATTGATACAAATAACATAAATAATAGTCTAAACAAGTGGGACTATGCCTACAGGTTTAAATATAGCTTAGGCTTTTGGCCTATCTATATGGCCTGTAAGTAGCCTAATTAGACCCTAGGTAGGCTAATCGGATAGAGATTGATAATTGCAGAATTGTTTTATGCACCCTAGCTAAATAGGGCCTAAAATGAAATGTGAAATGCCTGTATCTAGTCAGAGCCATTTATTATTAACATGACAATGTAGGCCTGCTAAATCTATAGGGCCTATATATAGGCCTAACAATGTCTAAACTGCGTTTCAGTAACATAACCTACGCGGACCGACATACTAGGCCTAGTGGTCTTATTAGAGCCTGCATGTTGGGCCTACATTTAGGCCTTATGCTGTAGGCTAAGCTTACAACAATTATTACTTCATACTTTTTATATTTTATTAAAAAAATCATGTCCGATTACACTAAATAGGCCTCAACACCAATATTATTTATATTCACAAATAAACATAATTATTATATCAGAAATCTAGAGGGGCGATTTTTAGTAGGGGGAGACTTTGTATCGTAGAGGGGGAGATTCTATTTCGATGGGGGAGACTTTGTTCCGGTACAGAGTCTCCCCCCGGAGACTCTGTATCAGCAAGGGGGAGACTCTGTTTCGGGGGGAGACTTTATTTCGTGACACCGGCAACGGACGAATCCCAAGGTCCTGGACACGGGGCCAGTGCATCACAGGACTTGCCGCTTACTTCCCAGCTTACGCTGGTACCAAATTATACTGCTTGGTGACAGAGGCACGTGTGCGTAAACAACTTGCCCAAGGTCGTTACCCGGATTCGAACCGCAACCACCCGCTCCGCGAGCGAGCGCGTTACCGCTCAGCCACCAGGTCGCACAAAATACGTAGGCCTACATATTTCCTTCTTAGACGGTTGTGTCTCAGTATCGTATTTCCATTCAGTCAGAACTGAAAAGATTTTTCGTTCGTCTGCTCTAGCAGACAAGATTTATGCTCAGAGGTATAGGGCCTACTCAAAGTTCAAGATCTATACTCAAAGGCGCTCCCGACTTCAGCGCGGAAACTCAATCGGAGTTTCACATAAACATTTATGCATGCAGCATACACTTTACATCATGACGGGCCAGCATAAATGCACAGAATTTGAATGCTTATAACTCAGCCAATATTTATAATTTAGTTTTACTTAATGTGTCAAATTAAAGGCAATTCACTCTAGTAGGCCTATCCACCATAAAAAGGACTAACTGGTAATGGCCTAAATTTTAATATCATGTTTAGAACAGTCCTAGCTACCATATTTTGTTATTATTAGTTACACAATAATATTATGGCGGCGTTTCTTCGGGAAATTTACACAGGCCTAATTATCGTGTTTTGCCAACACGAGCATAGACACGAGTCACACGACCATGTTGGGAGTTTGTCGGAGTCTGTACTCTGACGGTACAGACTTCTACAATCGTCAAACAATGTCCTTTCAAATTTATCAACAATCATGCGCTGCTTCAGACGCTCGCATGCTGCAAGCCGTTTCTTTGCGTCAGTGTCGGAGAGCTTCCAAGTCAACCAAATATCTTTGGGCATTTATGAATGGGGGAGGGCCATGGCCGGATTTGCCCCCTTGGATCCACCCCTGCCGCCATGTTAAATCCCAGTCATGCTGGAAATTCGACAGAGTAAATAACAGTCAGGCTTTCAACGCGTAAACAAATGCCGCCTATAAAGTATAGACCTAATTAATTGGACGGAAGTTCTGGTCAGTGGTTTTGATCGTGGTCGTGGTCGTGACTTATCGTTTTATTTTGACTAGATGCCAACAGCTGCAGTAAGTTTATTACCAAATTTCTTTTTAAATGAAACGCACTAATCAAGAAAAAACCGATGTTTTAAAAGGTGACCAGATTTATGTAAACGAATTCTCAGTATAGACTATAGACCTACAAATATCATGGCCAATTACATATTTATAAGTCTTTTACAGTACAATCAATCGTTGGCCCTATCTATTCATCCAAAAGTTCTGTATTCGCAGGCAATAATAGTGGTACAAAAGTAGCTCGTAATTTACTAGGACTAATGCGTTATTTTTAAACGACAGATATTTGTGTCCATGATAATGCCGTATAATACCGTACAAGAGATACCGAAATTATTTAACATTAGCCTAATACAAATTGTTCTTATCGTTAATATCCTCTCGAGTCATTCATTCTTCCGTGAAACGGAAGATGGTTACTTTATTTGTCATCGTGTCATCATCATAATAATCACAAAGCGTGCACACAATCTCATTTCTCTCGCTCGTGAAGTGAACATCAGTGACAAATGTGAGCTTGTCCTCATCCTGCTGAAAGCCATAAATACCAATGAGATTGAATTCAAAATCTAGGAGCTGCATGCTTCCGCCGTCCTCGTCAATTATCACAATTCTCCCATAAATATCAGCAAAATTCACAAAACCGTGCAAGACCTCGGATTCGTGTCGGCGTACAACGCTCCCATCCACATCGATCTCCAGTAAATTCATGTTATGTTTATGATCGTATTCGCCTGTGTATACCATCACCAAGTTTCCATTTGATATCTGAATTGCGTTTGTAGTCACAGACGCACTGATGCCTGGGGGTAACTTCACCTCCCTCAGCAAAAATCCCTTCGCATCGCATATTATTACATTACGAACCTTTGCATTCTTTATTGGATAGATCATCAGGTTACCATTACACAGGACGTATATCATGAAAATAGACAGCTGTGGGTCATTAATTGTCCAAGGTGATATAACAAACTGACCATCTCCATCTTTGGAAATGTGTATGACTGACAGGCTGTAGTCTCCGTTTCTTAGACCTACATAGATGCAGTTGGACACATTGCAGGCTTCCATGTACTCCGGCTTTTTTTCAAGCGGTATGACATCCGTCACTCTGGCCGTATTGTTGCGGTCGTAAACCCTAATAACATGGACTTCATTACGTTCTTCGAGCGTAAATATTTCATCCTTCAGCGAAGTGATGAAGTCTATGGCTTGTGACGGTGTAGAAAATTCGTGCAGCATTTCTAACCGAATCTTTTCCGGGCCTGAAAATAGTTACACTGCTCCATTTATTGCCCAGAGAAATGGCACGTATTAAAACAAAGATTCTTAAATCGTAAAATATTTATAATTATTAAAATTCACTCATTTTGTACTATATTGCATTTAATTAGTAGGTATGTAGGTCTATCACAGACAGATTTAGCCTCTAGGCCTACAGTACTGTCCTGAGACTGCTGTAAGCTTCTGTTTTTACCTTTGTCTTATAATTGACACTGTGCTCCCATAGCCTACCGGAACTATGTGGTGAATAAACGATTGATGTATTTCACGCTATTTGAAGCAGGGCGTTTTGGCGCCGGACGCTTTTTGTGCCTGTCGTTTTTTGACGCTTATGCCGGGGGTTGAGGGTTCAGTTAATCGCCCTAGTCTATCTTAGGAACCCACAGTAGTCTTCATTGTACACACCTACATGTACCATTGTACCTCCACATAAATCAACGTCTCAGCTAAATGTTCTACAATTCTCAAACTGCACAGACATAAGCACATTTCATGGTCAGGTCAGTAAATGTATAATTATAGGTTAGGCTACTAGAAAACAAGTGAAGAGAATCGTTGACTTTCGATGCAAAGTTGCGTTGCTCAATACTGTAAAGGCGTCATATATTTGTTAGGTCTGCTTTGCTGCAGATTTGGCACAGGACGTTTTTAGGGCGAGAGCGTTGGAGCAGAGCGTTGCATTGAATACGGTACGTTAGATGGATTGGTGTCACTCGTCACTCGTGGAGTAGACTTCTAGTAGCCTGCCTAGCGCGCAAATGTATCGTATCGGTTTCATAATTATGATATCTTCTTCTCCCATTTCTCTGCTTCCGGGGGCAGGAGTAGGTTCGAACATCAGTGGTCACCTTTCTTCTTGATTTCGAACCTTCTCTTTTGTATTCCCCCTTTTTCTTCCTGCCTTCCTTCTTCCTTCAAGAATATAAATATAGCCTACGTGTCATATCCATTTCTTTTGCCTCACTCTTGCTGTGTCCACTAGAGATCTTTATCCTGCGTTTTGCCTTCCTCTACCCTAATAATAGACCAGTCTGACGAGTGAGAAACGTACTGTGCCAAACTGGGATGTTTTAAGGATTTTTTAGAACTGCACAACATCTTTTCCTTTCCAATCCTCCATGGTACATTACTTCCAATCGGAGGACAAAGGCCTTCTTGCAAGTTTTGACTGTACAGAAGTGCTTCTACAACTGCACAAATCCATTTAGGACTGCACATTTTGTGTAGAACTGCACGCTAAAAAAGCCCTGGTGCCAAAGCAGCGCAGCTCTCGTCATCTGCAAATAGAATCCGTTCTCACTCTGATTGGAACAGCAGCAGTGTTCCAACCAGCGACGATCTAAGGACGCTGTCGGAGGTTATGTAAGAGCCACAAGAGCAGATGCAGGAGAAGTCAGTATCGTCAAAAACACTGGCGTCACGATTTCAGAAGTGACTCCAAAGAAGGCCGCATGCCTCGCCCAATAGTCGCGGAATTCCGATCTCGATCGTCAAAAAGAAGAAGTTTAATATAAGTAGGAGATAGACGGATGACGTTTTGGTCGTCAGATAACGTCACGTGACATATTTACACCTGTAGAGCAAAGTCTGCAAATGCGCCAAACACGCCCTGTATAAAACGCTAGGGACCATGCATTGCAGAATAGGGCGAACCGCAAAATGGTTTTGAAGCGTAGACCCGCTGTATTGGCAGACG
>OX243826.1:29576513-29836513 GCA_945859605.1 Lumbricus rubellus | reverse complement strand
TGTATTGACTTACCATCTGAGTCTTCATTCGTTTGTTCATCATCATCATTGGCTGCAGCTGATGTTCGTTTCTTCGACACAAGTTTTCGTGACATCAGGAGAACAGATGTTGCGTTTTGTCGCAACCAAAACTAAATTTAATAATATTGCTAGAAACACTTAAAGCTTATTGTTGGTAAATAGCCTACTGAGCTAATCAAGGGCGAAAGACCAACGCCAGTACCATTGCAAAAGCAGACCATCTACGACGGTATTATTAACAGACCTAGCAAATTGGTTAAGCTAGTTAAAATTATATTAAAATTAAGGAAGTTGTCGGTCTGAAATAGGTAATGGCGTCTCGAAAACTAGATGATGCGACGTCATAATAATAGGTTTGATGACGTCATACAATTAACTTTCGAAGTCAGTGAGGCGTGGTGGTGTAGTGGTGGCGTCGTTGCCTTGGAACCGGAATTGTAACTGTAATTGAATTGTAATTGAACATTTATATAGCGCCGCTCACAGATTCAGTAGCGCTCCCGACCCTAGTTAGCACTGCCGGAAGGTTCGAGGTTCGATCCACCTCGCCGCGTAAGGACCTTGGTCAAGTCCTTCACTCACAATAATATTGCTCAGCGCTTCGGGGTGAAACTCCGATGTAATTGTAATTGTAATTGAACATGTATAAAGCGCCGCTCACAGATTCAGTAACGCTCCCGACTCAAGTTAGTGCTCCCGCTAACAAATAGTATTATAGTCTTCAGGAGTTTACAAAATAAGGGAAGAGAAAGGCCAAGGAGCTCAAGACGTAGCTTGTAAGAAAACCGATTCCAACAAGAAGGGCCAACATAATAAATTACATGCAAAGCTTCTAGATTAGTAGTAGGAGGAGGCGGAGGAGGAGGAGGAGGAAGAAGAGTAGGAGGAGGAGAAGGAGGAGGAAAAGGAGGAGGAACTTTGGCAGTAGACGCCCGTCTTCGTGCGTCTACTGCCAACGCTCCTCCTCCTCCTCCTCGTCGTCCTCCTTGTCCTCCTCGTCCTCCTCCTCCTCGTCGTCCTCCTCGTCCTCTCCTCCTCGTCGTCGTCCTCCTCGTCCTCTCCTCCTCCTCGTCCTCCTCCTCGTCCTCCTTTTCCTCCATTCTCGTGGACGACATAATTTCGTTGACGAAGCGGCGGCGGTTGGCGGCGAGCATATTGAGAGAGAGCCATTGGCAGAAGAAAATGCCATTGGCAGAAGAAAGCAATGGTCGTTTGAGACAGAGCCTTCTATTACTGAGTAATAGTATTACTCAGTAATAGAAGGCTCTGGTTTGAGAAGTTCTGAGATTCGAGAGGACCAGAGGCGCTTTGGTTTCTTAGTATTGCGTGCACGCAGGTGCTTGGCATGCCTCATCTATAGCCTACAAGTAGACTACATGTAGGCTAGGTGAGGCACGGTGGCCATACATTAATTGGTTAGAGGGCGGTTGACCTGTAACGTGGAGACTACGAGGCGGTTGTAACTGATGTGTATAGTACTTTTGAGACTGGAGTCCTTCACTCTCAATTGCTTCTTTTATTACTAGTGACATTAGTGACAGCTAGGCTTCGACTGCTCACGTGACGTCTGGACCCTATTGAATCGTTTCCGCACGGGGCAAGGTCCCTGTCGCGCGATCCTGCACAAATGGGGTCTCGGGTCATCGGCGGACTGCGAGTGCGGACAGGTGCAATCCATGGAGCATACAGTCAACGTGTGCCAAAGGACAAAAATTCAGCGGCGGCCTGCGGGCCCTGCACAATGCGGAAGAGGATGCGAGACATTGGCTGAAGTCAGAAGCGACTAGAGCACTCGCGAAATAAATAAGTGACATTCTAGATGACATTGGAGCTCCTTTCTTAATTCCTGTATGTATTTAGCAGGTCACGTAATCCGTTTACCTCTGATACTCTGGTAACCGGACTACGACACGACCATCTAAATGCCAGAGAGTAGGCCCTAATGACCACGACCTCCTTCAGACTATAACTCTCTTGAGCAACCCTTCTGACTAGACACAGCGCTCGTGAATAAGCTGGTGCCCTGCGTCTGGTTTTCAAGTAACGCTTCAAAAATTTGGAGATTGCGATTACGATTAAAACAAGCTTAAATTTCAAACCAACACCTAGGCTAAATAAAATCACATTGTATACGCATGTAATTATAATTACTTTTACTATTTCAATTTATTGCTAAAAATGGCCAGATTTGCCCCTCTGGATCCGCCCCTGCCGCCATGTTAAATCTCGAAAATCTTCGACTGTAGTCTGTATGACTAACAGTTGGAATCTAACAGTTAGATGTGCAACGCGCAATTAAATGATGAAATTTAATTGAAGGCCTACGGAAGTTCTGGCCTGCAGTGACCGTGATCGTGGGCGTGACTTACCGTTCTATTTGACTATAGATGCCAATAGCAGTAGGCCTAAGTTCATTAGCAAATTTCTTTGAAAATGAAACGCACTATAATCAAGAAAAACGATGTTTTAAAGGTGATCAGATTTATGTAAACGGATTCTCAATATAGATGGCCTTACGTATTTAGACATAATTAGCCTACAAGACTAGTATTTTAGAGTTCAATCAATAACCTATCTATTGATCAATTTGATCCAAAAGTTCTGTATTCGCAGTCAGTAATAGTAGTGCAAAAGTAGCTCGTAATTTATTAGAAGTTATGCGTTATTTTAAACGGTAGATAGTTGTGGCCATGATAATACGGTTCAAGATATGCAAAAATTATTTGATACAAATTGTCCCATCGTTAACATCCTTTCGAGTCATTCATTCCTCCGTGAAACGGAAGATGTTTAAAATAACTGCTTCCATCCCCCTCAGATTAAGAAGCGTACGCACAATCTCATTCCTCTCGCTCGTGAAGTGCACACCAGAGACAAGTCTGTCCTTGCCGTCGACCTGCTGGAAACCATAGATACCAATGAGATTGAATTCAGTATCTAAGAGCTCCATGCTTCCGCCGATCTCGTCAGTTATCACAATTCTACCGTCAATATCTGCAAAATTCACAAGACCGGCTATATCTGATTCGTATCGGCGTACAACGCTCCCATTCGCATCGATCTCCAGTAAGATTGTTCGAGAATTCCGATCGTAGCGAACCATCACCAGGTTTCCATTTGATTTCTGAAGTGCGGTTGAATAGCTTGACACATTGCCTAACGCACGGAACCCCGGGGGCAACATCACCTCACGTTGCAACGATCCATTCGCGTTATATATGCTGACTACATTGCGAACCTTTCCATCCTCCAGTGAACGGATTAGCAGGTTACCATTGCCTGGAACGTATATCCTGCAAATTGACAGTTTCCGATCGGTTATCCATGGTGACATATTGAACCGATTTTCTCCATCTTTCGAAATGCGCATGACCGAAAGGCTCCTGCCTCTGCTTCGTGTATACAGGCCTACATAGACGCAGTTTGACACATTGCAGGCTGCCATATACACCGGAATTTCTTTCAACGGTATGACATCCTTCACCTCATCCATATTGTCGCGGTTGTAGACGGTTATAACATAGTTTTTGTCACCTAGTTCGACCGTAAATATCTCATCCTTCAGCGAAGTGACGAAGCGGGCATACGGCTGGAGAGGAGATTCGTGCAACATTTCCAAACGAATCTTTTCCTGGGCTGAAAATAGTTACACTGCTCCATTTATTGACCAACATAAAACGTATTAAGAAAAAAGTATCAAAACGCATATCGTATATTATATTGCACTTATGCACCAGGAATGTAGGCCTATTACAGATAGATCTAGGCCTACGTACTGTCCTGAGACTATAATTGTAAGCGTATTTCTGTTTTCATATTTGTCTTAATTCTTAATGTCCAATTCCACATAAATCAACCTCCTATCCCAGTGATTCTCAACCTGTGTGCCGCGGCACACTAGTGTGCGCAAGAACTTTGCAAGTGTGCCGCGGGGAAATTCTAATATGTTATTAATTAATAATGAATGATTCCAAACACAACATCCGAAAACATCATCACTGCAACATCAAAACTTAAGCCAGTTGGTCTTAATCTCTCACAATGTAGCAGGTTAAGATCTTCAAGGCAAATCTTGATTGTTTTCCCACGGTCACTGAATCTCAGTTAAAATAGAATATTGCACCTGAAATACTAAATACAATTATTCATAGAACGTAGGAGTAAGGTAGAGGTCACTGCCTCACTGAATCCATGCAGTCATGCTGGTACATGTATACATGCACATTGTATACAATACAATACAATGCAATACAATGCATATCTGTGACTTTGTGCAAATGACTTCTAGGCCTACTGTTCAGCGAGTAATTAAATGAGCACTGCCTATGAAACAATTGGACTGAAGAGGCAGAGGTGTCCTTGATCGCGGACGCGTCTCACCGTTCAGTTTTGAGTAAATACGATGCAACGGCACTAAGTTCATTATCGTTTTTGTTTTTGTTAAAATGAAAGCACAAATCAAGAAGAATATGATGCTTTACAGGTATTAAGATTTATTTTTAAAACGAATTCTCAATTATTTAATAGGGTCTTACGTCTTTGTAAGTCTTTTAATACAGTTCAATCAATAAATCAATCAATCAATCAAAGGCACTATCTATTGATCCAAAAGTTCTGTATTCACAGGCAGTAGGCCTCAATAGTAGTACAAAAGTAGTCCGTATAATTTACTAGGAGTAATGCGTTATTTTCGGCGGCAGATATTTGTGGTACCGTTCAAGAGATACCGAAATTATTTAACAGTTAGGCCTAATAACAAATTATTGTTCCTATCGTTATCATCCTTTTGAGTCATTCATTCTTCCGTGAAACGGAAGATGTTCACAACGTGTGTCTTAGAAATGCAATCAAACTGAGTGCGCACAATCTCATTCCTCTCGCTCGTGAAGTGTACATCAGAGACAATTGTGAGCTTCTCCTCATCCTCCTGAAAGCCATAAATACCAATGAGATTGAATTCGGAATCTAAGAGCTCCATGCTTCCGCTGCCAACGCCAGTTATCACAATTCTACCGTGAATATCAGCAAAATTCACAAGACCTGCTAAGATCTCTGACTCGTATCGGCGTACAACGCTCCCATTCGCATCAAGCTCCAGTAAATTCGTTTTATGATCGTCTTCGCCTTTGTAGACCATCACCAAGTTTCCATTTGATTTCTGAAGTGCAGTTGTAGTCATTGACGCAGGGATACCAGTGGGCAACTTCACCTTACGTTGCAAAGCTCCGTTCGCATCGCATATGACTACTACATTACGAACATTTCCATCCTTCATTGGACGTATCAACAAGTTACCATTACCTGCGACGTATATCCTGTAAATTGACAGCTTCCGATCATTCATTATCCACGGTGATATGTTAAACTGACCATCTCCATCTTTCAAAATGCGTAAGACTGACAGGCTGTAGTCTCCGTTTCTTAGACCTACATAAACGCAGTTGGACACATTGCAGGATGCCATGCATTCCGGATAAGTTTCAAGCCGTATGATATCCTTCACCGTTGCCACATTGTCGCAGTTGCAAACGGTTATAACAAAGCATTCTTCACCATCACGCTGTTCGACCGTAAATATCTCATCTTTCAGCGAAGAGACGATGCGGAGGTCAAATGACTTGATAGGAGATTCGTACAACATTTCCAAGCGAATCTTTTCCTGGGCTGAAAATAGTTACACTGCTTCATTTATTGCCCAGAGGAACGGCACGTATTAGAACAAAGATTCTTGAATCGTAAAATGTAAGCTTATATAATTATCAAAATTCACTCATTTTGTACTATATTGCATTTAATTAGTAGGCATGTAGGCCTAAGTCTATTACAGACAGATTTAGCATCTAGGCCTACTGTCCTGAGGCTGCTGTTAGCTTATTTCTGTTTTTATGTTTGTCTTAATTGGCACTGTGCTACCATACTATTTGGTGTCTTTGGTGAATAAACGATTGATATAATATTTCACGCTATTCGAAGCAAGGCGTTTAAGCGCCGGACGTTTTGGCGCCGTCAAGACTTTAGTCCATTTCTTTTCCCTCACTCTTACTGTACCCACTAGAGATAATTATTTTTCTTGCGTTTTGCCTTCCTCTACCCTAACAATAGACCAGTCTGGCGAGTCAGTAACGCAATGTGCCATAGAAGCGCAGCTCTAAGACTTGTCATGTGCAAATAGAATCCGCTCTCACTCTCAGCTATGTAAGAGCCACAAGAGCAGATGCCAGAGAAGTCAGTTGCGTCAAAGACACTGGCGTCACGATTTCAGAAGCGACCCCAAAGATGGCCGCATGCCTCGCCCAATAGTCGCTGGACTTTGGTCTCGATCGTCAAAAAGAAGAATTTAAGGCTTCATAATTATAAATAGGAGACAATTGTAGACCGCCTTTGAGACATTGTGAGTGGGACCTGGTTATCAAGAGACTGTTGGTGCGTTTTTATAGGCCTATGCCAACTTCATTGGATTTTAACAGTTCACGTGCGGTTCATGTATACACACTGTAGGGCAGGTGTGCACGTTGTCATTTGGGAACTATAGAGCCAATACGGAGATGTTCCTCTGGTAGACCAGAAGGATGACGCTTTGGTCGTCAGAGAACGTCACGTGACATACTTACAAATATTATTTATATATTTACATATTTGTATAGTAAATTTGTCTGTAAATGCGCCAAACACGTTGTATGAAACGCTAAGCAGAATTTGGTGATTCCTCAAAATGGCTTTGAAGCGTAGACGCGCTGTATTGGCAGACGTGCAGTAAAGTTACATCTATGTGCGTAGAGTGCGCAGATTAGCATGGATAGGCTTCGTCAGCAGGAGCTCTGACTTGTCTAGACGCCTAGACGACATCCAGGTACCGTACATATTTTGGCAGACTTCGGTTTGTCAAGAGTGGCGTAGATAAAATTCCGCCACAGCAGACAATTTTAGTTTAAGATTTGTGCAGTCTGATGCGCGTTGAATGTCCAGCCATTCTGCCCGTTCTTCCAATTTCAGAGCTTCTAATTATCGTAAGTAGGAATAGAAGTAGAGGAATAGAGAGGAATAATTGAAAAAACTGACCAGTGCCGTCTAGTAGTTTGTGTACTTTATTTCGAAAGACGTCGGTCGAAAGGATGCTGGTCCAGTGCGAACTGACGGACTTCAATCGGTTTATCACCAGATCAACTTTGTCTTTCCACACGCTTTTGATCAGTTTGAGATCCTTAACTTCCATAGCTACGACTTTAACGAGGATACATTCAAGTAGCTCGTTCGGTAGATCTTGTAGCTATACACGCAAACGATAAAAGAATCACATAGGCCCATGTTAACACATGTAAACGGTAAAAGACATCACATAGGCCCATGTTAACACATGTAAACGGTAAAAGAATCACATAGGCCCATGTTAACACACGTAAACATTAGATCATATATATATATATATATATATATATATATATATATATATAGAGCAGACTTTCATTGCCCACTTTTAGTAATTAGGAGGTTAAGCTGAATTAAAATCACGCGGACAAACTGAAAACGGTCTAGAAATTAGACATACTTCTTCCTCCACCCCAGTGATTTTGGAAGACTGGCTATAGGCCCTACACAATAGGCCTATTAAAAAGGGAATAAAGTTTCATGTTAACAAGATCGAACTCTTCTGTGGCGGTTTTACTTTCTTGGAATTATTAAGTTCTTACTTATAAAAAAGGTTTAAACCAGTTTTTTCATCGGAAGGCTCCAAACATAATTATTGGATCCATACGTTTGCTGATAATATGAGATTGCATCAGTAGACAATAAGACCACAGTGGCACACATAGAGTCGTCGCTCAGCATGAAGCACCTTTTTGTCGAAACAGGCGAAGAAAGTGACGCATTTAGACACAGATTTAAGTAATGCTGACAACGTATTTGTTAGGCTACTTGGCTAGAAAAAAATAACATGAAAACTATCAGACTAGAACAGTTACTGGTCTAGCAATTCATAAAGTTTTGATGACACGAAAACTTTTGAATTGCAGATTGCTTTTATAGCTTACCGTTGTGTCACTGAGTGAGGCGAGTCTTGCACGTTTAGCATTGTCTTCTTGTTGAAATGGTCCTAGAAGCAGAAGAAAAAAAGAAAGCGATCTTTATGCATATTAGTACGAGACAATGGCCCGAACTGTTGTATAGAAACAGGGCGAAAAATGGTGAAATATTGCACTGCAGTGTCGACGAACTAATTATTATATGCAAATAATATGAACAGCTTGAAAGTGTAACATACAGTTCTATTGTTGGGAACTAAGAGAATAAATTGTAGGCCCTTTATCTCTGCGATTATAAGAAACCAACAGATTCGAGATTTTAGCAATCATGAGACCTAGCAATTTAAAAATCGTAATTTTTTAAGGGGTCTATAGGCCTAATTAACGTTGTTTTGCGTAAAGCTGGTCGTTTCGTGTGCTTGCGTGGAGCCTGATCAAGATAACGATAGAAATTAGAGCATATATCTTAGGCTACGATGGATTGGTTAAGAAGTTCTGACCGTCGTCATTCCTAAACATAGGCGTACGGGAGATTTCAGCAGTGGGGGGGTCAATGATTTTACTTCTGCCCGAAAAATAAATCTCGTGGTGGGAAATACCGTACTATTTTTCCAGACACAAAGTTGAAATATGTCGGGGAAAATACAATTTTTTCGTATTTTTCCGTGTCTGCTTGCCCGAAAAAACAGACTTGCCCGAAATTTTGGGTGACATTTGCCCCCCCCCTGGTCCCTCGCCTCGTACGCCTATGTTCCTAAATATTCATCACAAGAAACTGTTCAGTTACTAAATTTGCAAAACGACTATAGTTAAGTGTATTAATTAATTATCACAAATGTTCTTGTGTTGACTTACCATCTAAGTCTTCATTCGTTTGTTCATCATCGTCTGATGGTCGTTTCTTCGGGTCAAGTTTTCGCGACATCAGAAGAACAAATGTTGCGCTTTGTCGCAACGAACGCCAAAAATTAATATTGCTAGAAAGCTTATCGTGGGTAAATACTAAGCGAATCAAAGGCGAAAGACCAACGCCAATGCCATTGCAAAAGCAGACCGACTACGACGGTTTTAATAATGGTAAATTGGTCAAGCTAGTTAAAACGATATTAAAATTAAAGAAATTGTCGGTCTGAAATAGGTAATGGCGTCTTGAAAACTAGATGATGCGACGTCATATAATAGGCTTGATGACGTAATACAATTAAATTCGAAGCCAGTGAGGCGTGGTGGTGTAGTGGTGGCGTCGTTGCCTTGGAGCCGGAAGGTTCGAGATTCGAATTCACCTCGCCGCGTAAGGACCTTGGGCATGTCCTTCACTCACAATTGTTCAGCGCTTCGGGGTGAAACTCCGATGTAATTGTAATTGAACATTTATAAAGCGCCGCTCACAGATTCAGCAGCGCTCCCGACCCAAGTTAGTGCTCCCGCTAACAAATAGTATAGTCTTCAGGAGTTTACGAAATAAAGGAAGAGAAAGGCCAAGGAACTCAAGACGTAGCTTGTAAGGAAGCCGATTCCAACAAGAAGGGCCAACATAATAAATTATAGGCCCTATGCCAAGCTTCTAGATTAGTAGTAGTAGTAGTAGGAGGAGGAGGAAGAGGAGGAGGAGGAGGAGGAAAAAGAGGAGGAACTTTGGCAGTAGACGCCCGTCTTCGTGCGTCTACTGCCAACGCTCCCCTCTCCTTCTCCTCCTCCTCCTCTCTTCTTCCTTCTCTCCTCCTCCTCCTTTTCTTCCTCTTCCTCCTCCTCCTCCTCCTCTCTTCCTCCTCCTTCTCCTTTTCGTCCTCTTCCTCCTCCTCTCTTCCTCCTTCTCCTCCTCTCCTTCTCCTTCCCCTCGTCCTCCTCCTCCTCGTCCTTCTCCTCCTCTTCCTCCTCCTCCTCCTCTCCTCCTCCTTCTTCTTATCCTCCTACGTTCTCGTCGACGACAATCTGCCTTCGACGGCTTCTCCTCCTCTCCTCCTTTCCTCCTTGTCCTTGTCATTCTCCTCTCCTCATCCTCTCCTCCTCCTCGTCCTCCTCCTCCTCGTCTTCCTCCTCCTCTCTTCCTCCTCTTCTCCTCCTCGTCCTCCTCTCCTTCTCCTCCTCCTCTCTTCCTTCTCCTGGTCCTCGTCCTTCTCCTCCTCCTCTCCTCTCCTTCTCCTCCTTCTCTCTTTCTCTTTCTCCTCCTCCTCCTCTTCCTCCTCCTCTCTTCCTCCTCCTTCACTCTCAATTGCTTCTTTTATTATCAGTGACATTCTAGATGACATTGCAGCTCATTTCTTAAGTCCTATATGTTTTTAACAGGTCACGTAATCCGGTTACCTCTGATCCTCTGGTAACCGGACTACGACACGAGTTACACGACCGTCTAAATGCCAGAGAGTCATGACCGCGACATCCTTCGGACTTTAATCTCTTGAGCAACCCTCCTGACTAGACACATCGCTCGTGAATAAGCTGGCGCCCTGCATCTGGCTTTCAAGTAACGCATTAAAAATTTGGAGATTAGGCCTACGATTACAATTACAACAAGCTTAAGTTTCAAAGCAACAACTAGGCTAAATAAAATCACATTGTATACGCATATAATTATAATTACTTTTATTAATTTCAATTCGTTGCTAAAAAGTTCTCATAATACGTAAGATGATTTCGGGGACTCCGTGACTTCTCTGCCACTCGCCAGAGCCCTGCAGAGAAGAGAGGAGCTGCTAGCGATTAAGGCACAACACAGACTGGCGTCGGGTTCCTCGACGTAGTGTTTATGATTTGATTATGATTTAAAGCTTGTTGAATCCTTTATGGGAGGGGACGTTCTGTAGACCCGAATGGGGGGAGGGACATGGCCATATTTGCCTTCTGGATCCGCCCCTGCCGCCATGTTAAATCTGAAAAATCTTCGACTGTAGTCTGTGTGAATAACGGTTAGATGTTCAACGCGCAATTAAATGATGAAATTTAATTGAAGGCCTACGGAAATTCTGGCCAGTGACCGTGATCGTGACTTATCGTTTTATTTTGACTATAGATGCCAATAGCAGTAGGCCTAAGTTTATTAGCAAATTTCTTTGAAAATGAAACGCACTAATCAAGAAAAAACCGATGCTTTAAAGGTGACCAGAATTATGTAAACGGATTCTCAATATAGATGGCCTTACGTATTTAGACATATAAGTCTTTTAGAGTTGAATCAATAACCTATCTATTGATCCAAAAGTTCTGTAGGACCTATTCGCAGTCAGTAATAGTAGTGCAAAAGTAGCTCGTAATTTATAAGAAGTAATGCGTTATATACGGTAGATATTTGTTATACGGTAGATATTTGTGGCCATGGTAGGCATAATACCGTTCAAAAGATACAGAAATTATTTAATGCGAATTGTTCCCATCGTTAACATCCTTTCGAGTCATTCATTCCTCTGTGAAACGGAAGATGCTTATACAGGTAATATCCTCTGCATCCGTCGGGTTCCAATAAAAAAATGTACGCACAATCTCATTCCTCTCGCTCGTGAAGTGCACATCATTGAAAAGTGCTTCCCTACCCTCATCCTGCTGAAAACCATAAACTTCAACGAGATTAAATTCAGAATCTAAGATCTCCATTCTTCCGCTTTCCTCGTCAGTTATCAAAATTCTATCGTGAATATCTGCAAAATTCACTAGATCGGTCATGATATCCGATTCGTGTCTGCGTACAACGCTCCCATTCGCATCGATCTCCAGTAAATTCGTTTGATCACAGCATCTGTAAACCATCACCAAGTTTCCATTTGACTTCTGAAGTACGGTTGTGTAGTTTGACGCATTGCTTAACGCACGGATGCCTGGGGGCAACATTACCTCACGTTGCAAAGATCCATTCGCGTTATATATGCTGACTACATTGCGAATCTCTCCATTCTCAAGTGAACGGATTAGCAGGTTACCATTGCCTGGAACGTATATCCTGCAAATTGACAGATCCTGATCAGTCATCCATGGTGACATATTGAACTGATTTTCTCCATCTTTCGAAATGCGCATGACCGAAAGGCTGTCGTCCTTGTTTCGTAGACCTACATAGACGCAGTTGGACACATTGCAGGCTGCCAGGTACACCAGCTGTTCTTCCAGCGCTATGACATCCTTCGCCTCATCCATATTGTCGCGGTTGTAAACGGTTATAACATGGTTTCCTTCTTCACGTTGTTCGGCCGCAAATATCTGATCCTTCAGCGAAGTGACGAAGTGGACGACATAGTAGAATGACTGGATAGGAGATTCGTGCAACATTTCCAAACGAATCTTTTCCTCGGCTGAAAATAGTTACACTGCTCCATTTATTGACCAACATAAAACGTATTAAGAAAAAAGTATTTAAACGTCAATATATATATTTATATAATTATATATAGCTTAGCTGAGATCGGTGAAACAATCAGGAGCAGAGAAGCTTGGAGAAATTTCGTAAAAGTCTCATCGTCATACCAATGATGGAAGAGGAGAAAGAAGGAGAAAGAATATATATTTTTATATATAATTATCAAAATTCACGCATATTGTATATTATATTGCACTTATGTACCAGGAATGTAGGCCTATAACAGAAAGATCTGGACCTAAGTATATATGCTGTCGTGAGACTATTGTAAGCTTGTTTCTGTTTTTATCTTTGTTTTAATTCTTAATGTCCAATTCCACATAAATCAACCTCCTATCATTCAGTTATTGTTCTATTGTTCTACAATTTAATGTCTATCGTTCTATGTAGTATGGGTACTGCACATTTTAAGCACATTTCTCGGTCAGGTAGGCCTAATTAAATGTAGCCTATATAGGCTAATACAAAGCATAGATGTAAAAAAAATGGAAAGGAATATAAAAAACGGAAAAACGTCGCTTTATTCGAAAAATAACAAACGGAAAAACTACAAAAAACGAAAATGGAAAATAATTTGACTTTTTTTGCATTTTAAACTGCATTTTAGAATTAAAACCCTTGTTTACTTACTACATGTACATGTATCTCTTAAATGAAGACGTAGACAACTAAATAGGCCTAATGATATCAGTTAGCTGAAACCTTGAGATTGGGCTGAAAACGTAAGGAATATCATGAAATAAAATTAAGGAAAATAATAAGAGACAGAAAATAAACATATAGCTTTACATAATTTAAAAAAAAACGGAATAAAAACGACGGGGAAAACACAAAAACGACGTTTTTGGGGAGCGAATAAAAAAAACCGAAAATACGTTTTCAACAACCATGCTACAAAAGTACAAAGCAAGCAAAGAGAAACGTTAGGCCTAGGCCTACATTTTAATGCAAAGTTGTATTGCTCAATACATACAGTAAAGTCGTCATATAATTATTATTTGATAGGCCTACTTTGATGCCGATTTGACACAGGACGGTTTGTTGCTTTAGCGTTGGAGCAGTGTGTTGTATTGAATTCGTTAGGATGGTTTAGTGTCATTCGCATAGTAGCCTACACTGCAGTGTCCCGATCAAAAGTAGACCCCAGCATTTCATTTAAGAATTCATTCTGGAATTCATTCAAGGATTCATTCATTTCGAGAATTGATATAACGCCTCTTAAAGAAACCTACTCAGCCACAGCTATAAAAGTGGGATTCGAACGATTTTTATAACAAGCAGGTGAATATAGCCTAGGCATCAGTCGCAGGGTTAGTGGGAGGCCATTCCAGATAGCGGGACAGACAATAGAAAAGGATCGGCGCTGTCTGGTAGAAGAGCGAGCCAGAGGAATCAGAAGCTCCCTGGTTGCTGCAGAGCAACGGCGGGGGGGGGGGGAGCAACGTGACAGTGATTTGCACTTTGCATGGCCGGGAGTTTTGGGGACTATACTGTTACAGTATAGAACGTAAGAGTAAGGTAGAGGTCACCGCCTCACTAAATCTCTGCAGTCATGCTGGTACATGTATACATGTACATCGTATGCAATACAATACAGTACAATACAATACCATACAATACAATATACAATACATATCTTCAACTTTGTGTGAATGACTGCTAGGCCTACTGTTCAGCGAGTAATAAAATGCTGCCTATAGAATATAGATGAAGCAATTGGACTGAAGAGGCAGAGTTGTCCTTGATCGCGGACGTGTCTCACGTTCTGTTTTGAGTAAATGCCATACAATGACACTAAGCTTATTGTCATTTTTGTTTTGTTAAAATGAAAAGCACGAACCAAGAAAGAATATGATGCTTTAAAGGTATTAAGATTTATTTAAACGAATTCTCAATATATGGTCTTACGTCTTTAAAGTCTTTTAACACAGTTCAATCAATAATTCAATCAATCGTGGGCACTATCTATTGATCCATAAAAGTCCGATATTTCCAGGCAGTAGTAGCATACAAGTAGTCCGTTATAACCTCAGATAGATTAGTTATTATAAAGGGCAGATACATGCACTATTTGACCATGATAATACCGTTCAAGAGAGAAACCGAAATTATTTAATACAAATTGTTCCCATCGTTAACATCCTCTCGCGTCATTCATTTCTCTGTGAAACGGAAGATGGTAAGAATCACAGCTGCGTCCGGCGGGTTGCAATACAAAAGCGTACGCATAACCTCATTCCTCTCGCTCGTGAAGTACACATCAGAGATCATTATGTCCATTCCCTCATCCTGCTGAAACCCATAAATACCAATGAGATTGAATTCAGAATCTAAGAGCTCCATGCTTCCGCGATTGTCAGTTATCAAAATTCTACCGTGAATATCTGCAAAATTCACAGAACCGGCTACGATCTGTGATTCGCATCGGCGTACAACGCTCCCATTCGCATCGATCTCCAATAAGTTAGTCTTATTACAATCGCCGCAGTAAACCATCACCAAGTTTCCATTTGATTTCTGAAGAACGGTTATCACACCGTGTGTCTCTTGTTTTAACCCAGGGATGTCTCCAGGCAACATTACCTCACGTTGCAAAGTCCCATTCGCATCGCATATTAATACTACATTGCGACCCTTTCCATTCTGCTGCAGTGGACGGATCAGCAAGTTACCATTACCGGGGGCGAATAGCGTGTAAACTGACAGCTCCGGATCAGTCATTGTCCATGGTGATATATTAAACTGACCATCTCCATCTTTCGAAATGCGTAAGACTGAAAGGGTGAAGTCTCCAGTCTTGTTTAGTCCTACATAGATGCAGTTGGACACATTGCAGGCTACCATGCACTCCGGCTGTTCTTCCAGCGGTATGACATCCTTCACATTTCCCATATTGTTGCGGTTGAAAACGTTTATAACAAAGTCTCCTTCATCACGCTGTTCAACCGTAAATATCTCATCCTTCAGCGAAGTGACGAAGTTGAAAAGAGATGGCAGCTGTGTGTGGGTAGAGGACTCGTACAGCATCTCTAAACGAATCGTCACCTCGGCTGAAAATAGTTACTCTGCTCCATTTATTGCCCAAAAATAACACGTAGAAAAACAAATATTCTTAAAACGTCATTATACAGGTAGGGTATAAGGAAAAAAGTAATCCCCTACGGTTCTTTGTCAATATCTTGGTTGAAAAATAAGAATTTTCAAATCCATTAATACGGGCTTAAAGATAATTCATATCTACGTACAATAGCCAAATTTCATTGCAATATGTGAAACAGAAAAATTATACCGTTTTTAGTGAGGCCACCCACCGTTTTTGGACGGTTCAAAATCGCGACGCAACAAAAAGTTTTTAAAAAACCCAGTTTATACATTCTGGTCAATAGCTTGGCCAGAAGTAAGAATATCGAAATGAAATGTAGAGGCTTAGTGACAATTCATATCTGCATATGATGGCCAGATTTCATCAAAATATGTCAAACAAAAGTTAGCCTATATCTTTCTTTAGTGAGGCCACCCACCGTTTTTTAACGATTCAAAAACACGTAACGCAACAACAAGTAACAAGCATGATTTTACTAGATAAAATTTCGCCAAAGCAGGATTACTGCTTCCCGTTGAACAGAGGTGGATACTGAAATTTAGAAAAGGGGGGGGGGCAAAATTCTTGGCCTTGGGTCTGGACAGTTTTTCCTTCGCATCCTCCAAAAACACTGACGACCTTTTTTAGTCGTAAGGTCTAAATTTCGGGGAAAAGATACCATTTTATCCGCCAAAAGCGGGTGACCTTTTTTTACTCATCAGGTCAAAATTTTGGGGAAGATACCATTTTATACCAAATAGATACATTATATACTCTCTTCGAAAGCTTGTTGAAACCAAATGGAGGGTGCACGATACATGGGCATTTCTAAATGACCGGATTGACCCTCTTCTGGATCCGCCCCTGCCGTTGAATATGTACAGCCATTCGGACGCACTAATCGGTGTTGTTCCATTTTCATAGGTTCTAAAAAGCGCATGTAGAATAAAACGTATTTAATTATAGGAATAGAGTCTATATTTTAAAAACTCACCAGTGCCGTCTAGAGTTCTGTGTAGTTTATTTCTGAAGGAATTAGTCGAAAGGATGCTGGTCCAGTGCGAACTGACGGGTTTCAATCTGCTAATAACCAGATCAACTTTGTCTTTCCACACGCTTTTGATCAGTTTGAGATCCTTAACTTCCATAGCTACGACTTTGACGAGGATACACTCAAGTAGCTCGTTCGGTAGATCTTGTAGCTACACGCAAACGATAAAAATATCACATTGGCTTATGTTGTTACCACACGTAGGCTAAACATCACATCAAACTAGCAAAGTCATACATGTATATAAAGCACACTTTCATTACCGACTTATAATAGGAGGATAAGCTGAATTAAAGACACATGGTCGAACTAAAAGCAGCCTAGACATTAGGCTTACTTCTGTCTCCATCCCAGTGACATTGGAAAGCTGGCTTATCCACAAATTTAAACAGGAAGAAAGTTTTATGTGAACAAGATCAAACCCATCTTTGACGGTTTTACTTTCTTGAAATTATTAAAGAGCCTTAAAGTTTTTAAGTATAAAGACGTTTCTAATCAGTTTTCATTGGAAGGATCCAAACATAATTATTGGATCCATCCTTGTGCTGATAATAAGCTTGCATTATAAGTTCACACACACAGTCTTCGTTCAGTATCAGACGCCTTCTTTAGTTTAACCAGGCGAAGAAAGTGACTCATTTAGGCACACATTTAAAAACTATTGACTGCTTATAAGGTTGCTTGACTAGAGAAAATAACATGGAAACGATGAGACTATAACAGCTACTGGTCTAGCTACTCTAACACATCACAAAGTTTAGATAAGACGAAAATTTTTGATTTGCAGAATGACATCGTTACGGGGACCTGTTAAAGCTTACCGTTGTGTCACTGATTGAGGCGAGTCTTGCACGTTTAGCATTGTCTTCTTGTTGGAATGATACTAGAAGCAGACGAAGAAGAAAGAATGCGATCTTTATGCTTATTAATAGCCTACGAGACAATGGCCCGAACTGTTGTAGCCTATAGCAGCAGGCTGAATAATGGTGAAATATTGCACAGTGTCGACGAAATATTATATGCAAAAATAATATGAACAGCCTGAAAAGTGTAACCTACAGTTCTATTGTTGGGAACTAACAGAATAAATTGTATCCCCTTTATCTCTGCGATTAGAAGAAACTAACAGATTCGAGATTTCAACAATCATTATTATTATTTTGTGGGGCGCGGTGGTGTAGTGGTGGCGTCGTTGCCTTGGAGCCGGAAGGTCCGAGGTTCGAATCCACCTCGCCGCCTAAGGACCTTGGGCAAGTCCTTCACTCGCAATTGCTCAGCGCTTCGGCGTGAAACTCCGATGCAGTGTCCGCTCTGCATCGGGAGCGCCTCTGAGTAGTGAGAGCTTGAAGGGGCGCTATAACAAGTGCGCATACAAACAAACAGTCATGAGACCTAACAATTTAAAAAATCGGAATAATTATTAAGGGTCTATAATAGGCCTAATTAACGTTGTTGTGCGTAAAGCTGGTCGTTTCGTGTGCTTGCGTGGAGCAAGATAAAGATAGAAATTGTCGCCTATGGTGGGCTACGATGGATTGGCTAAGAAGTTCTGACGGTCATTCCTAAATATTCATCACAAGGAACTGCTCAGTTACTGAATTTGTAAAACAATTAGGCCTATTGTTAAGTGGATTAGGCCTAATTAATCACCAGAAATGTGCTTGCATTAACTTACCATCTGAGTCTCCATTCGTTTGTTCATCATCATCGTTGACTTCAGCTGATGTTCGTTTCTTCGGGACAAGTTTTCGTGACATGTTGCGTTTTGTCGCAACGAAAGCCAAGTTTAGGCCTAATATTGCTAGAAACACTTAGGCCTGAAGCTTATTGTTGGTAAATAGCCTACTGAGCTAATCAACGGCGAAAGACCAACGCCAGTACCATTGCAAAAGCAGACCAGCTACGACGGTATTATTAATAGTAAATTGGTTAATCTAGTTAAAACGATATTAAAATTAAAGAAATTGTCGATCTGAAATAGGTAATGGCGTCTTGAAAACTGGATGATGTGACGTCATACAATGTGGACTTGATGATGTCATACAATTGATTATTTCAGAGCAAATTACGTCAGTGTGTCGTCATCGAGAACAGGATGATGATGTCTGTGACGTGAAGTGAAGAGTGGAGCTGAGATTGTGGAAATCGAAAACCTGTCGCTTGACCCATGCAGGTGTTAGAACAGCTTTCCACTTTCTCTACGTTAGACATGCAACCACTTTAATTAGAGTCAATCAAGTCTATAGACTCAAGTCGTACTACTCCGTGACTTAACGCTATATTTTTTCAAAGCGTCATCATCATCATCATCGTCGTCGTCGTCATCGTCGTCGTCGTCATCGTCGTCATCGTCGTCGTCGTCATCGTCAACGACACCGTCATCGTTGTCTTGTCGTCTCTTCGTCATCGTCGTCGTCGTCATCACTATCATCATCATCATCATCGTCGTCGTCGTCATCATCATCATCATCATCACCACCACCACCCACCACCACCACCACCTAGGCCTATTTATTTCGAGGAGGCAATTCCAGTGATTGACGGTCGGTTCCACAATTAATCAATTATTGGGCCTATGTACACTAGATGCAAAAATACCTTTTCTCTTCTAAGAACTTCTCAGAACTTTTATCGTTGGTCTGCCATAGCAGACAAGATCTATGCACATGGGTATTATCAAAGTTCAAGATTTATACCTAGAGGTATACTCAAAGTTCAAGATTCATGCTCAGATATATACTAAAAATTCAAGATTTATACTCAGAGGCGCCTCCGGCTTCTGCGCGGACACTCAATGGGAGTTTCACGCCAAAACCATGCTTTTGTTTCGGTGGTGTTCGGAGCATTGACTAAAACGCTTGTTTTTAGCGTCAACGTTTGCGTAATCTCGAATCTTCCAAAAAGCACCACTTGTTGGTAATTGTAATCGTAATGTCCTAATTTCTATAGCGGCAGTCGAAAGCGAAGTGAAGGGAACCAGCTTATTCGCGAGCGCTACGTCGAGTCAGAGGGGTTGTCCAAAGGAGGTCTGAGTCGGGTTTCCGGAGGTTCAATGAGTAGACTGCAGCATTGAATCTGGGATTCTATCCAGGCAACAGTTCGCTCTGCAAAAACTTGTTCCTGAGTGGAGCTTGAGAAAAGCAACCAGGTCTCAACTAAGAAGTATATTAAGTAATTATTATTTTCATTTCCTCCCTATTATTGTCTGTTTCCGCATTTTCTCAAATCTCCTTCTTGGCTTCCAACACGATTTTAAATACGGTAGTGGCCTGAGGGTGACTTAATGGCTACTGGGGATGAGCACAGTGTCGAGTCGGGAGATTCAGGCTCTAATGAAGCCACAGGACCAAAGCCGAAAGGACGTCCAGCGGCGGATATGACCAGGAAGCAAAGACTTGACATGAGCTGTAAAAAAGCCATGAAAGTCGGATCATGGAACGTCAGAAGCATGCAGAGTGGGAAGATGGACATCATCCAAAAAGAGATGGGAAGGATGGATATAGCGATACTGGGATTATGTGAGACAAAATGGAAGGGAAAAGGACATTTTAGTTGGAACGGTTTTAAGATAGTAATGTCTGGGCAGGATGAGAGGAGAAGAAACGGAGTAGCAATCATGTGCGATAGAACGAGCGCTGATGCGATAATGGGTTATAATACAGTTAGTGACAGAGTACTGAGTGTAAGATTTCGTGGTGGAAAGATCAACACAACAATCATACAAGTATATGCCCCTACAGCGATGACGACGGAGGAGGAGCAGGAAGCTTTCTACTTGGACCTGCAAGGAACAATTGACACAACACCGAGAGGAGACATACTGGTGATTATGGGTGACTTCAATGCGAAAGTTGGTGAGGACAGAAATGGAAAGGATGAAGTAGTGGGTAAGTACGGACTGGGTGTACGGAATGAGGCAGGGGAGAGAATGGTGGAGTTCTGTGCTTCCAATGAGCTAAGAATAATGAACACATGGTTCGAACAACCGAAAAGAAGACTTTATACATGGACGACACCGGATGGAAAACACAGGAATCAGATCGACTACGTGGTGGTGAACAAAAGATGGAAGAGCACAATAAAAGACGTAAGAACAAGACCGGGGGCGGATTGCGGAACAGACCACGAGATAATAGTGGCTACATTGCAGCTAAAGTTGAAGAAGATGAAGAGAGATAAAAGACTGACCAGTTTTGATTGCAAAGGCATAACACCAGAATACAGAGTAGAGATAAAGAATAGGTTTGAGATCTTAGAGACAGACGATACAATGGAAGAGCAGGATACGAACACGTTATGGACAAAGATGAAAACTGCGATCCAGGAGACTGCGGAGAAACATGTACCAAAGAAAACGTCAAGGAAAACTACCCCATGGCTATCCAAAGAGACCATTGAGGTGGCAATAGAAAGAAGAGAAGCAAAGAAGGAAGGGAACAGGGATAGGGTAAAAACCTTGAATAAGACCTTCCAAAGGAAGGCAAGGGAGGATAAAGAAAACCATCTAAAGGAAATGTGTAGGGAGCTGGAGGAAGAAGGAAAGAAAGGACGGACTAAAGAACTGTTCGCAAAGATGAAGGAAATAACGAAGACAGCAGGCCCTAGAATGGGTTCACTCAAGACGAAGGATGGGAAGATAATAGGAGATGAGGAGGAGATAAAGGAAAGGTGGAGAGAGTATACGGAAGAGTTGTACATGGAAGATGAATGTGTCGAGAAGGAAAACATCAAAATAGAGGAAGTCGAAAACGAACCAGAGATATTGGAGGTAGAGGTGGAGTGGGCGTTAAAACAGCTCAAGGACAACAAAGCGCCAGGACATGATGGAATACCTATAGAACTGGTAAAGGCGGGAGATGAAGCAGTGGTGAGAACTATTACAAAACTATGCAATCAAATCTGGAGAACTGGGCAGTGGCCGGAGGACTGGAAAAGGTCCGTGTTCATACCAATATTCAAGAAAGGAGACGCGAGAGAGTGTGGAAATTATCGAACGATAGCGATGATATCGCACACGAGCAAAATACTTCTCAAAATAATCCACAAAAGAATGGAGAAGACAATCGAAAGGGAATTACCAACCAATCAAGCGGGATTTAGGAAGGCGCGAGGAACGCGCGATCACATCGCCAATATAAGGTGGATTATGGAGAGACAGAGGGAATACGGGCAACAGGTGCATATGTGTTTTATTGACTACAGCAAGGCGTTTGATTGCATAGACCATACACTACTGTGGCGGACGCTAATTGAGATGGGAATTCCGAAGCATTTGGTTAAACTACTAAAGGGCCTCTATGTGGATCAAGAAGCGGTAATAAGAACTGAATATGGTGACACAGGGAAATTTAAAATAAGGAAAGGAGTGAGGCAGGGGTGCATTTTGTCCCCTTTCCTGTTCAATCTGTATGCCGAGAGAATTATGAGGAGGGCTGGATTGGAGGAGGCAACAGAAGGGGTAAGGATAGCGGGGAAAATACTGAATAATCTGAGGTACGCCGATGATACGACATTATTGGCGGGTAAGAGGGACGACCTAGTCGAGTTAATAAGAAGAGTCAGGAAGGAAAGCGAAAAGGCGGGACTATACTTCAATGTAAAGAAAACAAAGGTTATGACAACTGCAACATGGAAAAACTTTGAGGTGGATGGAGAAACGATAGAGGTAGTATCGAGCTTCACATTCCTGGGATCTATGATAGAGAAGGAGGGAAGAAGTGATATGGAAATAAGGAGGAGGGTAACAATGGGGAAAACGGCAATGAACGGTCTGGAAAAGATTTGGAAGGACAAATACGTGAGCAGGGAAACAAAGAAAAGACTGGTAAAAGCACTGATCTTCCCAGTCGTCCTATATGGATGCGAGACATGGACAAAGACACGGGATATGGAAAAGAAAATCAACGCGTGTGAGATGTGGATTTGGAGAAAGATGCTAAGGATTTCATGGACGGAGAAGAGAACTAACGAATCGGTGCGCGAGGAGCTCGGAATAGAGAGGGAGGAGACACTGCAGCAAACAGCAACTTGGAGGAAATTGAGCTACTTCGGTCATGTGATGAGATCTAACGGTTTGGAAAAGGAGCTGATGACGGCATGCGGTGAGGGACGGAGAAGATGCGGAAGACCAAGGAAGAAATGGTTGGATGAAGTACAGGAAAAGTCTGGCATGAGACTGGAGGAACTAAGAGAGGCGACTAGGGAGAGGATCAACTGGAGAAGATGCACCAGGGCTTTCGCCAGAGCTCCAGTAGCTGACGGCACCAGGTGACCAGGTGAGTGGCAAAAAGCGTGACTGCTGCTCATAGTGTTCGAACATACTTCGTGCCATTCAAGATTTCTAAACCAGTCACATTCGTTAGCTACATGTAGGTTTACAATCTTCAAGCGCTGGAACACATGTAGGCTATGCTTGAGGTATTCGTTGTGATTGATGTATGCGTGTTTGCGCCTCGCGACTCTTGATAGGTTTGCAAAGGTTTGTGCTGCACGATAACTCGAGCTTCGTGCCATTCAACATTGCAAAACCAGCCACACTTCCGGTCATTAACGATCTTAATGTGCCAGAACAAGCGTACATTGTAGACCTACAATCTTCAAGAGCTGGGACACATGTATGCTTGAGGTGTTCTTTGTCACTGATGTATGTCTGGCATTGTTTGCACTTCTCAATCTCTGTGTGTGGTTGATGAGTTTCATTCATATTGGTTGCCAATCGTATAGGTGTATGTGATGATCATTGTGTTAGGTTGGAATTGCCATTAATGGGTCATCCGCAAAGTGGCGGGGAAAATTGGCAATTACTATTGCTAGTACTGTAACTGTTACTAAGTTAAGTGATATGCTCCATTGGCGCTTTTCCTTACAGCATCTGATTTCTTTTACTGACGCTTTCGTCTGGCGGTCCTTGTTTGGTACCGCTCCTGATCAATGATCATCTTCGCAACCTCTGTCGCAATGCCCAGAGTACACCTGGTTGTCACTATCTCCGCTCTATAATTGATCGGGGGCATGATCACTCATTGTCGATGGGCAGAATCATAGTTCTCGGTGGTTGGTCCTTTGGCGTTGTGCGTTTTCAACATGGCCCACTATCGCTCTTTTTATCATCATCTCAAAACTGTCATTTTCAGCCGTGTCGCGGTAGGAAAGCGCTCCTGGGTAGTAGACCTTGAAGAGCGCTATACGTTAAATCTTCGTAATGAATGATCAAATGAGTAATGAAAACAAGAAAGTTTTGCTTTAAAATGTATTGCTCGGATTATCACCTCAAAAACCTTATTTGTGTGGTTTTAACAGCAAAACGTGTAGAGATAATTTTGAAGGAAGCGAAAACGCTCTTCAGTTGAACTAGACTTAAACAGCGAATATTAGAACATGTCTCTTGAAATATTGATATGGATACATTGGATACCACAGACTAATGATCTTAAAGGTAACGGCTGTCACCAAGACAACTGATGTTGATCGATAAAATGAGACTTTCGTACTAGAACTGTTTCTTAAAACTGTTAAACGCATGCAGAATATCGTTTTCTATTCGTTTCAGTCTCTTTCCATGTTGTTTAGTCTCCATTCGATTATCCATGCGCGTTTCAACAGGGCGAAGTTCGGTGACTTTTGATGGATGTCAGGAACAAATTGGAAGGATCTGTAAACGAAGAAAAAACATTCAATTGAAAGTCACTCTTGCAAAGTAAAAAAATGCCATTAGACTTAGGCCTATAGAAGTGAAGAGAATTTCCCGGCACCCGCCTCCCGTTAGGTCCTAATATTAGAAGACTTTAGCTACTATTTTACATTTCCTTTTGCTGTGCTATTAATGCAGAACTAAATCCTGTTCTAGCAGAGCTCAGATTTTAAGATAAACAGAGATCCGAACAATGTAGCCTATCAGGATTGGTGTATCCACTTGCCTTCCTGTGACCTATGCCATGCAGTTAGTTTTCTTACAATTACACTAACTTGCACATTATTATGGCCTCAGTGAAGTGTATACTGAATAACCTATCGCAAATGTGCTGATCTGTATGGGATTGTCGGTGAAAAGTAATTTCGCATTAGATGAATAGAGGAGTGACAAAAATGATTAAAGATTGGCTAAACGGTCTATTGACTGTCAGCGTATATTCTGCTTACCCAAAGTAACACAGTCGTTGGAGGTTGGTTTATGCTGGTCTAGAATCTACGGCTCTCAGATGACTCTACAGAAAAAAGACAAAAATCCAATAATTGTTATTTGCATAAGTGGATATACCAGCTTTCTTATAGGAAGACTACTAGACTACGATTTAGGTCAATCCGTAGATTCTAGATCTAGCCTAATAGATATACTAATCTGACTTTCACGCCGAAGCTCATGAGCAATTACGAGTGAAGGACTTGCTCAAGGTCCCTACGCGGCGGCTTGAGGTGGATCCGAACCTGCAACCCTTCGGCTGCAAGCAAAGAAATACCTACTACACCACCGCGCCACACAATGTGCCTAAGAAAGAGTTATAGAAAAGTAGTGCAGCGTCAATGAGAGGCCAATCCAAGGTCAAGGGGTTCTGATGGTCAATTGCATTGCCTATCCATACAATTCAGCTTCGATTTATTCACTGGAAGATCATTGTGTCGTAAATAATTGGACCACATAAGTATAATAAGTAGAATGTGTTCTTAATGCAACTGACTCCTCGCAACTAAATCCGGTCATGCTGATCACTCCATCCTTGATTCCTTGTACGTAACAAACACACAACGACTAAAAATATATGAGAGACAAAAAGGCTAGATATGAGGTGCTTCTTTTACTCACCGCTTCTCGTCTCCTTGATGGTGACAGACTGCAATGAAAACATCATCAGTTCATTATATATATAAACAGCGACAGATGTGAGATGTCAAGTACTACTCACATAATAATTATAATAACCGGTAACGATTCTATCGGCCAAATGATTCTGCTGTCAGTGACGTTTATTGGCATTCTGGACATTATTACAGCATAAATAACACTTGTTACACGAATAGAAACCATAATTAGTGTCAAAAGAATAACTGTGTTTAAGTCATAATTATGACAGCCTTAAGAAGAGACAACAAGATTTTTAAAACTTTCCTAACAGGAATGAAGGACTTTGTGATGGACAACTGCTCCACTATATACAATTCTTAAGTCTGAATGGATCCGAATACAAAAAAACAATAGCAAGGACCCAAAGTCATCTGTTGACATGAACAATCTTATCTTGTGAAGCCTTTGGGAGTTCTGTAATAAGGACACAGTCGCTGACGCTACAAACCTAACCCTATTTCACTCAATTGCAGAGACAAACCCAACAAAACGACAAGGCAGAGTTTCATAAAAAGGACAGAGACAGCCTTGGACCATTCGGTGGTATACTTGTAATCGTGTTTCATTATGTAAAATGGCTCTGTTCAAAATAAGTTAAGGACAAACAGTGTTTTAACATGCTAGAAATAAATAGCCTATAGCTATGTGAAAGAGGAACCAAGACAGGTGGATCATAGAGCTTCAACTTACTCCTCCGGCTCCTGAGGTCTGGGTAACGGACACAGAGCTACGTTGCTTGGCTCTCAGTTTCGAGATGGCGCTCTCGGCCTGGTCAGCTCTTTCCTCGCTCTCTTCAAAGTCATGCTGGACCTTGCGGTACTTGGCCAAGTTGATGGCAGCCACTTCCTCCTGTTAAGCAGTCAAAGAAATGCGGTCAGCAAATCATTCAGTCATTTCACTTTACTAACTAACTTACTCAAAGAATAGATTACTCAACTGACAAATAACAGCTTAAATAGCTAATACTTCTATAGTACCGTTTTACAATGCATATAGGACAATAAATTGTGGATAATCGCTTCATATAAAATCGTGATACAGTGAAGTCTTTGAAACAACTTTACCACGAAATGTAGACCAATGAAACCATCATAAGAGATAAATTTAGCTGACGATTACAGAGGTTGCCCGTATAGACCATAAAGCACTATTCCATTAGGCTATAGCTAAATAAAACTCACGGCTTCCTCGACTTGTCTCTTGAAGGTCTTGATCTTCTGTTGAAGAGCATCGATCTGAGAAGCTGATCTTTCGTGAGCCTTCTTATCCTCATCCGAGGATGCGGCCAATTCCTTCAGACGGCGATCCTGTTTGCGCAAGTTCTTCTCCGTCTCCGTGTAGCGTCTCTGTTCGCTTTCCAGTTCCACCTCCAGTTCGCGAATGCGTTGTTCCAGTTTCTGGATGATCTTCTTTCCTCCCTTCAGAGCGGAGGCCTCGGCTTCGTCCAGGCGGGCCTGGAGTTCCTTGACCTGAGCCTCAAGGGCACGGCGCAGTTTCTCGATGGAGCTCGAGTGTTCCTGTTCGCGACGGTGTTCTTCGGCGATGCGTGCTGCGTCGGCGGCGGCCTTCTTCGATGACTCTTCGGCTGACCTCAGCTCGTTCGACAAGTCTTCGAAGTCGGTCTGTGATGAAGAAACAAATTAGAATTCTTTAGCTAAGACTCAAAGTATTGCACTTCAGTTATAAGAATTGAGAGTAAATAGGTACTAAACCGAGAGTTTGGTCTAGTGTGCAGTCAAGTTGGGTTTCAACTTAGTTTTCGGGTGGGTTAGTTTTGATGCAGTATTTGGCCCTAATCCGTTTGACGCCATAAGAGTTTAGGGGTTCAGCTGTCTTTGGGATTACACCTTTGAATAAAAATTGGTTGGTTCGGCCCACATGGCTGAGAGAAGCCCAAGATGTTCTCACAGTCCTGGCTGCTGAGACAGACTGTTGTTACTGGTCAGTACCTTTGAAAAGCAAGATTGTGATTGGTCGATAAATGGATCGGAATACGTTTGAGGTTCTAACCAAGTTTCCCATTTGAGAGTACAAAAGAGAAGGTTTTCAAAAATTGAACTTCAAATGTCAGACCTAAATGACATCGTTTCGTGAAGTTTTTGGCAGGAACATATCGTGAAATTCTAAGCTGTACCTTTAATCGTCAGAGTCTTTCCTTACCTGAATGGACAGAAGATCTGTTTCCAGCTTCCTCTTCTGAGCAGCGAATGAAGACGCCTGGGAAGTGACCTCGGACACGCGATCGGACGCTTCATGCAACTCGCTCTCAGCTGCCTTGCGAGCACGCTCAGAAGATTCCAGCTGGGTCCTCAGCTCCTCTACTTCTCCAGCGATCACAATGGAACGACGCTCTGCACTCTGGAACTGTTCACGATACT
The DNA here is from genome assembly GCA_945859605.1 of Lumbricus rubellus. Classification (NCBI taxonomy): domain Eukaryota; kingdom Metazoa; phylum Annelida; class Clitellata; order Crassiclitellata; family Lumbricidae; genus Lumbricus; species Lumbricus rubellus. The sequence continues at coordinate 29,808,776 of OX243826.1, read as the reverse complement.
CCTCGCGTTGGCGTTGTTCTCCCTCGATGGCTTCCGAAAGTTCCTTGACTTGTTGCTGGAACTTCTTGATGTTCTTCTCGGCCTCTGCGCGTCCTCTGTTCGCTCCATCCAAGGCAACTTCCAGTTCGTTGATGTCCTGTTCTATCTTCTTCTTGCTGCGAAGGGCCTCAGCTTTTCCACGGGCTTCAGCCTCAAGACTGGCCTGGATGGATTCCAGGGCACGCTGGTGGTTCTTACTAAAATATAAGAAGTTCACAACGCATTTTCAAAATTAAACAGATAAATTATCATAATTAATTAATTGGCATGCACAAAACTGGGCTTGAAGAACCCAGAGATAGATTCATAGTTAGGGATCTAGCACACACATTTTAGGAGGCCGATGTAGTCCAAAGAAACGGTAAGTCACAACTCAAAACATTTTGAGGCCAGTCGGAAGTGAATAACTTTATTATTTTTCAAGGGCATTATAGTTGGAATACACAAATATTGGAATACGCAAATACTGAAATCTTGATGAATAATTTCCTTGGTTATAATGGATCAGCGGCAGAAATTGTCGTTGCAGTATGTGTACAACAATTAGGAACCTCTTGATTGGCGAAATTCTTGTCCGCTGGATTGTGGATAATTTTCGTCCCAACTCCGAAACAGCTAAATGGCAAATTAAATTCCTTCGGATGCAATAATAACACTGGACAACAAATTTTAACTTTTTTTGATTTCCTAAAAAACTTTGACTGTTTTCTATAGAACTTGACGTGCTGAACACGATGGTGTGCTCAGAATTGTTGTATCACGTAAGGTTTTTGAGAAAAACAATATGAAAGATTTTAACTTAAATACTCCTATATTGCATATATTTAAAAATACTATAAATTATTATTTTTGATTTCCGAAACAACTTTGACTGTTTTCTATAGAACTTGACGTGCTGAACACGATGGTGTGCTCAGAATTGTTGCATCACGTAAGGTTTTTGAGAAAAACAATATGCAATATTTTGATTTAAATACTCCTATATTGCATATATTTAAAAATACTATAGAATACTTTTTGGGGATTTCCAAAAAAACTTTAGCTGTTTTCTATAGAAGTTGACGTGCTGAACACGATGGTGTTCTCAGAATTTTTTATCACGTAAGGTTTTTGAGTAAAACGGCATGCAAGATTTTAACTGAAATGCTCGTTTACTGCATATATGTGCAATATACTATAAATTAATTTAATTGGAAAACCAATCTTTAGAACAGTTTTTCCTCATAATATTGGGTGCTGATGATGACTGTATCACTTAGAAATGTCCAGAAACATGAAACTAAAGATTTTCCTAGTTATTCCCTGTTCAGTTGCACATGTACAATGTATTATAAGATGCTGCTAAAGTTACATAGGTCTAAAATGATTTGATGCTTATTTACATTTGTATTCTTTGTCTGCACATCTCGCTGCGGTGTCAAACAATTGTCAGACAACACTGCTGGATTCCAGTTTCCCTTATACCGTTTTTTGCACTGTGGCAATTTCCTGGTGTTCATCGCTAGATTTGTGGGGAACTTGGGAAGAAGTTCAAGTGAAAATGCAAGATGTGAATCTTAAGTGACATGCTGCATTTCATGCCAGTATGCTGTAAGATTTTGTTACCCAGTTTCATGCAGGCTGGAGTTCTATTGTTACCAAGAAAATTCCCCCTCAGCATCCTTCAGTGCTTCCAGGCGATTGACTCATAAATCATAGCCTACTCTCCACAAATGTGGCCAAACGTACATGTATCACGTTTGATGCAACATTGGCGAAATATTTCTGCTGTCAACAACCGTCTTAAAATATATTATAGTTCAATGCTTATCTGAAAATAAGCTGGCTAACTTGTTATGCATCTTGCATACATGTAATAATTAATAATAATTACGACGATTTATATGGCGCAGTAACAAGGGCGCCTTACAAAAAACAGCTAGACAAAACTAAACTTTGGAAATGCGACATCAAACTGATGTCAACTTCCTCAGTGAGATGTATACATGTGTAGGGTCTACCTATGCAGAGAAGCGGCTTTAGTAGTCTTTTGCAGACAGATTCTAACCAGCATTAATGCATATGCAGACCCAAGTTTATTTATTATGCAAGACAAACATTTATGTAAACTCTCCTAAGTGCATGCCTGGACATACCTCAGTTACACGAAGCTTATTATAACGTTATATCTGAAAAATGTGAAAATAAATATAAAAATTGAAGATTTCTCAAAAACGTTACGTGATGGGACAATTTCAAGGTGATTTTCGTGATCAGCAGCAAAAACTGCATAAGAAACAACTGAAAGTGTTCAGGAAACCAAATCACTGTTGTCCAGTGTAACCAGTTGTAATTAAGGACTTGTAAAGGATCGTTTTTATCACTGACCGAGTGCTTTCGAATTCTTCTTCCTTCTCCGCCAGGCGGCGATCGATGTCCTGTCGAATGGTAGCCAACTCCAATGTGACGCGGTTCACCTTGGTTTCCTCCTGTTCAAGGGCACCTTCAGCCTCTTCCAATGCAGCCTGGAGTTCTTCCTTCTCCAGTTCCAATCGGCGTCTGATCTTATCGGCTTCATGGACGCTCTTGCCTCCCTCGCCCAGTTGTTCAGTGAGATCGTGGATTTCGTCTAAATATTAAAGAGACAAAGGTCTGAGTCAACCTCTTGTGTTCAATCAGCCAACCGTGTTAGCTGCAATTCAATTACCACCTGTGCCATAATGCAATCATTCCATCAAAATTAATATTCACCGTTGACAGCAAATTCATCCTAATAATCATCGCCTAAATCCTGCCTAATTCTCTAATGCATATCGGTGGGTGAAAGAATTGAATACATGAAACGGAAAGTAGGCAGATTAGAGAATTAGGCAGGATGTTAACATGTTAGCTGTTATATGTTAGTTGTTGATTGTCATAGGAGTACTGTGCCTGATCGTCACCTGAGAGATTCTTGTTCTCGCGTCTGACGGCATCAACTGCGTCCGACGATTCTTCCAGCTGAGCTCTCAGTCTGTAGACTTCAGTGGCTGAAGCGCGTGTTTCCTTGCCTGACCTTTCCAGTTCTGCCTGGAGGTCAGCCACCTTGCGCTTCCATTCGTCAACGACCTTGTCGAATCCGCGTGTTCTCTTCTCCGCCTGGTTGGCTGCAGACGTAGTCTAAAAAACACGCCAATATCATAAAGTCATAAATTTGAGATTGGATCGTAATTATATGATCGTTCCAAAGTACAGAACTTTTTCATTCTAGACCATAACCCTATAATGGATGTTTGCATTTTAAGTGTAGCACTTCAGTGACGAATAACTTGAGCACGCAGCAAACCGATGTCATCATAAATTTTCAGTCTATTTTCTTCTATTAATTGAAATAAAAGAATAAGTTACCGACACTTACCCTTTCGACTTCGATGGAGAGGTCTTCAAGTTCTCCCCTCAGACGTCCATTCGCCTTCTCCAGACCCGAAGACTTCGACAAAGCGGCCTCCAGTTGGCTCTCTGCGTCCTGCAGCTTGGCATTCAGCTTGCGCTTAAGGTCTTCCAGTTCCTCGGAGCGAACTCCACCTTCTCCGCTTTCCAGCTTCGACTTCCAGGCAGCAGCCTCGCTGTTCGCCTTCTGGACAAGACGCTGAAGGTCAGCACGACCACTCTGTTCCTCCTCGAGCTGCTCGCGGAGTTGGTCAACGTCGGTCTGGAGATTACGGTTCTCACCCTGCAGTTTGGTCCTGATGCGGCTCTCCTCTTCCAGAGCGGCCTTGGCGTCCTCGAGGTTCTTGGTCAGCGCCTGTCTGGCCTTACCCAGCTGGTTCAGCTGGCTCTCGGCCTCCTCCAACTTACGCAGAAGGTCAGCGCTTTCTGCCTGGGCTCGGCTCTTGCCTGCGCTCAGTTCCTGGCTTTCACGCTGGGATTGATCGAACTTGGCGGTCAGCTCGCTTAGTTGGGCTTCCAGCTGCTTGCTCACCTTGTCAGCGTTGCTCTGTAAACGTTTCAAGAGAATCGATTTTAAAAATCTATCAGCAAAATTAATATTTTAGCAATCTATAACTTTAAGGATCATTGAATGACACTACCGTTACCACATACTATTCAAAATTGGATGAGCTTATTTTGAGGCATAGACTTCAATTATAAATATGAAAGGATGGTCAACAATTTGCAGGCCAAACACTGCAAACAGTCTCGTAAATTGCATGTATATACATGAAAGTATGTGAGTGTAGGCCTATGGACTTCTACAAAGCCATGTTCCGAACCTCTATGAAGCATAAGCCAATAGGCTATTTAACTGCTTTTTTATATAGGCCCTACTTCACAATCGTAACAGATTCACAAAATTATTTATTAACTTAGTGATGGGGATAAAAAAATATTGCAGACGATGCCTATTCGCGGTGTCTATTTTAGCTTACTGAGATTAAATAAACAAGAATTGCATTGCATTAGCTGTATTGTATGTTGCGTGTCGTACCTTTCCTTTGGTGACATGGTCAAGCTGTCCACGTGCGTCTTCAAGCTCGCTCTTCAGCACACTCTTTTCCTTCTCGATCCTACAGAGAGGATTTAAATTCGTGATTTAAATGCCCCTGATGCTACATAGACCCATCATCATCAACAATATCATCATCGAAAATCATCGCTGAATGGAAAGGTTTCATTATGAAGATTTAAATTTATCAAATAAACAGATAAATGAAACTTGAAAACTAGGTGCAAGTTATGAACAACTGAAGTCACTTGAATAATTATGAACATCTCAATAATAGTGACAGAAATTGAAAAACAATGAAAGCTGATGTTAACGTTGATAATATTATTCATTTTAAAGCTTGAGACTTACTTTTGTCTGATTTTCTGCAGTTGGTCGAGTTGTTCTGACAATTCGTTAACTGAATCTTGTTGCTTCTTGCGGAGAGCGGACGCCTGGGCTTCACCCTGGATGTGGGACTCCTCAAGGTCACGGCGCAACTTCTGGACCTCGGCCTCGCGTTTCTTGTTCAGGTCGATCTGTGGTCAAAAGAAATATGAATACAAACCTACAGCAAATGTTAATTACAAAAACCAACTCTTTTGGTAAACCATTTGGGGTAATGTCTACACTTCAGACGCAAACTATTGTTAGAAATGGACAACCGTTGAATGAATGGAAGCCGAATGAATGGCCTCATATCAACGGCGACAGCTCAGTCCAAGATGTCCTGTAACCGCCATTCTCGAGCTTCGCAGTTTCTCCGCTGCACGGTTTCGCAAGCACACGAAGTCTGTATTTGACAAGGATTTAACTGATATGGGTAGGAAGCACAATTGATGAGTTTGGGATTATTGTAAACTCCAACCAACACTTTTTGTCCTTTCCATAGCGTGTGAAGGTTGTATTATTTTACGGTAATTTTACTGACTAAGGTCGAGAGAGACACTGGTGAGTCTTTCTTGAAGAGGCGATAAAATAAAAAGGAAAATTGTAATTATAGACTCTAACCAACAAGGCAGCGCTTAAACCGGCAGATGTAGACTATCGCTACAAAAACAGGTAGACCAGTAGTGGCTGATTGATGTGATATAGACCTAGGTCACAACGATCTAATAACATGTCATGTGATTGGATGGTTACCTGGGCCTGAGTAGCTCCACCGGCTTCATCAAGACGCTGGCTGAGGTCATCCAGTTCGCGTTGGAATTCAACTCTTTGCTTGTCGGACTGAAACACAGCAAACATTCCATCATTACTGGATTTATAGTTAAAATGACTAATAATTGAAAGTATAATCGTCTAAAAGAGCCACAGTGAGCTAAGCATCACTTTAGTCACGAGAGAAGAAGAGGAGAACGGGAGTAGCAGTTTTTGCTTCGGTGTAAGATCTGTTGTTAAACCTTATTATTGCACATCACTATTAGAAGATCATAATGGAGGAATCTGAACACAATATCTAATTAAGATCTACTCAGTCGAAAGCATTTTAAAGGTTAACCAATTTCCTAATTTCTAAGACTGTGAGATTCAATAATCATAATTATTGTCAGAAAAGAGAGAGAATCATGGGAGGAAATTATAATCAGTCTAGTCCACAGCAATCGACCGTGTCAGTTTTGTAGACTTCAACCGGATATTACCTTGGTTCTGGCGGCTCTTTCGGCTTCCAGTTCCTCTTCAAGTTCAGCGACGCGAGCCTAAACAGAGAACAGTTCAAAATTCTGATCAAACACTTGATATACAGATCCAACAAACACTCAATACGTTAGACTAATCAATTTGTGAATTATACGATTTATCACATGTGCTTAGCTTTAGAGTACTGTTTAAAAAATTGGATTTTACGATTACGCTTGCAATTAAATGGTCTAATAAATTAAGCAATCATGGCATCTCCGTAAACTATTAAACTATAATTACAGTATACTATACAAGGATGTAATTTTGGTTAATGGCCGCCATACCTGGAGTTCCTTAATCTTTTTCTGGAGCTGAGCGACAACATTCTGTTCACCCTCCAGCTTAGCATTGAGAGCACTGATCTCACCGTCCTTCCTGAAAGACAAAAAGAAAAACAAGTCACCAGACGCCCATAAAAACAACTTCACAAATATTCAACGGTTTTCATAGTTAAGGTCTTTTTACTTAGTTTGGTATTGATTTTTAGTTAAGATTTAATGCTTAGCATTATCATGTTTATAATTGCTTATTATGCAGTTAGTGATGTTAAAAATAGGAACGTTTTGTTTTCTTAGTTAAGATTTGATGTGTAATTATGGAATATAGAATATACATTTCGGAAGACGTCATGCTTATCGTATCTAACCGGATATCCATCAAGAATCAGAAATACACACAGGTGGCCCTAAGCAGCGAGACTCTGCAGTCCCTTCTGGGTTCCATTTTGTGACCAAGAGATTTCATGTTTAGTTTGATGTTGTGTTATAGCGTGTAAGCTTATACTTCTTGGCTCAATATAATATATTACTGATTGATTGATTTTTTCTGGGAAAATCATTGACGATATACGAATAGAAGAATAAGTTTTCGTATCATTTATAATTAACTATGGCTAAAGTTAGCATTACTCAAAAAGCCATTAAATGCTCTTCGAAGCTATAAATAGGCTACACATTATAAATTGAGTAGAAACAAAAAAACAAGAAACTTGTTTTCATATTGCAACTGACCTGCGAACATTATCCTCGAGTTCATGTTTGATTCTGTCCAATTCTTCGACAGCTTCTTGGGTCTGCTTCAGATCAGACTCCAACTTCCTCTTCACCTTCTCAACGTCAGCGCGAACCTTCTTCTCACGTTCCAAGTTCTCCTCTTTCTAATAATTAATAAAAAAATTGATTTGGTGACAGAATGTACTTCAATTTTTTACAGTTATGTTATTTCGCGTTTGTAGGACTAAATAAACTTTTCAAAGAGAGAACAAAATGAGCTCAAGAAATTTAAATGCATTATGCGATATTGTAAAATAACCCAAAGACATAAAAATTACTTGGATTGAGTCAGTAGATACATGAATTGACCAGCCTACCTCGTCAATGGTCTGCTCCAACTTCTGCTTGAGTTTGTTGAGGTGGTTGACCTTGTCCTCTTCAGCGGCCAGATCAGCCTGGGTCTTCTTGATCGTATCCTCAAGTCCCTTCTTGTCTTTCGACAGTTTGCCCGCGTTTTCGTCCTGCCTGGCTAGTTCTTCGTTCAGAGTCTTGATCTGGCTGTCTTTCGTCTGCTTGTCTTGTTCAGCCTTCTGCAAGGTGAGCTCCAGATTCTCAAGAGCCTTCTTCTGCTCCTGGTTCTTCTCGTCCAACTTCCTCTGTTTTTCGAGGAGTGCCTCAGAGCCTCCTTCCAAATCCTTCACTCTCTCCTCCAGTTCCTTGTTGGTTTCTTCCAGTTCACCCTTCTGGTTCACAAGAAGACCAACCTTCTCCTCAAGGTCCCCGACCGTGCTGCCCTCAGCCTGAAGCTGCATGTAGGCATCGTTCTTTTGCTGTTGAAGAGTCACGTTCTGTTCTTCCAGATCCTTCTGCCTTTTCTGCAGTTTGACCAGTTCCGCCTTGGCGGCTTCCAGGTCTTCGGCCTGCTTCTTCATGTCGTCCTCAGCTCTGGCCTGGGTCAGGAGTGGCTTGACACGGGTGTAGAGTTTCCACCACTGCCAGTTGCGCATGGCCAACCATCCCCGAATGTTGCGCTGAATGACACTCAGGGCCACTCTACAAGAATTACACAACGGCGTCTGATACGATGATCAAAATTTCATCAGGTAAAAGTAAAATTAAATTTTAAAATTCATGATTTGTAAAGAAGGAAAACTAGAGCAATCAACATTCATTTAAAACTTACTACTTACTACTCCATCGTTACTTCATATCTGACTTGTTTTTTCATTTCAACACGAAATCCGTATCGCTAAGTTATAAATCCAAAAGACTCAGCCATTATTAGCAGTGGTGTACGGTCGATAATATAAAATATGTACCAATGGTCCAATATAATACATTGAGTAATATGGACAGCACAAATTAACAACTTATTATCGATAAGAAACATTCCATTATTATTAAATAAAAGAACCAACTATTGCATATACGACTAGTATGATAATATATAATTTATATATCAAATCAAATCATTTATTTGGCAACCAAAAACCCCAAAACAAGAACAAATCAAATAAAGCATCATAGAAACAAAGTTAACAAATATAATAAACCAGTACTTAAATAACGATGCCAATGGTTTCTATTTGGTTGCACAGAGGATTCGGAATGGGTCTTGCAACCCCGCTAGGTGAGTATCCTATAAGTAATTAGATACATATAAATCAGCTGTGGATGATTAACCTCTGGTCCTGGAGTTTGGTGTAGTTCTTCCTGATGAGATATCCTCTGATGCGGGCCTGGAAGTTGGCAACGATCTTCGTCAATCTTTCGTCCCTCATCTCCTCAAGTTGACCGAGAACACCGGCCTTGAAGAAGACCTTGGTGTGACCAATACGATAGGCGTCACCAATATCCAGAGCGGCAAGAACCTTTTCGGATGCAATCTTGCCATCAACGAAGCCAGTAGGGATGGCACTTGGGGCCAAGATGGAGTATCTGTTGGTAAGAAGAAGCAGCAGTAAAGCAATCTGGTATTCTCTGGCGAATGAGCAGCCATGCTTCCATCAGAGTGAAGCGGGCAATGGGTACTACCACCATCACCACGGGAGATGAAGCAGAACAATAGGACTTCAGCATATAAGACGTCACTAAGGTCTATTCACTCCGGACATAGAGATCGAGATAACTATAAACTTTTATTTGTGCACATTTTTTTCATGAATTCTTCCTAGTTGCTAAAGTTCCACAGTGTCGTATGGCCTAATATAGTTTGACGTTCAAAATCTATCCCATGAATTGCAGTTGCAGTGCAGAGTCAGATACAAGTAAGTGTGAATAGAATGAAAGAAGTGAATGTCGAACCTCTGCTTGAACTCAGAATAGACCATCCTGTTGGGGAATCCCTTTCTGCAGATCCTGATGCCCTCAAGCACACCGTTACATTGGAGCTGATGCAGTACAAGCTCAGCCTCCAGAATACCTGCGAGGGTAAGACAACCACAAGTTGCAGATCTGCTAATATTAATCTCTAAAATAGAAAAACTGACAAGAACTGTTCAATGTGTCCATTGTAATTTTATCTACACTAACATTTAAAAACGCACCCCGTAAAGATATTTGGCAAATTAACTCTCCATAATAGTCTATTCTGAAAATAATTATTGCAAAATTGTTTTTACATGGGTTTGGCAGAAGTTGTCCCCCTTATGCGTCTAGATTAATTCAAATATGATATGGACATGATCTTTCAAAATGACAGGGATGCAGAAAATTGCAGATTGCGGCTTTGTCTTGAGATGACTATCGGCGCCATTATTATACAGGCACTGCGGAATGTTTCAGGTTGAAGATTTGACTACACATGTGTAGTGGCTGTCACATCGACCCCTTCAACTGTAGACGTGACAGTGGCAAGTAGGAAGTGGACCAGTAAGAGAAGGAAAAGGAGGGTTGGGATGTGCGAGTTGTGAGGCAATGAGGAGGATTGATGCGAATGAGGCAATGAGGAGGATTGATGCGAATGAGGCAATGAGGAGGATTGATGCAAATGAGGCAATGAGGAGGATTGATGCGAATGAGGCAATGAGGAGGATTGATGCAAATGAGGCAATGAGGAGGATTGATGCAAATGAGGCAATGAGGAGGATTGATGCAAATGAGGCAATGAGGAGGATTGATGCAAATGAGGCAATGAGGAGGATTGATGCGAATGAGGCAATGTAGAGGTTGATGCGAATGAGGTAATAAAGAGGATTGATGCGAATGAGATAATAGGGAGGATTGTTGCGAATGTGGCAATGAGGAGGATTGATGCGAATGAGGCAATGTAGAGGTTGATGCGAATGAGGTAATAAAGAGGATTGATGCGAATGAGATAATAGGGAGGATTGATGCAAATGAGGCAATGAGGAGGATTGATGCAAATGAGGCAATGAGGAGGATTGATGCAAATGAGGCAATGAGGAGGCTGATGCGGTTGAGGTAATAAATAGGATTGATGCGAATGAGGTAATGGGGAGGTAAGATGTCTACCTGGTGTCTTCTGTTCGTTGGGGATCAAGCATCTGACGAATGATGGGTGAGTTGTCTTCAAGATGGCCATCAGTTTTGCCAGTTGTTCCTATTTTCACACAGGTCAATCAATACGCGAATCAGTACGTGAATCAAAACGTGAATCAATACACCGGTATAAACTAACTTCATGACAACATTGGCATTTGAAACGTCTTTGACGCAGCCTCTGTTAGCTGCTAATTATGAAGTAAGTCAAAATGCACTCCCTGTTTAACCTCATTCCATCTCTTTAATCTATATTTTCACATATGAAAAATGCATGACATTGATTATAAGTCAAAATGAATGCGAGCTTTAGCTGCCTTCCATATAATTTTATAGCCTATATTTTCACATACGAAAAATACATGACTGTCTACAGCCGACATTGATTAGGGCCTATATTCTATCGTTAAGGTCAGCCATAATCCAGAAAGAAGTGGAGACAAAGCGCGTAGCCCTCGACTTAGGGTAGTGGCGCTAAATGTTTACAATCCAGCACACAATGATAGCCTAATGTTATTCAAAGTTCCGCTTCGAAATTGCAGCAATTATGCAGAATAAGAGGTAAGTAAAGTTACCCTGTGAGTAGCAGAGATGGTCTGGTAGGCGGAACCCTTCTTCTTCTTCTTGGTGGCACCATCTGAATGTACGAAAGTCAACAAAGAGCAATAAATGAAGGCATCAAGTGGTTCCTTGCATTGAAAACGTTAAGAATGGATATTATATGCTGTGATTACTAGGGTGACAGGACAATTACCCCCTGGACAATTACCCCCCGGACAATTACCCCCGGGGACAATTACCCCCCGGACAACTACCTTCCGGACAACTACCCCCGTGCCAATTACCCCCCGGACAACTACCCCCCGTACCAATTACCCCCCGGACAATTACCCCCCGTGCCATAAATTAAATCTATGTCATGTTAAACGCCTACCTAATTAAATATTTAAATGTTATTGATGAGTTATGACTTTAGTTAGCATAATAACTAAGCAAGGTTAAGAGCAACTATACGAAGACAGGCAAGTTATTGTTAAACGTTCAAGAAAAATACTAAATCAAATCAAATCTAAAAACGGTTCTATAAGGTAATGTGTGAAAAATGTTAAAAGTTCAAGAAAATTCAACGTTTTTAACGCCTGCTTAATAAAATATTCAAATGTAATTATTGATAGAGTTCTGCCTATTTTCGTAACCTACTCAGCGAAACGACGCCTTTTGGCTAAATTATTGTGTTTCTTCTGTTTCACGTAAAGAAAACCTTCGAAATAACGTTTATCTTTCCCTCTCTCAGATTTAGAAAATTCCATCATGACTGGATATCTAAATTAAGTAGACTGTGTAAGCTAACTCCGTATTTGCTTTGAATAAGTATTGTAGAGTGAGATAGTGAAGAAAGATGGCTATAGGCCTACCAAAGTAGGCCCTTAAGTTTTTTTAGGATAGGCTTAGGCAGCACTGAACGTCCGACAAATACAAAGAGACTGATAAAGAGATTAACGCGTGAGAGAACATGCTCACACTGTGGCACAGGGGGTAATTGTCCGGGGGGTAATTGGCACGGGGGGTAGTTGTCCGGGGTGTAATTGTCCTGGGGGGTAATTGTCCAGGGGGTAATTGTCGGTGGGTAATTGTCCGGGGGGTAATTGTCCAGGGGGTAATTGCCCTAGAACCGATTACTAGGTCTATGCAGGCCTAATGTAATGATCGTCATAGATATATATATTAAGTCTTGACTATAACTAATTAGCGATTCTTATTCTGGATAACATTTTGCTCCTATGTAGCGGAAGCTGTCGGCTTAAGCTGCAGCATACATGTACATGCGGGTAGACCTAGTCAACAAAAGTGCATGCTGGCGTTTCTTGAAAACAATTAATGATAACCTACCAATCTTCGTAATAATCATAAGTAGCCTACAAGCGACCACAGGTAGAGGCTAACAATATATTATATGCGCATTGAAGCGTAGAATAATGTAATGATAAGACTCTCTCTAGATAGACAGCTGAAGCCTATCTTAAAGGTAAAATTAGGTATAATCAACGTCTTTGGATAGGGTATAAACCGATAAAGGTAATTAGTTGAAATTACCGTCTTCTGGTTCGCGGAAGAAGAGAGCGACTAGAGGTTCCTTGGACTGCTGCATAAGTTGAACAACGCACTCCTGGATTGGATCCTTGTTCTTGTCCAACCAACCATTGATGTTGTACTGTACCTGTGATATTATGTACAAAAAATACATTATTATAATATGCGTGCTGTGAGGATTGCACCTACACACGTCTGGTGTACAACGTAGCCGACAAAGCTGAATATTAAAATACAGACGACGTACCATCTAAGAGAGAAGCAGTGAGCAGCGAATAAATAAGGGAGGCTAATAATTATTACAATAGTAAAATACATAAAATTTCATTTAATTACCTAATTTTAAGGTATTTTTATAATCGTCATCGTGATTACAGAAATGTACAATTTTAAAAACAAATTTTACATTTTGATTCTATTTACATTTGCTTAAAACATCATCGATCCTCTAAAAGTGGTCTACAGTAGCCATACTAGCTGAATTACTCATCGACCTATAATTAATTAACAATAATTACATTGACATTTTAGATTCTACTAATAATTATTGTTTACTTACGGTTCCGGCGTAGTGGTACACTTCGAAATGCGGTTCGTACTTGGACGCCTTGCTGGGTTTGGGTTTACCGAAGTTCTTCGACTTGCCCAAGTGATTCTCGTAGAGCTTGGCCAAGAAGCTTTTGTCAGAAGCCTTGGGGAACATGCACTCCTCCTCGAGGATGGACAAGATGCCCATGGGCTACAATCAGAATGATGTGCAGATCATGCTAGATGCAGAAGTAAATAAAACATTTATGAAACACCTAAAACAAGGAACAACAGGATAGGCCTAAACGGTTAATGTCTTTCGAGTACGTGAGGAATCGTATTGTGAAGAATACAGTAGCAATTGTTATATGAAACTGGTGAGAAAGTTACTAAACTTTACTACTATCCGCGTCTGTTTGATTCTGCAGCTTCATGCCCAATTGATCATTGCTGTGTGCTTATTACAAAGTTTAAACATCGCATTGAACGATTTGAATGATGCATCCGAAATACGTAATGTGCAGCAGATGGTATCAATTTCTTTACCAATTAATTAAGCAGATTTAAATGGTATAGGGCCTAAATATATAGTTAAGTCCTAGGTTCTTAACATAATAAAGGCAGATTATTCGGTCTAACCTTCTCGATAAGAGCGATGCACTGTTCCAAGTCCATACCGAAGTCAATGAACTCCCACACAATGCCCTCCTTTTTGTACTCCTCCTGTTCCAGGACGAACATGTGATGGTTGAAGAACTGCTGGAGACGCTCGTTCGTGTAGTTGATGCACAACTGCTCAAACGTGTTGTACTACAAACGAAACCAAATCGGAAGAACTTCAGTCGACTTATAATCAACCCAAGTGATGTCAGTTCAAAGATTAAGCTACATTCTGGGCATCGATACAAACATTTTGCATCGTATCTTCATTCCTCAATCTGAAAAATGAAATTACTTGACATTTCAATAATTACTATTTGTCTCGCGGAGAACGATGAAACAAATATCAAAGAATCAAAATATCAATGTATCGTGATACAAATAATAACTCCTTTGAATGAAAATAGGTGTGTCCTTCCTAAAGCAGAAAATATGCATCAGGTATTATTATTTTACTCATATAATAAGAGTTTAAAGAAATTCTACATGTTATTGAGAAGGCTATACCTCAAAGATTTCGAAGCCAGCAATATCGAGCACACCGATGAAGTACTGTCTCTTTTGTTTCGTGTCCAGAGTCTTGTTGACACGGGCCACCAGCCACTTGAAGATACGGTCGTACATAGCCTTAGACAAGGCAGCCACGGAGTAGACGACCTGTAGCAATCAGACCATCCCACATGTCAGCAGTCATCATCTATTAATCTGAGTTATGTGCAGGTCGTTCGTTTCTATCTACATGTATCTACCACATTTGCTGTTGTTACTTAATTGAAACCGTTTGTGATCTAGAGAGCCAAATCAGGGATATAGACCTAATTAGCATTAAAGCGTGTATCAGCTTAACAAAATTATGCCAAAATCTTGTAACTGTCTGATGGCAGGATTGTGCTTCAAGATGACTTTTAGCTACGATGCACTCGTCACACAAACACTAGACTTGTTAATAATCTCTTCTGCTTAGGAATCTACAATTGGTGGGTTATCCTCACCGACATAAACCATAACTGGCGAAGATCTGCGCTTGTGACATTGAAAAGCGGTGATAGGTTGACTGTAAACTTAGCACCAAGAACATAATAAATGATTCTGACGAACTATGATGTCTAGGTGAAGTATTATGCCGTGAACACTGACCTGGTCCTTGCTCTGACCCTTGGTGACGTATTCAGTGCCGACCTTGACCTTTGGTGTCATCAGACACTTGAGCATATCAGAGCAGTTGAGGCCCAGCAAGAAGGCGACCTTCTCAGCATCTGCAATTCAAGCGTGCAGGCGAGTGTCGAACGTTTGCAAGAATTAAAATGGCGAAAATACTATGTGTATAATTATGTAACATAAATATTAGGGAGAGATAAGAGACAGCAAAACAAGTAGGCTGAGAAAAATGAAACAAGTAGAAAGAGGGTTACTCATGCTACAGTTCGGAATAGAAATGTTTTTAGTAACGTTATACAAATTCTGATTTTCTCTGCTAATACTCGACTCTAAGAACCTCTAAGAACTTAGTCTACGAGTCAAAGGATCACAGTGCAACTATTAGAATAGAAATCAGGCCATGGAGCGATTGCCAATGCATAAACATAAGCGTGATGCCGTAGTATTCAATCAATAGCTTGCATGGACCTAATGCGTTTCCACAATAATTAACAGCCACGAAGGTTATTCGTGATCATCATCCTACATTTTTATAGCGCCACTTCAAGAGAAACCTCTCAGAGGCACTCGCGACCTAACAACACTAAACCACGATCAAATGGGATGATTTTCAAGCACTTTTAAAAGATAGGCAAACAGACGAAGTTCACTGCAGAGGTTGTTAGGTAACGTGTTCCAGGATGAAGGAACAATCGTAGCGAAACTTTCATTGAGCACTGTGGAGTAGTGTGGATGTTCGTGTGTTTATATAGTCCTAATATAATAAAGTCTGTGGACACAGATTTGCATGTATCTGTGTGTGCTATATGTGCATTTATGTGTCTGAGGAGCATATATACCAGCAGTGCCGTCAGCTTCCGCCTGTTCCTCCCTTGGCCTCTGCTTGAACTTCATTTCACCGAAATGTATCACAGCAGTTGTGCATCTGTACAGAGCCATCTTCTCAGACACTTCGAATCCAAGCACAACGAAGGATTCCTGCAATCAATTCACAAACGACCCTCTCTCAGAATAGACCTATGGAATCACAACAAAATGTCGTTCTATTTTACAAATAACTGCCTAATTGCATCGTCCAGTCAAATTCTAACACCAGTAAGCCAACAAACGTTATAACCATCAGAGAGTCTGAAAATGGGTTGGACATAATGATAGTTATGCAATGCTTTTCTCGAGGGAAATGCTCTGGAATTGAACAAATTCAAAGTAAGTACGCACGGGTTCCGAAATATTTCGAAATATATTAGGCGACCTACTGGGCATGGGCCTATTACTTATTTATTTATTTATTTCGGAAATTTATATAGCGCCTCTTCAAGGTAGGCTACTCAGAAGCGCTCCCGGCCCAACCACGGCTAAATAAAAAGTTTTTAGGTTCTTAAGGAACAGAGCGGAGTGACCTCTGGGAATTAAGCGCAATGTGACATGGAGACCATTCTAGGTGGTAGGACCAGCAACAGAGAATGAACGACGCTGTCGCATAGCAGTCCGCGAGCGAGGAACCAGAAGCTCAATTTGGTTCGCCGATCGAAGGGTGGACCGACGCTGAACTCCTAAGGTGGAACAACAGAGTTCTCGAAGATACGGTGGAGCTAGTCCTTCAATGCACCGCCTAACCAAGGCACAGACCCTGTATGCAATCCGCTGTTTAGAAGGGAGCCGGTGTAAGATATCCCGCATATAAGATGAGACATGGCCATATTTTGGGATATGACCAACAAGTCGCGCCGCAGAGCGGAGGACCCGTTCCAGGCAGCCAATCCGGTCAGCCGGTAGGCCATAATATAATAGAGGGTGCTACAGTAGTCAAGGCGTGAAACTACGAAAGAGTGAACAAGAGTAGAGGCAGCACAGAGAGCGTGAGACCACTAAATTGGCGGTTTGAAGGTTTATATGCCGAGTGAAAGTTAGCTCTTGATCTAAAATAATACCAAGGTCCCGCACAAAAGGTGAGAATGTAATAGAGGAAACTCTAATGCTAAGGCGTCCATGTCTATTTTTGCCAGTTGTTGACGCGTTCCAAACCCAGGGTGTGATTTGCCGGGGGGGTTGGGGGGGTCGGACCCCCTCTTTGCTATGGCCCGACCCCCACACTTCAACCTCCAAAAAAAAGGTGTGGGGGTCCAATTTCGACCCCCTCTTTTGGCAGAAAAGGAATGTTGATGAGCTTAGACCAAGATATAAACTTTTGCCATGATTAAAGACTAGTCACTACCACTTAGCTAGAGTTCATCACAAATTAGGCTACATCATACATGACAATTTCATTTCAATAATTTTCGCATGATGACTAGTTCATCATAAATAATTTGCACTTCGTTATTGATGATTCTTGTTTCTGTTGTCATTTGAAATTATTTCTGTTTTTAGTCCTCAATAGGAACACAAATATCTTCTTATTTGAAGTTATTTCTTGTGAGTTGTTATAAGAACAGTAGTTAGTTTATGCGTTACAGCTTGTGACTTGTGAAGTTCCGAGCACTTCGTTCATCCTAGGACCTTACTATTGTTTTATTATTTTGAGTGCTGACTGCTGAGTATTATTCTCACTTTGCGTTGTACTAAGTAACAAGTATTTTGGTGCCAACTTCCAAGTATGCTCGGCTTTCCAAGGGTACATATACTAAGTATGATCATTGATTTTGGTGCTAACTGCGAAGTATTGATCGTGTGCTGGACTGCCGGTAGAAGTTTCAAGTTTTTTGGTTACTACATTTTCTGATTTCATTCGCTTTAAATTGTGACCTCAATATATCCTGCACCTGTGCATTTTACTGCATTTGTACAGCCAACTTTTATGTTGAAGTTAGACTTTTATGTTCTTATGTTGCACTATGCCACTATTATAAACTTCAAACCCTTTAACATAAATAACATGTTAACTGATCTTTAAAAAGGTGATATTATTCAATTCATTCAATTCACTTTCAATAGAAGATTTTGCTTTGGATTACACCAAATCAATAGCGGCCGGGGCTCCGCCCCGGACCCCGCTGGGGGAGCTTACGACGCTCCCCCAGACCCCCTAGTCGGATATGCCGCGGCGTATTTTGGCCCCCCCCCCAAAAAACAAAGAAATTAAGCCGACCCCCACACTTCTTTTTTGACAAATCACACACTGTCCAAACCAGATATATTGCGTCTTGGTAGGGTTCAGTCTCAAACGGTTAGAGGACATCCAGGCCTCCAAGGTTTCCATGGCCCTACAAATTATTAATAACTGAAAAATAAAATAAATCATTTTCTGCAATTAAGGTAGTCAATAATTTAAGATGCATTCTTAAAAATTAGAGAGAAACACAGTAACTCATTGTAACTGTATAGACTCAATAACTTATTGTAAAAATTATTGCCAGAAAAGGGAAATACTAACATCTACGAGCTGCATCTCTTCCTGATCGTTCATGTTTTCAACAGTCAAGGTACCCTGGTTGATGAAGAAATACAGTCCGGGATCCATAGCAACCAACAGCTTCTCTGTTTAAAACAGGTAGATCAAAGAAATGCCTTGAAAATGGTCGATCACATTACGGAAAGAAAAAATGCATGCACCAGCGAATGACAGTGAAAACACAGTGTGATGCTATACTTGTTTAAAACAATTTTGCACCTCTGTTAATTACTGCTGTGCGTGGACACAGGACGTATATCCGGAAACTAGGCATTCACAGTCCAGCCGTGGCTATCGAAGCTCTTGAAATGTACTAAAATAGAATGAGCCCGATAGAAACAAGCCTAGAATGATGGTGGGAAAATAGATCTAAACTCTAAAGCCTTACAAAGAAACTGAGCTGTTTTGTTTAATACCTTATGTAACATTTGTTTATGTAACTACATGATTACTATGCTGCCGTTCATGCACAGTTTGCACACACAAACATATTAACGCAGTCAAAGATTTGGAAGCATGAGTTAGCAAGAGGTTGCGCTGATGAGTCTATAAAGTGAAGATGAAAGTTGGTTGAGTGAAAGCGTAAGAAGCGCGTTGTGAGCGCTTGAAAAGCAGGTAGATGACTTGATCGCCAGTTATTTATTAACAAATTAATGTTGAAAATGGATCGATGAAAGTACCGGCGTAGTCTGGGTATTTGTCACTGAGAAGCCAGTAGAAGATGTGGTAGTTTCTCTCCAATCCAGGCTGCTGATAAGTGACACGAGACTTTTCAAGCAGATCTGTAAAGCACCAGACAAAGTTACGTCCATTGCCGAAACGAAGCACTCAAAAATAGAGTGATATCTGGAAATAACTAAATTCGACATATAGAAATGAGGGGCAAAAGATCCTAAGGCGTACAGAAACTACAGACCATTGATATAACAGACAGGGAAGTGTACTTGAAAAGGCTACCGATGCTTGCGCATCATTTCAATTAGCTTAAAGATTTTTAAGTTTTCTAATTATTTATTTTCACTATATGCTACACCCATGTGCACTGGATGGCTGAGGACAGCCTGATCTATGCAATTCTCTTATATTTATGACTTTTAAAAACTTTTATTATAGACCTAGTGTATGACTGGCTGTGTCACTTTAACTTACAACTTTCAATGTCAGCACCGGCGATCTTGGCATTGGTACCGAAGTGAATACGAACGAATTTTCCCTGTAATGCAATGAACCATACATTGAAGATTATTCAACCACGATTAAATAATCAGTGCCACATTAATTAGCCTTTTTCGGAAAATCACTCAAAGCTGATCGCTTAAAAGTTAATGGGCAGGATAGTTATTATGCAATAAGGATACCTGTTGACATTCATAAATTGGAGAAATAAATGATAGTCTACTCATTACTGGTTAACAATCATGTTTAATGACTGTTTACCCCTATGAAACATCAAAGGCATAGGCCTACAGCATAAGTTAGCGTCTGCTTGCAAGGAAGCTAGCACAATCTCGTGCAATGGCCTCGCATACGATGATACTTGAAGAATTTCGAGTAGAACGACTTACGAAACGGGAGGAGTTGTTGTTCCTGACTGTCTTGGCGTTACCGTAGGCTTCAAGAACTGGGTTAGCCTGGACAATCTGGTCCTCTAGGGTTCCCTTTCCCTGTAGCCACACATGAAATGCACAGTTGAATAGTTTCTTTCAACATGAAAACATTGAGGACAAAACTAATAGGGTCTAATCTACTGAAAAGTTCACACATTATTAATTCAACTGTCTCGATTGATTTTATGATTTACATAATATTTATTTATTGACAGACCGCAACCGGTTACAGTGTACAGTTAAGCAATTGAAACAATTCACAAGGACGCAAATGACAGAAGCCAATCAATTTAAATCCTAACTTGCAGAGTGTTGTCTGTTCTGTTAGAACAGACAACACTCTGCAAGGCAGGCGCTGTCGCTCAGAAGCCACTGCAGCAGAGACTGGTGTGTTAAGTGATAGGTCTAAGGAAGTTTACAGATTAGCTTAGATTAATTTTCGGTCACTCATTGTTGTACAACTGTTGGTCCTGAAGCATTGATTAGATCTCTCATCAGTTTCTTATTAATTTGGTGTTTCTGTTGCAACTCTGTAGGCATTCAAAAAACTCATCAATGGTTTAAATTAATGTGTGTAGTTGTGATAAACGGTTCATTTCGTTCGGATACACACACACACGCATCTGAATTTCAATAGATGATTCCAACATTTACTAAAAGTCCTCAATCAGCCTATGTGATCCCTTATCGATTGCATTAATCTTATCTCAATATCCAATCTAAGATCGAATTAGCCATTAACATTCAAATATTAATGACTAATTATTATGCAGTGTTTGTATGTGGACTTAGTGAGATGGAACAAAGCAGATTGCGTCCATTGTCTATGGACTACTTACAGAAGCACCAGCTTCGGCTTCGTCCTTCTTCTGTGAAGCAGCGGCAACCATGGCAAAGTACGAGATGACCTTTTTCGTGTTCTCCGTCTTTCCAGCACCAGACTCACCACTGTGGAGTCAATTCCCACATAAATAAACTTAGATGAATACATATATATATATATATATATATGTCTAAGTAAATAAAATTTAATCCAATTACGCTATTTTCAGCTCTTTTTCAACTTTAGATCCTGAGATATAGACATTTTAAAATTTCGCGGTGCTATTTACGCAATCGCTTAAATAAACGACGCCATAATGTAATCTTTTGCACTAGCGAATGCACGTTGCTCATTACGTCATTGCGATGTAATTTTCGCCAAAGCTTTGCATAATTAAAAGCGCAAGGCAAAGGAGTATATTTTTAACTAAGAGATGCGGTGCCCCATACAGACATAAAGTAAGTAAGTAGGTTTATTCTTTATTAATCCAACTGAATAACCGCACTTGGGTTTACATAAAATTAGGCATCATAAAGCATTCATATTAAAAACGGTTTTCTCACTAAATTGTCTGCTCATGAGCTTAGCCAGCATAAATGCGGAAGACCTTAGAACTTAGAATAACTGCCTAGGCCCTATTAGAAAGAACACGGCTTTTATTTCTGCGCAAAATCTGATTGCCTAAGTTTTTGAATCCATTGAAGCAGAAACTCACGTGATCAAGACGGACTGATTTTCACGATCTAAAAACAGAGAAAGAAATTTTTCGTTTGACTCTGGATGAGAAAAACTATGATGATGATACCAATGAAGTTGAATCAGTTTTTCATATCAGAACGATTCTTCCGAGACGATTTTTATGCTGTTTTATGATGATGAGTTACTGCAAAAATTATTTGTTGTGGGGTTTTGGTGTCAGTGACGATAATTATCGATTTTTCAAATTAAATGTTTAAGTGATAATAATGTTAGGCCTAGTTTAAATGATGATGATGATGATGATGATGATGATGATGATGATGATGATGATGATGATGGTGGTGGTGGTGGTGGTGGTGGTGGTGGTGGTGATGATGATGACGATGATGATGACGAAGATGTCAATAATGTCTTCTTGCTATAATATGGCAGAGATACAAATGAAGATGCTGATAATTCTCGAGATGAGTTCCTAGATCGATTGAACTGCAAGTGGCAGAGTGCGATCGATGCTTAGCAGATAATTATACTGACCGACAAGCATGTTCCTGTAGCCGTTGTCGGCAATGGCGAACAGATGCGGTGGCATCTCAGTCCTGCGTTTGCCTTGGTACGCCTCTACGACGGTCCTCGCGTAGATGGGCAGACGACGGTAGGGGTTGATGACGACGCAGAACAGTCCAGAGTAGGTCTACAGCACCCGAAAAACAGTTCAAAACAGACCGCATTCATCTCTCGTGCAGCCCCAAACGTTCATATATACGTTCATTCAAGACTTTATTCAGCGTACTCTCAATGAGCCTACTCAGGGCGCTCCCCAGTCCAACTACGGTGACGGGCCCTACGAGTAAGTTTTAACTTATAAGTTACGCTTGTTATCTAGCGATGATTCACTTCACGTTACATAAGCTCCTAAGTTTTAAGGAGCTTATGTAACGTGGAGTGAATCATCGCTAGGTAACAAGCGTATCTCCAACGGTAGACGATTAGGCCTACAGACAAAAGAAAATACAACTGTGAAAATTGAAATCATGAAAATGGCAGGTTGACGTAGGCCTAGTCCAGTGGCACGCCGCAACAATCTTCACCATACTGCAGAGATTCAGCAAAAGCCTAATTCTGGTTCTGTTGCTGTCTTACATGTTCTAATTTCTGCAGTTGTTCTATAGGCCTATATAATTTGACTGACCTTTCACCCTAAGCTAGGGCTAAACTAATGATTTGTTTCCCGTATCAATTTCTTATTTTTAAGGCATTTTCCCCAGAGCTTCAGTGCTCATGAGAGCGCCTCTGAATGTCATTCCACGAGAGGCACTATATACAATCATTTATAGACAGGATACCATAGGAACGTTGATAAAAAAATTAGATCTACTAAGTCGAGGAAATGTGCGGATACGTACGTAGATGTAACCTTTACGGTATCTGTCTCTCAAGTTGGCGAGCACAGAGGCTTCGTTGAGATGGGTCATGTTAGCCATGTCGTCAATCATGCTGAACTTTGGAGGATTCATAGACTGCACTGCATCCTTCTTCACTGTCTTCTCCTGAAAGTCACACGAGCCAAATAGCATCGCGATTAGAAAACAATAGTGTGGTCAATAGTTTCGCATGGGCCTATATAATAGTCTAGCAGCCATGGTAAACAACGTCAGAAATAAAATTATAGGCCCTATATCTCTTTCCTATATCGTAATTTTATCTTCTAACTTTTCTTTTGTAGGCCTGCTTCTCAAATCCATTTTGCTTTTTTGTCCAATTTGAGGAATGGCCTTCATGCACTCGAGCAATTGAACGTTTTATCTTCAATCATTTGAATTGCGTGTAGCACATATGGTAGTACAAAATGAGGACTATGAAAATGGCACCAGAGAATAACTGAACTCTTTTCACTCAGCTATAAAAAAAAGTATAACAGTTTTTATACTATACTATATAAACATATATTATGTATGTATTATGAACCATCCTGTAAAGGAAAATGTATATTTTTCTGCATCTCACCGTAGGCTACATGACTAGGCCTAGCAGCTTGTCCCTTGGGATGAGTCTCGTTGGGCTATTATATCCTGCTAACGAAATCAATCAGTTTCGTCCATTTTCTGTGGAAAGTAGAGGGAACATAAATGGAACCGTAGCTCAAATATGAAAACTATATCGGGCGAATTGAAACCCTATCCTATTATGGTTGAATGAGTTAAATGTTGCGTAAAACATCGAAACATTGATTTATATAGCCCACCTCATTGTTGACGGTTTTCACGGTCACATTGTCTCCCGTGGTCGCGGTAATCGTGGCCTTGACGTAGCCTTCCTTGTGGTCGTGAACCCAGCATGACGTCTTGGCATCGTATGGGTCGGTCTGCTCGGCCAGAAACTTCTTCCTGTCGATAGCCAGAAACTGGTAAGCCGGATCATTCTGGAACGCACTACTAAACGCCATCTTTACGAACCTTTCTTCTTCTACCACTCAACCGAAAGTCGATCTTCACCTGTTGCCCTGATAACACGCCGTCCAAAACGAGTGAAGCAGAACAGGCTGAAACAAAATGATTGACAGAATGATTGACAGGCCAAGCTGAAACGGAATTGTTAACTGGCGTAAAAAGCGTCATGTAATTGCATTCATATTATAAATGAAAAATCGGCAAAAATCTACTTAATTTTAATGACTAAAATATAGCTTTGTTCAATACATTTAAAAAAAATCGGATAACTTGTAACGTATAAGTTTGCTTAAAATGTAAAGTAAAACAGTTACAATTAGTTTAGTTTTTAATAACCGAAAATAATAAGTTACTACATAGGTTTCTAGAATGATTAAGCTTAGGCTACAGCTATGCAGTCACTAGTATTATTCTTCGCAACTTTTTGGAATAAACCAAGATAGTTGATTTTTGTCTCTTTAGAAAAGCATAACAGTTTACTGATAGCAAATATCTGAGAACTTACAATGTTTTAGAAGCAAATCTAAAATGCTTATTGTTTAACCTTAACTTATTTATAGCTAGCAATAATAATTTAGCTTCCGCAGAGAAGAAGAAGAAGCTGAAGCTATCGAGCTATCATAAGAGAACAACCGACTTCAATCAACCGACATCTGGTCTCCACTCACCTTCTCAGTCCGTCTGTGAGGAATCAACAGGTAGCTGAGGGTTTTTATAGAGAACAATTGCAGTCGATTACAGCCAGCGAGGTATCAGCCTTGAGTGGCTGTCCAAAATTAAATCGCCTCCTCCTTGATACGCGGAAGCGGCCGGAGCCAAATTGGTACGTAGTCCAGCGACCTCTCGAGCCACCACCGCTGTCGAACACGGGTCTGATCTCTCTCCATCTTCCCCTCCCAAGGTCTCTCTCTCTCTCTTCCCCTCCCAAGGTCTCTCTCTCTCTTCCCCTCCCAAGGTCTCTCTCTCTCTTCCCCTCCCAAGGTCTCTCTCTCTCTCTTCCCCTCCCAAGGTCTCTCTCTTCCGCTCTAAACCTGTCGTGTATACCTCCCCAAAACCTCCCGCTTGCCCAACACCTCGACTACTTCCGCAACATAACGTCGTAAATCGTTCATCATCAGCAACAACACCGTGATCATCATCATCACCACCACCACCACCGCCATCACTTTCTAATACTGTCGTGTTCAGTATCTTATTTTCTATCTGTCAGAACTTAAGCGATTTTCGTTGGTCTGCCCTTGCAGACAAGATTTATCTTCAGAGATGAACTGTTTGTATGAGTACTTCTTACAGCGCCCCTTGATGCTTTCTACTCAGAGACGCTCCCGAATGCAGAGCGGATACTGCATCGGAGTTTCACGCCGAAGCGCTGAGCAATTGTGAGTGAAGGACTTGCCCAAGGTCCTTACGCGGCGAGGTGGATTCGAACCTTGAACCTTCCGGCTCCGAGGCAACGACGCCACCATGCACTACACCACCTTGCCGCACTGGTGTTCCGATCATTGACCAAAGCAACTTGTTTATCGTCATCGTTTGCGTAATCTCACGAATCTTCTAGAGAGCCACTTGTTCGTAATTGTAATTGTAATCTCTAACTTTCTAAAGCACCAGTCGATTGCGAAACGCAGGGACCCCAGCTTATTCACGAGCGCTGGCTTATTCATAATTCACGAATTCTTGTTGAAAGTCAAGATCGAGCTTTTTGACGTTTCAAAAACGAAACGCAATGATCATCTGGCAATATGAAGGCTATTTGATAACAATTATTTGAGATGAGACTTAGTAAAATCGTGTTTTTGATACTTTTTGCTTGCTTTTCTTCTTTGAATCGTCAAAAAACGACGTGGCCTCACTAAAAGTGATATAACTTTTGTTGTGCTTAACATATTTCGATGAAATCTGGCCATCCTATGTAGATATGAATTGTCGTTAAGCCTGTAAAATTTCAGTTCGATATTCTTACTTTTGGCGAAGATGTTGGCCAGAACAATTGAATTGATTTTTTGTTACTTTTTGTTGCGTCGGGTTTTTGAAACGTCAAAACGGTGGGTGGCTTCACTAAAGGTGGTATAACTTTTGTTCTGTTTGAATTATTTTAATGAAATCTGGTGTAAGCTTATATATGAATTGTCTTTAAGGTTCCATGACATTAGAACGGACGACAAAAGAACGTGCGACACTAGAACGGCGACAGTAGAACGGTGTAGGCTACAGATGACCGCTGAGACAATTGAACGGCCGGACTGTTGAACGGACGACAGCTGACCGGTGGACAATTGATCGGTAAAAGTCATAGTAAAATTTAAAAGCAATGCAACATTCAATGTCTTTGACATGTAGGCCCAGGCCTGCCAAGTTCAACGTCTTCTAGTTAGCCTATGTTACAAATGGGCAACCATTCGACATCGCCATGATATTCTGCCATTCTGGTATTGTTTTTCTCTCAAATACTCATAATTTCGATGTATGAGCGTCTTTTTACCATGTGCTACATCCATAAATTATATGAACGTAACAGTAAAACGTCGGTGTATTAGATGACTTTGTATAACTGTCTCTAGCATAGGCGTACGAGGCGGGGGTCCAGATGGAGGCAAATGCCCCCAACTTTCGGGCAAGTCTGGTTTTTTGGGCAAACACAGCCCCGGACGACTAAAAAAAGGTCGTCAACTTTCGGGCAAGTCTGGTTTTTCGGGCAAACACAGCTTCGGACGACTAGACTAAAAAAAGGTCATCAACTTTTTCCGGATATATTTTTTGGGCAGAAGTTCAATCTTTGCCCCCCCCTCCCCACTGCTGAAATCTCCCGTACGCTTATGGTCTCTAGTATTCAGTGTCGCCAAACGTCGCTCCCAACAATCAGTCAAAACTCAGAGTTGGCCTAAGTGCATAGTGTTACAACGCCGCACCTTGTGAATTGTTCATTAGTCGGCCTGGTAATATGACGCTCCGGTCAAGTGTCGCCTGTTCTATTGTCGGCCCGTTCTAATATCGCCCGTTAAAGTGTCGCCGGTCAAGACTTAGTGTCGTCCGTTTAATTGACCGCCGTTCAAATGTCCGTACACCGTCTTTAAGACTGCAAAAATTTCATTTGGAAATTCTTACTTTTGGCCAAGATATTGGCAAAAATCTTTGGGGGTCTTTCTTGGCGCACCCTGTATATCTACGTATGTATGTGTGCATGCATGCAATAATGCATGTATAAAATTATGTATGTATGTGTGTATTTATGCATGCATGCATGCATGCATACATCCATGCATTCATGCATGCATGTATGTATGTATGTATGTATGTATGTATGTATGTATGTATGTATGTATGTATGTATGTATGTATGTATGTATGTATGTATGTATGTATGTATGTATGTATGTATGTATGTATGTATGTATGTATGTATGTATGTATGTATGTATGTATGTATGTATGTATGTATGTATGTATGTATGTATGTATGTATGTATGTATGTATGTATGTATGTATGTATGTATGTATGTATGTATGTATGTATGTATGTATGTATGTATGTATGTATGTATGTATGTATGTATGTATGTATGTATGTATGTATGTATGTATGTATGTATGTATGTATGTATGTATGTATGTATGTATGTATGTATGTATGTATGTATGTATGTATGTATGTATGTATGTATGTATGTATGTATGTATGTATGTATGTATGTATGTATGTATGTATGTATGTATGTATGTATGTATGTTTGTATGTATGTATGTATGTATGTATGTATGTATGTATGTATGTATGTATGTATGTTTGTATGTATGTACGTATGTATATATGTATGTATGCATGTATTCATCTTCAATATCTGTTTCAGCTAATAAGTTCATTAACTGCTGACAAACGTTTACGCAGAAATATCGATTTGCGTTTTACTAAAATGATTTTTTTTCACACATTTTTAGTCAATTTTAGGACATCGTGTTATTAAAATACAAATTAATTAGCACGAAACATAGCTCTACATTCACTCTATAGAATGGCATAATTTATTGCTCTTCAAAAATAAATTTTGGATACATTATAGTCGAAAAAACAAGCAAATTATATGAACATTTCACCAATTTTTATATATTTTAATTTATTTTGAGCACTTCCGGTTACCAAAAGACAAATTGTTTAGTATGAAAATGGATCCCCACTTCCCTCTATAGAATTGCATAATTTGTTTTCTTCATTAGCCTATAAACGAGGAATAAGATATCTATTCGATAATCTAAGGG
Organism: Lumbricus rubellus; assembly: GCA_945859605.1. Lineage (NCBI taxonomy): Eukaryota > Metazoa > Annelida > Clitellata > Crassiclitellata > Lumbricidae > Lumbricus > Lumbricus rubellus. The sequence goes on along the minus strand of OX243826.1, from coordinate 29,780,458 downwards.
GGTGGAGTCCACCTCTGGTACCTTGGGTATATCGGGTATAACTTTTGAACGATACATGTAGGCCTATATGGCATCACGACAAGTTTTGCCTCAAAATTTGTGCCAATGAACGCTCTACAGCTACATGTAACTAAAACGTCAAACTTTTATTCCATATGGAACAAGTTTAATTTTGGAAAAACCTAAGGGGTAGATACCACCCACCTTTGGTAGCCCGAGAGTTAGCCTAATGTGCCAGAACAAGTGTAGGCCTACAAGAGCTGGGACACATGTATGCTTGAGGTAGGCTTATTCTTGCAACTTGACCCGCTGCCTATCGATTTTGTTTTGATTAAGCGCCTGTGAATAAGCTAGTTCCCGCGACTTGGCTTTTGTGGGCGCTGAAGAAGTCTCGAGAATAGATTACGATTACGATTGCGATTCTTTGTCACTTTGTAATATGTTTCTTGTAGGGTGCGGTGGTGTAGTGGGTATGATCGTTGCCTTGCAACCGAAGAGTTGCAGATTCGAATCCACCTCAAGCCGCCTCGTAGGACCTTGAGCAAGTCCTTCACTCTCAATTGCTCAGCGCTTCAGCGTGAGGTTCCGATTCAGTGTCCGCGCTGTAGTCTGGAGCGCCTTTGAGTGGGGCCCATGGGAAAGTCTTTCACTCGCAATTGCTCAGCGCTTCGGCGCGGAACTCCGATGCAATGACTGTAGTCGGGAGCGACTCTGAGTAGAGAGCTTGTATGGGCGATATAACAAGTGCATTTACAAACATGCTTAGATTCTCAATCTCTGTGTGGTTGGTGGGTTTCATCCGTTTTCCCTGCCAATTTCTGTGCGTATCTATTCCTCGCGTTGCCCGATGTGCAGACCTGCACGGGAAGGACTAAGTAGGCTAACTAAGTAAATAAGTATCTATTCCTCAGGGCTTTTTTAACGTGCAGTTGTAGCCTACACAAAATGTGCAGTTCTAAATGAATTTGTGCAGTTATAGAAGCACTTTTGTACCGTTAAAACTAGCACAAAGTTCATTGTCCTCTGATTGGAAGTAATTTACCATATGGAGGATGGGAAAGGAAAGAAGGAGTTGTGCAGTTAAAAAATTCCTGAAAACAGCCCTGCTATTCCTTCTTCCTCTTCTCCCTAATTCCTGAAAACCATTTTACTCGATCATGGTTTCATTGCGTTAGGTTGGGATTGCCATTGATGGGTCATCCGTGAAGTGGCGCTATAAAAATGTGCGGTTACTATTTTCAGTATCGTTACTGTTACTAAGTTAATGATATGGCGGATGTGCTTCACTGGTTTCCTCTCATCCAGCAACAGAACTCGTATATATCATCTCGCTTTCTTCTGGCGGGTATAACGTTGGGTGTCGCTCCGGATTATCTCATCGATCTCTTTCCCTACCTTTAGCACACCGGGTTGTCTCTCTCTCTCTCTCTCTCTCTCTCTCTCTCTCTCTCTCTCTCTCTCTCTCTCTCTCTCTCTCTCTCTCTCTCTCTCTCTCTCTCTCTCTCTCTTTGAGCTCTACTAATCGGGGCATGCTCATCGTCCCTTCTGCCTGCACAGTGCACAGCTCTACTAAGCAGATGCTGCAGATCCGTGTCTTTTCGGTGGTTGGTCCTTTAGTGGTGTGCTTGTTCCCATGGGTCCACTACGATTTTTCTATGTTCATCAAGAAACTATCCTTCCCAGCCGTGTTGGAGGGGATATGGGAACTCTCCTGAGTAGCAGCCCTAAGGGGTGCTGTGTAAATCTTCGCGATAAATGTTTAAATGAATAATGAGAACAAGAAATATTTGCTTTAAAATGTATTGCTCGGATTACCACCTCAAAAACCTTTTTTGTGGGGTTTTTACAGCAAAATGTGAACAGATAATTTTGAAAGAAGCGAAAACGCTTTTCAGTTGAACAACAATTAAGACATTAACAGCGAATAGTATATAATATATTATAACATGTCTCTTGAAATATTTCTTTGGATACCACAGACTAAAATGATCTTAGATAGGTTCGCATTTCAGACAAATATCATAAGGACGCGCTTAATGATAACGGCACGTTACCAAGACAAGTTGACATTACAGATGCTGATCGATAAAGAGACTTTCGTACTAGAACTGTTTCTTAAAACCACTAAACGCATGCAGAATATCGTTCTCTATTTGTTTCAGTCTTTTTCCACGTTGTTTAGTCTCCATTCGATTATCCATGCGCGTTTCAACAGGGCGAAGTTCGGCGACTTTTGATGGATGTCAGGAACAATTTAGAAGGATCTGTAGAAGAAGAAAAAACATTCAATTGAAATTCGCTTGAAAAGTCAAAAAATGCCATTAGACTTAGGCCTATAGGCTTAGATGCGAAGAGAATTGTCCGACATACGCCTTCCGTTAAGATTATAAGACTTAAGACTTTAGCCCACTATTTTAGTTATCCTTTTGCTGTTCCATTAATGCAGAACTAAATCCTGTTCTAGCAGAGTTCAGAATTTCAGAATTTCAGATAACAAGAGATCCGAACTATAAGCCTTTAAGCCTGTAGTCTATAAAGATTGATTTATCCACCTGATCTCTTGTGACCTGTGCCAGTTAGTTTCTTACAGTTACACGAGCAAGGTAACTAACATGCAAATTGCTGCTGTGGTCTCAATGAAGTAGCCTATAAATTATGGCCTAGCGAATTACAAATGTGCTAATTTGTAGGCCCATGGGATTGTCGGTGATAGATGATAGGGTAGACTTGATGGTGAAAAATAATTTTGCATCAGATGAATCATAGAGTAGTGACATAATAAAGACTCAAGATACAATATGTAATCTATGGACTGACGTCACTTCCTATTTGGACTAGCAATGGCGATGTTTAACTTTAGAGCTTAACTAAACCACGACACGACAGAAACTGTTCTACTTGAGATTATAATTACTTTAGTTGCTACTTTAATAAACAAAAGTGATATAAGTAAACCACCGCGTTCTTGCATACAGATAAGAACGTAAGAATCCGCTTACCTAAACTAATGCAGTCGTTGGAGGTTGGTTTATGCTGGTCTAGAATCTACGGCTCTCAGACGATTCTACAAAAACAGGCAAAGAACCGTTATAATTAATCGTTATTTGCATAAGTAGATTTACCAGCTTTCTAATATTATGAACACTTCTTCTTTAAGTTCTCTGCCCCTCGGCAGGTTTCAACTTCAAATGACGCCATTTTTTTCACTTCGCTGTTGTTTTCTCTTCAGTTCGTTGCAGTCGTCGGTCATCATCCATCTTAGCATCATCTGTCTCGGTCTTCCTCTCTTCTCCAATATCCCTTGTATGATTTCTCTCAGGAGAGAGTCGCCTCTTGATAGGCTATGTGTCCAATCCAGTTCTTTTGCCTCTCTCTAAAGTTGTCATCAGTTATCTTAATTCTCTTTGCAGCACCTCTTTATTCGTCAGTCGCTCCGTCCAGCTGACCTTTTCTATCCTTCTAGGTCATCTAGGAACACTACTGGGCTACTATTTAGGCCAATCCATAGATTCTAGATCTATCCTAATAGACATATCAATTTCAACGGCCGTCAGAGATCCTAATCAATTTCTGTGTTATCTATAACTTAAATAGAGAATACATTTTGTAGCTGTGTATTTTAGCAGCTTTGTCGAAATTCTCGTTTCTAACTGGAGGTGCTTCTCTTTACTCACCGGTTCTCGTCTCTTTGATGGTGACCTGCAATAAAAACATCAGCTTATAGTAGATAGGCCTACAGCGAAAGATTTCAAGTATTCTACACATTATTATAATAAGCCTACCGCCGGCTACCGGTCAGATGAATCTATAATAATATTATACCATCGTTGATCGTTCATTTGTATTCCGGGCATAATTAATCACAGAATAAATGACTTTTATTTCCACTGTGGTATTATACACATCACATAAAGAAACCCGAATAGAAACCAGATTATTGTCAGAAGAAGTGTGTTTGGTCAAGTGACAGCCTTAAGAGGAGGAGATAGCGAGATGTTTGTAACGTTCCTGGCAGAAATGTAGCTGACAACTCCTGCATACAAGAAACCACAGCAAAGGCCCACCAACGTCATCTGTCAAGATGCACAATCTTATCCTATGAGGTCGTTGGAGTTGCCGCAATAGGACACAGTCGTTGACGCAAGAAAAGCAAAACCACAATTCCCACAATTCCATAGACGAACCTAGCAAAACGATAAGGCAGAGTTTCAGGCAAAAGACAGAAGAGTTTTGTGCTGTTTGTTGGTATAGGCTACTTGTTATCGTGTTTCGTTATGTCAGTGGTTATGAAGTAGGGCCTAAAGTTCCCTAAAGTAAGGCTCACGACTGTCAGCCAAACGGTGTTTCACCATGATCGAAATAAGTATAGGCCTTGCTACGTGAAAGAGGCACCGAGACAGCGGGTGAATCATAGAGCTTCAACTTACTCCGCCGGCTCCCGAGGACTGTGTAACGGACACAGAGCTACGTTGCTTTGCTCTCAGTTTCGAGATGGCATTCTCGGCCTGGTCAGCTCTTTCCTCGCTCTCTTCAAAGTCGTGTTGGACTTTACGGTACTTGGCCAAGTTAATAGCAGCCACTTCCTCCTGTTAAACCAGTAAAAGAAATGTGATTAGCAAATCTATAAATCAATTAATCAATCAATCAATTCATTAATTAACCTACTCAAACAATCAATGACACAACTGACGAATTACAGTTGATTGTCTAATACTTTCACAGCACCGTTTTATAATACATAAGACAATAATGATAGTCAGTTCATATAAAATTGTTATGCAGAATATACATAGAAGTCTTTATGATAAGAAATCTTTACCACCAAATGTAATAAAAATACATATAAAACCATTGTAAGAGATAACATCTATCTGAAGAGTGTAGAGGCACCCAAATCAACTCACGGCTTCCTCGACTTGTCTCTTGAATGTCTTGATCTTTTGTTGAAGAGCATCGATCTGAGAAGCTGATCTTTCTTGAGACTTCTTATCCTCATCCCAAGATGCGGAAATCTCCTTCAGACGGCGATCCTGTTTGCGCAAGTTCTTCTCCGTCTCCGTGTAGCGTCTCTGTTCGCTTTCCAGTTCCACCTCCAGTTCGCGAATGCGCTGTTCCAGTTTCTGGATGATCTTCTTTCCTCCCTTCAGAGCGGAGGCCTCGGCTTCGTCCAGGCGGGCCTGGAGTTCCTTGACCTGAGCCTCAAGGGCACGGCGCAGTTTCTCGATCGAGCTTGAGTGTTCCTGTTCGCGACGGTGTTCTTCGGCGATGCGTGCTGCGTCGGCGGCGGCCTTCTTCGATGACTCTTCGGCTGACCTCAGCTCGTTCGACAAGTCTTCGAAGTCGGTCTATGATGAAGAAACAAATTATAACTCTTTAACTACCACACAAAGGATTGCATTTCAGTACTAAGCATTGCGAGACAGGAGGTTCTTCAGACGTCTGCACAATTGAAATTGAAAAAGTTACATTTTAATTTACATGTAGTTCACTTGCAGTCATGTTGGTCTCGAAGGGTTTGAATTTGCTTTGTGGTGGGCTAGTTAGGATTCAGTCTCTGACTCTAATCCGTTTGACACCTTTGGAGTGTAGGGTTTAGCTGTCATTGGGTTTAACCCCCGTATGCGAATATTAGTTAGGCACACATGACTGAGGGAGCCAAAGGATTTTCACAGTCCTGAATACTGAGGCAGCCTGCTGTTACTTCCAGCAATGTTGAAAAACGAGACTTTGATTGGTCGCTGAATGGATCTGAATACGTTACGGGGTTCGAACCAAGTTTCCTATTCCAGAGTTCACAAGAGAAAGTGTCCAAAATTTTAAACTTTAAATTTCATCCCTAAATGACATCGTTTCTGTTTTAACCAAGCACATATATCTTGAAATCTCAAGCTGGGTCTTTAATCAATTAATTCTATTCCTCGTCAGAGTCTTTCCAATTTTCATACCTGGATGGACAGAAGATCTGTTTCCAGCTTCCTCTTCTGAGCAGCGAATGAAGACGCCTGGGAAGTGACCTCGGACACGCGATCGGACGCTTCATGCAACTCGCTCTCAGCTGCCTTGCGAGCACGCTCAGAAGATTCCAGCTGGGTCCTCAGCTCCTCTACTTCTCCAGCGATCACAATGGAACGACGCTCTGCACTCTGGAACTGTTCACGATACTCCTCGCGTTGGCGTTGTTCTCCCTCGATGGCTTCCGAAAGTTCCTTGACTTGTTGCTGGAACTTCTTGATGTTCTTCTCGGCCTCTGCGCGTCCTCTGTTCGCTCCATCCAAGGCAACTTCCAGTTCGTTGATGTCCTGTTCCAACTTCTTTTTGCCGCGAAGGGCTTCAGCTTTTCCACGGGCTTCAGCCTCGAGGCTGGCCTGGAGGGATTCCCAGGCACGCTGGTGGTTCTTACTAGAAACAAAAATCAGAAAGCATTTTTTAAACTAACCAGGAGAATAATCAACATTTGGACATGCACAAAACTGGAATTGAAGATCCCATAGTTGGTATCAATTCACAGTGAATCGTGCACATAATGCAGTCTTGTTTAGTATATAACACATAAATTATTGTCCAAAGAAATGATAAGTCACAACTCAAAACAATGTGAGTCCAATTGACAGTGAATAACTTGATATAGTTTACAAAGGCATTCTAGCTGGAATACGGCACAGAAATGGTGGAGGCAAACACTGAAATGCTGACGAATTTGCTAGGATACACTAGATCCCTCGAGCTTGGCAACGGCAGAAATTGTCATTGCAGCTATAGGCCTACATGTGCCACAATAATTAGGAACCTCTTGATTGGCAAAAATTGTGAATAGTTTTTCGTCTCAATTTCGGAGCAGCTAAGTTGCTAATAAAATTGTTTCATATGCAATAATAACCAGTTGTAATGTTATTGAGAGTCTAGCAAAATATGAAGAAAGAATTTTGACCAGGATGCTTAACTGTTCGAGGACTTTAAATCATAGTATTCGCACTCGATGTAAACTATAATGATATGTATTATGGTTGCAAAAATAAGGACTTGTAAAGTACCGGTATCGTTTTATAACTGACCGTGTGCTTTCGAATTCTTCTTCCTTCTCCGCCAGGCGGCGATCGATGTCCTGTCGAATGGTAGCCAATTCCAATGTGACGCGGTTCACCTTGGTTTCCTCCTGTTCAAGGGCACCTTCAGCCTCTTCCAATGCAGCCTGGAGTTCTTCCTTCTCCAGTTCCAATCGGCGTCTGATCTTATCCGCTTCATGGACGCTCTTGCCTCCCTCGCCCAGTTGTTCAGTGAGATCGTGGATTTCGTCTACAGATAAAAGAGTCATAGGCTGTGTCCGAATTCGTTAATATCAACCCCTTGTATTCGTTCAGTCAACCGTGGCAGCTCCTATAATGCCACCTGTTCCATTATGCGATCTTTCAATTAAATATCTACGGTTGGAAGTAAATTCACATTACTAACCATCGCCTAATATATCCATTTTCTGATATACCTACTGTCCATTTCATTTCTTTTATCCATTTCATTTCATTTTATTCCATTACATATCTACCGTTGTCAATCTATTCACACTACTAACCATCGCCTAATTCAGGCTTTATTCTAAAATCAACCTACTTTCCGTTCCATGTATTCAATTCTTTCACCCACCGATATCCATGATAGCTGCTAATTGTTATTTGTTAATTGTCGGATGAGTGCTTGATCTTCACCTGAGAGATTCTTGTTCTCGCGTCTGACGGCATCAACTGCGTCCGACGATTCTTCCAGCTGAGCTCTCAGTCTGTAGACTTCAGTGGCTGAAGCGCGTGTTTCCTTGCCTGACCTTTCCAGTTCTGCCTGGAGGTCAGCCACCTTGCGCTTCCATTCGTCAACGACCTTGTCGAATCCGCGTGTTCTCTTCTCGGCCTGGTTGGCTGCAGACGTAGTCTACAAGAAACGCCAATATCATAAAGTCATAAATTTGACATTGGATCGTAATTATGTGGTCGTTCCAAAGTACAGTTTTCACTAAACCATAATCCTATTTGGATGTTTGCATTTTAAGTGTAACATTTCAGTGACGTTTAACTTGAGCAGCAAACAGGTGTCATCATAAATTTTCAGTCTATTTTCTTCTATTAATTGAAGTAAAAGACTAAGTTTCTGACACTTACCCTTTCGACTTCGATGGAGAGGTCTTCAAGTTCTCCCCTCAGACGTCCATTCGCCTTCTCCAGACCCGAAGACTTCGACAAAGCGGCCTCCAGTTGGCTCTCCGCATCCTGCAGCTTGGCATTCAGCTTGCGCTTAAGGTCTTCCAGTTCCTCGGAGCGAACTCCACCTTCTCCGCTTTCCAGCTTCGACTTCCAGGCAGCAGCCTCGCTGTTCGCCTTCTGGACAAGACGCTGAAGGTCAGCACGACCACTCTGTTCCTCCTCGAGCTGCTCGCGGAGTTGGTCAACGTCGGTCTGGAAATTACGGTTCTCACCCTGCAGTTTGGTCCTGATGCGGCTCTCCTCTTCCAGAGCGGCCTTGGCGTCCTCGAGGTTCTTGGTCAGCGCCTGTCTGGCCTTACCCAGCTGGTTCAGCTGGCTCTCGGCCTCCTCCAACTTACGCAGAAGGTCAGCGCTTTCTGCCTGGGCTCGGCTCTTGCCTGCGCTCAGTTCCTGGCTTTCACGCTGAGAGTGATCGAACTTGGCGGTCAGCTCGCTCAGTTGGGCTTCCAGCTGCTTGCTCACCTTGTCAGCGTTGCTCTGTACAACGTTTCAATAGAAACGATTTCAAAATCTATCAGTAAAATTAATATTTTAGCAATCTATAACTTTAAGGATCACTGAATGACACTGCCGTTACCACATACTATTCAAAATTGGATGAGCTTATTTTGAGGCATAGACTTCAATTATAAATATGAAAGGATGGTCAACAATTTGCACCCCAAACAGTTTCGTAAATTGCATGTATAATACATGAAAGTATGTGAGTGTATTGACTTCTACAAAGCCAGGTTCCGAACCTCTATGGATCATAAGCCTATAGGCTATTTAATTGCTTTTTATATAGGACCTACTTCACAATCGTAACAGACTCACAAAATTATTTATTGACTTAGTGACGGGGATAAAAAAAATATTGCAGACGATGCCTATTCGTGGTGTTTATTTTAGCTTATTGAGATTAAATAAACAAGTATTGCATTAGCTGTATTGTATGTTGCGTGTCGTACCTTTCCTTTGGTGACATGGTCAAGCTGTCCACGCGCGTCTTCAAGCTCGCTCTTCAGCACACTCTTCTCCTTCTCGATCCTATAATAGAATAGTTAAATTCGTGACTTTAATGCTCTTAATGCTACATAGCCCCATGAAGCCCATCACCATCAACAACATTATCATCAACATCAATGTTCAGTATAATTATATTTATCATCATCATTGTCACAGTCAACAATGATAAAATATCACCAACAATATCATCATCGCAAATCATGGGTGAATGGAAAGTTTTAATCTGAAGATTTAATTTAAAATTTATCAAGTATATATAAACAGATAAATGAAACTTGAAAACTTGGTGCACGTTTTGAACAACTGAAAAGTCACTTGAATAGGCCTAAATATGAACATTTCGATAACAGTTACCGAAATTAAAAAGAAAGAAAGCTGAAGATATTGACTTGTCAGTTTACTTCAGAGCTTGAAACTTACTTTTGTCTGATTTTCTGCAGTTGGTCGAGTTGTTCAGACAGTTCATTAACTGAATCTTGTTGCTTCTTGCGGAGGGCGGACGCTTGGGCTTCACCCTGGATGTGAGATTCCTCAAGGTCACGGCGCAACTTCTGGACCTCGGCCTCGCGCTTCTTGTTCAGGTCGATCTGTGGGAAAAGAAATTATACAAACCTAGCTACAGCAAATGTTAATTACAAAAACCATTTGGGGTAATGTCTACACTTCATCCGCAAACTATTGTTAGAAATGGATGAAAGCCTCATATCAATGGCTACAGCTCAGTCCAAGATCTTTCGGATGTCCTGGAACCGCCATTCTCGAGCTTCGCAGTTTCTCCGCTGCACGGTTTCGCAAGCACACGAAGTCTGTATTTGACAAGGATTTAACTGATATGGGTCGGAATTTTCATTGATTAGCCAACCAACACTTTTTGTCCTTTCCACAGCGTGTGAAGGTACATGTAGCATTATTTTACGTATTTTTACTAACTGGTGAGTCTTTCTTGAAGAGGCGATAAAATAGGCCTAAAATGTACAATTGTAATTATAAACTCTAAACAACAAGGCAGCGCTTAAACCGGCAGCAGTGGACTATCCTACAAATACAGGTAGACGACTAGTGGCTGATTGGTGTGATATAGGCTACGACCTAATAATATGTCATAATTATGGTTGGATGGTTACCTGGGCCTGAGTAGCTCCACCGGCTTCATCAAGACGCTGGCTGAGGTCATCCAGTTCGCGTTGGAATTCAACTCTTTGCTTGTCGGACTGAAACACAGCAAACATTCCATCATTACTGGATTTATGGTTAAAATGACTAATAGTTGAAAGTATAATCGTCTAAAAGAGCCACAGTGAGCTAAGCATCACTTTAGTCACGAGAGAAGAGGAGAACGGGAGTAGCAATTTTTGCTTCGGTGTAAGATCTGTTGTTAAACCTTATTATAGCACATCACTATTAGAAGATCATAATGGAGGAATCTGAACACAATATCTAACTAAGATCTACTCAGTCGAAAGCATTTTAAAGGTTAACCAATTTCCTTATTCGTTAGACTGTGACATTCAGTAATAATAATTATTGTCAGAAAAGAGAGAGAATCATGGGAGGTAATTCTAATCAATTTAATGCAAAGGAATCGACCGTGTCAGTATCGTAGACTTCAACCGTCGGCTTACCTTGGTTCTGGCGGCTCTTTCGGCTTCCAGTTCCTCTTCAAGTTCAGCGATGCGAGCCTAAACAGAGAACAGTTCAAAATTCTGATCAAACACTTGAGATGGAAATCCAACAAACATTTAGTACGTTGGAGCGCAACTTGCGACAAAGTCTAATTAATTTGTGACTGATAAGATGTATCATATGCGCTTAGTTTTAGAGTAGGCCACTGCTTATAAAAGTTATATTTTACGCTTGCAATTAAATGGTCTAATAAATTAAGCAATCATGGCAGCTCGTAAACTATATTACAGTATACTATACAAAGATGTAATTTGGGACAGTCGGAGAAATTTAGCGAATCTAATGGCTGTGTCTTTCTTCCCAAGAGCTTCTTAGTCAGTTGTTAATTCAAGAATGTAATTTTTTCACACTAACTGTAAGGGAGCCTGATGGTTTTGGCTCATCACCAGGAGTTTCTTAAACAGTTGCTAATTCCAGAATACAATTTTTGACAATCTAATGAATCTACTGGCTAATGGTCTCCTTACCTGGAGTTCCTTAATCTTCTTCTGGAGCTGAGCGACAATATTCTGTTCACCCTCCAGCTTAGCATTAAGAGCACTGATCTCACCGTCCTTCCTGAAAGACAAAAAGACACGAGTCATCAGATTCCCATTAAAAAGTTCACGAATATCCAACGATTTTCATAGTTAAGGTCTTATTGTAAAACTTAGTTTGGTATTGAGTTTTTTTAGTTAAGATTTGAAGCTTAGCATTATCATGTTTAAAATTGCTTATTATGCAGTTAGTGATGTTAAAAATAGGAACGTTTTGTTTTCTTAGTTAAGATTTGATGTGTAATTATGGAATATAGAATATAAATTTCTGAAGACGTCATTCTGATCGTATCTAATAATAATAATAATAAGTTTTTATTTATTGAAACGCCTGCAAGACGCACTCTTGGCTACACATTATAAATTGAGTAGAAACAAAAAAGAAACTATTGTATTTATATTGCAACTGACCTGCGAACATTATCCTCGAGTTCGTGTTTGATTCTGTCCAATTCCTCAACAGCTTCCTGGGTCTGCTTCAGATCCGACTCCAACTTCCTCTTCACCTTCTCAACGTCAGCGCGAACCTTCTTCTCACGTTCCAAGCTTTCCTCTTTCTAATAACAAAAAACCAGTTTGATTTGGTTATAGAAAAGCATATCAAATTTCGAAGGCTGTGTTCCTTTGCGCTTGTTGGACTTCCCATAGAGATAAATAAACGAACTGAAGAAATCAGAAAGTATTAAGTGATATTGTAAATTGAAGCAAAGACATAAAGTTCTTGGATTTGAACCAATAGATAAATTAAGATTAAATAAATGAATTGACCAGCCTACCTCGTCAATGGTCTGCTCCAACTTCTGCTTGAGTTTGTTGAGGTGGTTGACCTTGTCCTCTTCAGCGGCCAGATCAGCCTGGGTCTTCTTGATCGTATCCTCAAGTCCCTTCTTGTCTTTCGACAGTTTGCCCGCGTTTTCGTCCTGCCTGGCTAGTTCTTCGTTCAGAGTCTTGATCTGGCTGTCTTTCGTCTGCTTGTCTTGTTCAGCCTTCTGCAAGGTCAGTTCCAGATTCTCAATAGCCTTCTTCTGTTCCTGGTTCTTCTCGTCCAACTTCCTCTGTTTTTCGAGGAGTGCCTCAGACCCTCCTTCCAAATCCTTCACTCTCTCCTCCAGTTCCTTGTTGGTTTCTTCCAGTTCACCCTTCTTGTTCACAAGAAGACCAAGCTTCTCCTCAAGGTCCCCGACCGTGCTGCCCTCAGCCTGAAGCTGCATGTAGGCATCATTCTTTTGCTGTTGAAGAGTCACGTTCTGTTCTTCCAGATCCTTCTGCCTTTTCTGCAGTTTGACCAGTTCCGCCTTGGCGGCTTCCAGGTCTTCGGCCTGCTTCTTCATGTCGTCCTCAGCTCTGGCCTGGGTCAGGAGTGGCTTGACACGGGTGTAAAGTTTCCACCACTGCCAGTTGCGCATGGCCAACCATCCACGAATGTTGCGCTGAATGACACTCAGGGCAGTTCTATGAAAAAAATTACACAGAGGCGTCTGATACGATGATCAAAATTTCATCAGCTAATAGTAAAAGTATATTTTAAAATTCATGATTTGTAAAGAAGGAAAACTAGAGCAATCATCATTCGTTTCTAACTTACTACTTACTACTCCATCGTTACTTCATATCTGACTTGTTTTTTTTATTTCAACACGAAATCCGTATCGCTAAGTTATAAATCCAAAAGACTCAGCCATTATTAGCAGTGGTGTACGATCGATAATATAAAATATGTACCAATGGTCCAATATAATACATTGAGTAATATGGACAGCACAAATTAACAACTTATTATCGATAAGAAACATTCCATTATTATTAAATAAAAGAACCAACGTATTGCATATACGACTAGTATGATAATAATTATATAATTTATATATCAAATCAAATCATTTATTTGGCAACCAAAAACCCCAAAACAAGAACAAATCAAATAAGACATCATAGAAACAAAGTTAACAAATATAATAAACCAGTACTTAAATAACGATGCCAATGGTTTCTATTTGGTTGCACAGAGGACTCGGAATGGGTCTTGCAACCCCGCTAGGTGAGTATCCTATAAGTAATTAGATACATATAAAGCAGCTGTGGATGATTAACCTTTGGTCCTGGAGTTTGGTGTAGTTCTTCCTGATGAGATATCCTCTGATGCGGGCCTGGAAGTTGGCAACGATCTTCGTCAATCTCTCGTCCCTCATCTCCTCAAGTTGACCGAGAACACCGGCCTTGAAGAAGACCTTGGTGTGACCAATACGATAGGCGTCACCAATATCCAGAGCGGCAAGAACCTTTTCGGATGCAATCTTGCCATCAACGAAGCCAGTAGGGATGGCACTTGGGGCCAAGATGGAGTATCTGTTGGTAAGAAGAAGCAGCAGTAAAGCAATCTGGTATTCTCTGGCGAATGAGCAGCCATGCTTCCATCAGAGTGAAGCGGGCAATGGCTACTACCACCATCACCACGGGAGATGAAGCAAAACAATAGGACTCGAGCATAGAAGACGTCACTAAGGTCTATTCATTCCGGGCATAGAGCTCGAGATAACTATAAACTTTTATTTGTACACGTGCTTTTCATGAATTCTTCCTAGTTGCTAAAGTTCCACAATGTCATATGGCCTAATATAGTTTGACGCTCAAAATCTTTCCCATGAATTGCAATTGCAGTGCAGAGTCAGATAAGTGTGAATTAAAATGAAAGAAGTGAATGTCGCACCTCTGTTTGAACTCAGAATAGACCATCCTGTTGGGGAATCCCTTTCTGCAGATCCTGATGCCCTCAAGCACACCGTTACATTGGAGCTGATGCAGTACAAGCTCAGCCTCCAGAATACCTGCGAGGGTAAGACAACCACGTGATGGTGAGTACACCTTGGCACTACTAATCCAGGAAAGTTAGCCACGATCACGAGAAGAAAAAGATAATTTCAACGTCATCTGCGTTACACCAATTAGTTAATAGCTATGCAGGCTATGCTTATAATTAAACGAAGGAACAATTACGCATACAAGTTGCAGATCTGCTAATATTAATCTCTAAAATAGAACAACTGACAAGAACAGTTCAATGTGTCCATTGTAATTTTATTTACACTAACATTTAAAAAACGCGCCCCGTAAAGATATTTGAAAAATTAACTCTGCATAATAGTCTATTCTGAAAATAATTATCGCAAAATTGTTTTTACATGGGTTTGGCAGAAGTTGTCCCTTATATGCGTCAAAGATTAATTCAAATATGATATGGACATGATCTTTCAAAATGACAGGGATGCAGAATGCGCCTTTGTCTTGAGATGAATATCGGCGCCAATATTATACAGGCACTGCGGAATGTTTCCGGTTGAAGATTTGATTACACATGTGTAGTGGCAAGCAGGAAGTGGACCAGTAAGAGAAGGAAAAGGAGGGTTGCGGGATGTGTGAGTTTTGAGGCAATGAGGAGGATTGATGCGAATGAGGCAATAGGGAGGATTGTTGCGAATGAGGTAATAAGGAGGATTAATGCGAATGAGTCATTGAATGAGGAGGATTGATGCGAATGAGGTCATAAGGAGGATTGATGCGAATGAGGCAATGAGGAGGATTGATGCGAATGTGGCTATGGGGGAGGTAAGATGTCTACCTGGTGTCTTCTGTTCGTTGGGGATCAAGCATCTGACGAATGATGGATGAGTTGTCTTCAAGATGGCCATCAGTTTTGCTAGTTGTTCCTGTTTTCACACAAGTCAATCAATACGTGAATCAATGCGTGAATCCACGTGAATCAACAAACCGTTATTTATGCACTAAGCCAAAAATGTCTAAATTCTTTAGATGCCTTCCATCTACGTAGGATATAGCTATGTTGTATACATAGCCTATAATTATTCTCAGAAGAGAAAAATACACGATTGCAGTAGGAAATGGAGACATGGCCTTTATCCTTCTCTTAGGTTAATAGCACGAATTTTGCACAATCCAAGACAAGTTGTTAGCCTAATGTTATTCACAGTTCCACTTCGCAATTACAGCAATTAGGCAGAATAAGAGGTAGGTGAAGTTACCCTGTGAGTAGCGGAGATGGTCTGGTAGGCGGAACCCTTCTTCTTCTTCTTGGTGGTACCATCTGAATAAACGATAGTCAGCAATGAAACAATAAATGAAGGGAACCAAGTGGTTCCTTGTATTGAAAACGTTAAGAATGGATATTAAATGGCGTAATTACTCTGTAATGCAATGTACCATACATTGTCAAAATAATGTTCAGTCATGTGTAACTAAGTCGTCATCAGCAATAACTTCAAATGGGCTCAATGCCCGTATACGAGTCCGACGCCACTCTCTGTCTGAGTCTGTCTCGCATCATGTATCCCAGTTTCAACCGGTCTAGTCAGCAGGTCTGCTCATACCATTAACATCTTGGAGCAGCTAGACAGCCTTGTCTGATTGAAGAGAATATTGGGAGAGAGGCATGAAGGACAACCCTTATGTATCCCACGCTTGCTAATCCGATTCTCTCAACCGGTTGTAACTAATTAGCGATCAATAATTTGGATAGGCCTAATCTTTTGCTCAACGATGATGACTTAAACTGTAACATACATGTAGGTGCGATAGTCACCAAACGTTTCTGCTGGCTTTTTTATTGAAAATGAGTGATGATATACAATTCTTTGTAATAGGAACTCATCATTGCATAGTACAGTCAGCAGCTACGGGCAGAGGCTAACATGATCTTTGGAGATGATCCCTTTAAAGTATACAAAGCTAAAGATAACTATATGTAGGTGAAATTACCGTCTTCTGGTTCGCGGAAGAAGAGCGCAACTAGAGGTTCCTTGGACTGCTGCATAAGTTCAACGACGCACTCCTGGATTGGATCCTTGTTCTTGTCCAACCAACCATTGATGTTGTACTGTACCTGTGATCATATGTACAATCAAAAGACATCATGCTATAAAGAATGTGCGTGCTGATTGCCCCTATGTCTGGTGTAAGACTCACAAAGCTGAATAATAACATTCAGATGACACACCATCTAGGAGATGTAAAGTAGGTAGGCTAATTAAAGTAGTAAAATATAAAATAATTCATTTAGTTACTCAAATTAACGAAAACATTTTATCAATGACTGTCGTCATCACATAAATTAACAACTTAAACAGAAACTGAACATTTGGATTCCATTTTGATCTGTTTAAAACATCCTCTAAAAGTGACCTATACAGCCAGACATTGACTCTATTATACTAATAATTCACAGTTACGGTACATCGTGGATTCTATTGATTGTTTATAGGGGCCTACTTACGGTTCCGGCGTAGTGGTACACTTCGAAATGCGGTTCGTGTTTGGACGCCTTGCTGGGTTTGGGCTTGCCGAAGTTCTTCGACTTGCCCAAATGGTTCTCGTAGAGCTTGGCCAAGAAACTTTTGTCAGAAGCCTTGGGGAACATGCACTCCTCCTCAAGGATGGACAAGATGCCCATGGGCTAAAATAAGAAAGATGCACAGGTGCTAAATGCAGCAGAAATTCAATTTAAAACATTTACTAAACACCTACAACAAGGAATAATAGTAGGCTATAAGTTTCGAATATCATTGTATTGGGAAGACGAGATAGAAAAAAAGTGTAGTATCTCAGGTTGTTACAAGACCCTGGTGATTCAGCTACTTGACACTTTGCGTAGGGTGCATAAATATTGTGTGATAATTAGGAAGTTTTAACGCCATATTGTGCATCCAAATGCGCAAAATGTTCTACAAAATGGCATCAACCTCTATTCCAACTAAGCTTATAAAGATTCAAATTTATCTTCCTAAGTCCTAGGTTCTTAACATAATAAAGGCAGAGTAGTCGGTCTAACCTTCTCGATAAGAGCGATGCACTGTTCCAAGTCCATACCGAAGTCAATGAACTCCCACACAATGCCCTCCTTTTTGTACTCCTCCTGTTCCAGGACGAACATGTGATGGTTGAAGAACTGCTGGAGACGCTCGTTCGTGTAGTTGATGCACAGCTGCTCAAACGTGTTGTACTACAGAAGAAACCAAATCGGAAGAACTTCAGTCGACTTATATCGACCCAAATGATGTATGTCCAAAGATTAGACTAAGCAGAGCTATTACCAAGAACTGATTCAAAGATACATTCTGGGCATAGATACAAACATTTTCCATCGCGTCTTCATTCCTCAATCTGATAAATGTAATTACGTGACATTTCAAGTAATTACTCTTTCGATAACGGAGAGAATGACGAAAAAAAATATCATAGCATCAAAAAATAAAGAAATATATCGTAGTACAAATAATAATTTTTCGTGTGAAAATAAGAATCTAATTTATATGGCAAGAAATATGTACCAGGTATTATTATTTTATAAAGTTATAATGTTCATATAATAGGGGCATCAAGCAATTCTTCCTGTGGATACCTCAAAGATTTCGAAGCCAGCGATATCGAGCACACCGATGAAGTACTGTCTCTTTTGTTTCGTGTCCAGAGTCTTGTTGACACGGGCCACCAGCCACTTGAAGATACGGTCGTACATAGCCTTAGACAAGGCAGCCACGGAGTAGACGACCTGTAGCAATCAGACCATCCCACATGTCAGCAGTCATCATCTATTCATCTGAGTTATATTTATTCAGGTCGTTCGTTTCTATCTACATGTATCTACCACATTTGCTGTTGTTACTTAATTGAAACCGTTTGTGATCTAGAGAGCCAAATCAGGGATATAGACATAATTAGCATTAAGGCGAGTTTCAGCTCAACAAAATTATGCCAAAATCTTGTAACTGTCTGATGGCAGGATTGTGCTTCAAGATGACTTTTAGCTACGATGCACTCGTCACACAAACACTAGACTTGTTAATAATCTCTTCTGCTTAGGAATCTTCAAATGGTGGGTTATCCTCACCGACATAAGCCATAACTGGCGAAGATCTGCGCTTGTGACATTGAAAAGCGGTGATAGGTTGACTGTAAACTTAGCACCAAGAACATAATATATGATTCTGACGAACTATGATGTCTAGGTGAAGTATTATGCCGTGAACACTGACCTGGTCCTTGCTCTGACCCTTGGTGACGTATTCAGTGCCGACCTTGACCTTTGGTGTCATCAGACACTTGAGCATATCAGAGCAGTTGAGACCCAGCAAGAAGGCGACCTTCTCAGCATCTGCAATTCAAGCGTGCAGGTGAGTGTCGAACGTGTGCAAGAATTAAAATTGCAAAAATACTAAGTGCATAATTATGTAGCATTAATATTAGGGAGAGATTAGAGACAGCAAAACAAGTAGGCTGAGAAAAATGAAACAAGTAGAAAGAGGGTTACTCAAGCCACAGTTCGGAATAGAAATGTTTTTAGTAACGTTATATAAATTCGGATTTTCTCTGCTAATACTCGACTCTAAAAACCTCTAAGAACTTAGTCTTCGAGTCAAAGGATCACAGTGCAACTATTAGAATAGAAATCTGGCCATGGAGCGATTGCCAATGCATTAACATAAGCGTGAAGCCGTAGTATTCAATCAATAGCTTGCGTGGACCTACTGCGTTTCCACAATAAACAGTCACGAAGGCTATTCGTGATCATCATCATCCTAATTTTTATAGCGCCACTTCAACAGAAACCTCTCAGAGGCACTCGCGACCTAAAAACACTAAACCACGACCGAATGAAATGGTTTTCAAACGCTTGCAAAAGATGGCAAAAAGACAAAGAAGTTTCCTACAGGGGTTGTTAGGTAACGTGTTCCAGGATAATGGAATAATCGTAGCCAAACATTAATTGAGCACTGTGGAGTAGTGTGGATGTTCGTGTGTTTATATAATATCATGAAGTCTGTGGACACAGATTTGCATGTATCTGTGTGTGAGAATTTATGTATCTGAGGAGCATATAATTATACCAGCAGTGCCGTCAGCTTCCGCCTGTTCCTCCCTTGGCCTCTGCTTGAACTTCATTTCACCGAAATGTATCACAGCAGTTGTGCATCTGTACAGAGCCATCTTCTCAGACACTTCGAATCCAAGCACAACGAAGGATTCCTGCAATCAATTCACAAACAACCCTCTCTCAGAATAGACCTATGGAATCACAACAAAATGTCGATCTATTTTACAAAAAACAAACATAACCATCAGAGAGTCTTAAAATGGGTTGGGCATCATGATAGTTATGCAATGCTTTTCTCGAGGGAAATGTTCCGGAATTGAACAAATTCAAAGTAAGCATGCACGGGTTCCGAAATATTTCGAAATATATTTGGCGGCCTACTGGGCATAGGTCTATTATTAATAACTAAAAAATGAAATAAATCATTTTCTGCAATTAGGTAGTAAATAATTTAAGTTGCATTTTTACAAATTAGAGAGAAACACAGTAACTCACTGTAACTGTATAATAGACTCAATAAGTTATTGTAAAGATTATTGCCAGAAAAGAGAAATACTAACATCTACGAGCTGCATCTCTTCCTGGTCGTTCATGTTTTCAACAGTCAAGGTACCCTGATTGATGAAGAAATAGAGTCCGGGATCCATAGCAACCAACAGCTTCTCTGTTTAAAACATGCAGAAGTATGCTTTGAAAATGGTCAATCACATTACGGGAAGAGAAAATGCATGCACCAGCGAATGACAGTGAAAACACAACATTGTGATGCTATATAGTATACTCATTTATAACAATAGCACCTCTGTTAATTACTGCTGTGCGTGGACACTGGGCATTCACAGTCCAGCAGATTGTTTGATGCTGTGGCTATCGAAGCTCTTGGAATGTATTAAATTAGAATGAGCCCGATAGAAACAAGCATAGAATGATGGTGGGAAAATAGATCTAAAGTCTTACAAAGAAACTGAGTTGTTTTGTTTAATACCTTATGTAACATTTTTTTATGTAACTAGGCCTACATGATTACTATGCTGCCGTTCTTCCACACACAAACATATTAACGCAGTCAAAGATTTGGAAGCATGAGTTAGCAAGAGGTTGTGCTGATGAGTCTATACAGTGAGGATGAAAGTTGGTTGAGTGAAAGCGTAAGAAGCGCGGTGTGAGCACTTGAAAAGCAGGTAGATGACTTGATGGCCAGTTAATTATTAACAAATGTTGAAAATGGATCGATGAAAGTACCGGCGTAGTCTGGGTATTTGTCACTGAGAAGCCAGTAGAAGATGTGGTAGTTTCTCTCCAATCCAGGCTGCTGATAAGTGACACGAGACTTTTCAAGCAGATCTGAAAAGCACCAGACAAAGTTACGTCCATTGCCGAAACGAAGCACTCAAAAATTGAGTGATATCTGGAAATAACTAAATTCGACATATAGAAATGAGGGGCAAAAGATCTTAAGGCGTACAGAGACTACAGACCATTGATATAACAGACAGGGAAGTGTACTTGAAAAGGCTACCGATGCTTCCGCTTCATTTCAGGTAGATTAAAGATTTATAAGTTTTCTAATTATTTATTTTCACTATATGCTACACCCATGTGCACTGGATGGCTGAGGACAGCCTGATCTATGCAATTCTCTTATATTTATGACTTTTAAAAACTTTTATTATAGACCTAGTGTATGACTGGCTGTGTCACTTTAACTTACAACTTTCAATGTCAGCACCGGCGATCTTGGCATTGGTACCGAAGTGAATACGAACGAATTTTCCCTGTAATGTAATGAACCATACATTGAAGATTATTCAACCACGATTAAATAATCAGTGCCACATTAATTAGCCTTTTTCGGAAAATCACTCAAAGCTGATCGCTTAAAAGTGAATCGGCAGGATAGTTATTATGCAATAAGGATACCTGTTGACATTCATAAATTGGAGAAATAAATGATAGTCTACTCATTACTGGTTAACAATCATGTTTAATGACTGCTAACCCCTATGAAACATCAAAGGCATAGGCCTACAGCATAAGTTAGCGTCTGCTTGCAAGGAAGCTAGCACAATCTCGTGCAATGGCCTCGCATACGATGATACTTGATGCATACTTGAAGAATTTCGAGTAGAACGACTTACGAAACGGGAGGAGTTGTTGTTCCTGACTGTCTTGGCGTTACCGTAGGCTTCAAGGACTGGGTTAGCCTGGACAATCTGGTCCTCTAGGGTTCCCTTTCCCTGTAGCCACACATGAAATGCACAGTTGAATAGTTTCTTTCAACATGAAAATATTGAGGACAAAACTAATAGGGTCTAATCTACTGAAAAGTTCACACATTATTAATTCAACTGTATCGATTGATTTTATGATTTACATAATATTTATTTATTGACAGACCGCAACCGGTTACAGTGTACAGTTAAGCAATTGAAACAATTCACAAGGACGCAAATGACAGAAGCCAATCAATTTAAATCCTAACTTGCAGAGTGTTGTCTGTTCTGTTAGAACAGACAACACTCTGCAAGGCAGGCGCTGTCGCTCAGAAGCCACTGCAGCAGAGACTGGTGTGTTAAGTGATAGGTCTAAGGAAGTTTACAGATTAGCTTAGATTAATTTTCGGTCACTCATTGTTGTACAACTGTTGGTCCTGAAGCATTGATTAGATCTCTCATCAGTTTCTTATTAATTTGGTGTTTCTGTTGCAACTCTGTAGGCATTCAAAAAACTCATCAATGGTTTAAATTAATGTGTGTAGTTATGATAAACGGTTCATTTCGTTCGGATACACACACACGCATCTGAATTTCAATAGATGATTCCAACATTTACTAAAAGTCCTCAATCAGCCTATGTATGTGATCCCTTATCGATTGCATTAATCTTATCTCAATATCCAATCTAAGATCGAATTAGCCATTAACATTCAAATATTAATGACTAATTATTATGCAGTGTTTGTATGTGGACTTAGTGAGATGGAACAAAGCAGATTGCGTCCATTGTCTATGGACTACTTACAGAAGCACCAGCTTCGGCTTCGTCCTTCTTCTGTGAAGCAGCGGCAACCATGGCAAAGTACGAGATGACCTTTTTCGTGTTCTCCGTCTTTCCAGCACCAGACTCACCACTGTGGAGTCAATTCCCACATAAATAAACTTAGATGAATACATATATATATATATATATGTCCAAGTAAATAAAATTTAATCCAATTACGCTATTTTCAGCTCTTTTTCCACTTTAGATCCTGAGATATAAACATTTTAAAATTTCGCGGTGCTATTTACGCAATCGCTTAAATAAACGACGCCATATTGTAATCTTTTGCACTAGCAAATGCACGTTGCTCATTACGTCATTGCGATGTAATTTTCGCCAAAGCTTTGCATAATATTATAAGCGCAAGGCAAAGGAGTATATTTTTTAACTAAGAGATGCGGTGCCCCATACAGACATAAAGTAAGTAAGTAGGTTTATTCTTTATTAATCCAACTGAATAACCGCACTTGGGTTTACATAAAATTAGGCATCATAAAGCATTCTTATTAAAAACGGTTTCTCACTAAATTGTCTGCTCATGAGCTTAGCCAGCATAAATGCGGAAGACCTTAGAACTTAGAATAACTGCCTAGGCCCTATTAGAAAGAACACGGCTTTTATTTCTGCGCAAAATCTGATTGCCTAAGTTTTTGAATCCATTGAAGCAGAAACTCACGTGATCAAGACGGACTGATTTTCACGATCTAAAAACAGAAAGAAATTTTTCGTTTGACTCTGGATGAGAAAAACTATGATGATGATACCAATGAAGTTGAATCAGTTTTTCATATCAGAACGATTCTTCCGAGACGATTTTTATGCTGTTTTATGATGATGAGTTACTGCAAAAATTATTTGTTGTGGGGTTTTGGTGTCAGTGACGATAATTGTGGATTTTTCAAATTAAATGTTTAAGTGATAATAATGTTAGGCCTAGTTTAAATGATGATGATGATGATGATGATGATGATGATGATGATGGTGATGGTGGTGGTGGTGGTGGTGGTGGTGGTGGTGGTGGTGGTGGTGGTGGTGATGATGATGACGATGATGATGACGAAGATGTCAATAATGTCTTCTTGCTATAATATGGCAGAGATACAAATGAAGATGCTGATAATTCTCGAGATGAGTTCCTAGATCGATTGAACTGCAAGTGGCAGAGTGCGATCGATGCTTAGCAGATAATTATACTGACCGACAAGCATGTTCCTGTAGCCGTTGTCGGCAATGGCGAACAGATGCGGTGGCATCTCAGTCCTGCGTTTGCCTTGGTACGCCTCAACGACGGTCCTCGCGTAGATGGGCAGACGACGGTAGGGGTTGATGACGACGCAGAACAGTCCAGAGTATGTCTACAGCCCCCGGAAAACAGAAGAAAACCTACCGCATTCATCTCTCGTGCAGCCCCACACGTAGACACTCGTTCATTCAAGACTTTTTTCAGCGTACTCTCAAGGAGTCTACTCAGGGCGCTCCCCAGTCCAACTACGTTGATACGAATAAGTTTTAACTTATACGCTTGTTATACCTAGCGATGATTCACTTCACGTTACATAAGCTCCTTAAAAGTTTTAAGAAGCTTATGTAACGTGGCGTGAATCATAGCTAGGCAACAAGCGTATCTCCAACGGTAGACGATTACAGACAGAAGAAAATACAACTATATGGAATCATGAAACTGGCAGTTTGAGGTACTGGCACGACGCAACCTATCATACAATCTTCACCATACTGCAGAGATTAAGCAAAAACCTAATTCTGGATCTGTTGCTGTCTTACAGGTTCTAATTTCTGCAGTTGTTCTATATATAATTTGACTGACCTTTCACCCTCAGCTAGGGCTAAACTAATGATTTGTTTCCCGTATCAATTTCTTATTTCTTAAAGGCATTTCCCCAGAGTTTCAGTGCTCACGAAAGCGGTATCCGGTCAAAACCGCGCACACAAAACCGCGCACACAAAACCGCGATTCACAAAACCGCGCACCATCAGAGCCGCGCACGATCACTAGCCTACCGCGCACTATCATAACCCCATTCAAATATTTCAACAAGCATCCAGCTTCTATATTTCATATAAAGATACCTTCATCCATCTGCAATTTCTTAAGCGTTTTTCATCAATCCAGCTTCTATTTCATATCTAAAAATGGCTTCATCCAGCTTCCGTTTCTCATGCGTTATTTTCGTCAATCCAGCTTGTAATTCATATCTAAAAATACCTCCATCCAGCTTCCATTTCTCATGCGTTATTTTCGTTAATCCAGCTTCTATTTTATATCGAAAAATACCTCCATCCAGCTTCCATTTCTCATGCGTTATTTTCGTTAATACATCTTCTAATTCATATCTAAAAATACCTCAATCCGGCTTCAGTGGCGGATCCAGAACTGTTTTAGGGGGGGGGCAAAATGTTGGAAAAAACCCAAAAAAATTCTAAGAAAAAGTTTTTTTTAAGTCATCTGCAAAAATTTTCGGGAAAAACATACCATTTCATCCGCCAAAAAGTTGATGACCGTTTTTTTAGTCCTCAACTTCAAAACCGAGCGAGGGGGGCCACGTCCCACCCATACAATTTTCCGAATGGGGGGGCAATATTTATTGTACCCATATTCGTATTGCTAATTTCGGACCAAATGGGGGGGGGGCCACGTCTCTTGGCAGTTTTCAATGGGGGGGGCCATGGCCGGATTGGCCCCCCTGGATCCGCCCCTGTCCGGCTTCCATTTTTCTGCGTTATTTTCGTTAACCCAGCTTCTTTATTACCTATAAAGAACCTTCATCCAGCCCCAATTTCTCTTGCGTTTTTCATCAACCCAGCCTCCATGTCACCTCTATATAATTTAATCCAGCTTCCATTTCGCAAGCGCTGGACCAGTTGTATGTAGACCAGTTGTCGTTAGACAAGTTGTCTGTAGACCTGTTGTTACACCATGATAGTGCGCGGTAATGATCGTGCGCGGTTCTGAGGGTGCGCGGTTTTGTGAATCGCGGTTTTGTGTGCGCGGTTTTGTGTGCGCGGTTTTGATAGTAAACCCACGAAAGCCCCTCTGAATTGTCATTCTGCGAGAGGCGCTATATACATGTACATTTAAAGACAGGCTACCATAAGAACGTTGATAAAAATTACTAAGTCGAGGAAATGTGCGGATACTTACGTAGATGTAACCTTTACGGTATCTGTCTCTCAAGTTGGCGAGCACAGAGGCTTCGTTGAGATGGGTCATGTTAGCCATGTCGTCAATCATGCTGAACTTTGGAGGATTCATAGACTGCACTGCATCCTTCTTCACTGACTTCTCCTGAAAGTCACACGAGCCAAATAGCATCGCGATTAGAAAACAATATATATATATATATAGTGTGGTCAATAGTTTCGCATGAGCCTATATAATAGTATAGCAGCCATGGTTAACAACGTCAGAAATAAAATTATAGGCCCTATATTTCTTTCCTATATAGTAATTTTATCTTCTAACTTTTCTTTTGTAGGTCTGCTTCTCAAACCCATTTTGCTTTTTTGTCCAATTTGAGGAATGGCCTTCATGCACTCGAGCAATTGAACGTTTTATCTTCAATCATTTGAATTGCGTGTAGCACATATGGTAGTACAAAATGAGGACTATGAAATGGCACCAGAGAATAACTGAACTCTTTTCACTCAGCTGTTAAACGTATTAATGTTTTTATACTATACTATATAAACATATATTATGTATGTATGTAGGCTATTATGAACCATCTTATAATCGCAAATATATCTTTTCTGCATCTCACCATACATGACTATAACAGCTTGGGTCGAGTCTCGAGCGTTGGGCTGTTTTATCCAGCTAACGAAATCAATAAATTTCATCAGTTGTTCAGTGGAAAGTAGAGGGAACATAAATGGAACCGTAGCTCATGATATATGAAAACTATATCGGGCGAATTGGAACCATATCCTATCATGGTTGAGTGAGTTAAATGTTGAGTAAAACATCAAAGCATTGATTTATATAGCCCACCTCATTGTTGACGGTTTTCACGGTCACATTGTCTCCCGTGGTGGCGATAATCGTGGCCTTGACGTAGCCTTCCTTGTGGTCGTGAACCCAGCATGATGTCTTGGCATCGTATGGGTCGGTCTGCTCGGCCAGAAACTTCTTCCTGTCGATAGCCAGGAACTGGTAAGCTGGATCATTCTGGAACGCACTACTAAACGCCATCTTTACGAACCTTTCTTCTTCTACCACTCAACCGAAAGTCGATCGACACCTGTCCTGGTAACGCGCCGTCCAAAAAAGAGTGAAGCAGAACAGGCTGAAACATAATGTTTGACAGAATGATCGACAGGCCAAGCTGAAACGGAATTGTTAAAGGCGTAACAAGCGTCATGTAACCTAATTGCTTTCATAAAATGTATTATAAAAGAAAAATTTATTGTACAATGGTTTAATTTTTAACTTATTTTAGGTTGAAAATATGAAAATAAACTACGAAAATCTCTCTAATTCTCATGGCTAAAATATAGCTTTGTCTCATAAAATTTAAAAATATCTGATAGCTTGTAAGGTATAGGCCTAATTTTGCTCAAAATGCAAAGTATAGCTCAAATAACCGAAATATGTAGCCTAATTAATTATGTTTCTACGAAGATTACGCTTTTAGCTCTGCAGACTGCAGTCCCTAGTATAGTTCACAACTTTTGGAATTAGCTAAGATTGTTATTTTTTCTCCTTAGAAATCAAAACATTTTATTTCTAGCAAATTAATCTAAGAATTTGTTACGTTTTGGGAACAGATCTAAAATGCCTATTGCTTCGCCTAATCTTAAATTAAAGTCAACTTATTTAGCCAGAGAACAATGAAAGAAGCCGAAGCTATGGAGCTATCGTAAGAGACCAACCGACTTGAATCAACCGACGTCTGATCTCCACTTACCTTCTCAGTCCGTCTGTGGGGAATCAACAGGAAGCTGAGGATTTTTATAGAGAACAATTGCAGTCGATTACAGCCGGCGAGGTATCGGCCGTGTGGCTGTCCAAAATTAAATCACCTCCTCGATACACGGAAGCGGCCGGAGCCAAATTGGTACGTAGTCCAGCGACCCCTCGAGCCACCACCGCTGTCGAACGGTTATGATCTCTCTCCCACTCCCACTCCGACGGTCTCTCTCTTCCGCTCTCACCTGTCGAATCTCCCAAAATTGCCACTTGCCCAACATCTCGCCTACTTCCGCAACATGACCTCGTAAATCGTTTCCGCGGTCTATTTAGCTCAGCGCGGAAAGACGTCTCGTACTGCATCATCAGTAGTCACATTACCAACCCTAAGTAGCTTACTGTAATGCTGTACTTTCTGCTTCAGGTGCAGCTATACTTGTTCTGTGGTACAGTGATTTTGAGCTAAATTCAGACGAGTCGTTGTCCTCTGTGTAGCTAGCGACTCTTGGCAACTGGTTCAAAGCGCACGTTCGTCTTGCTAAACAGATTCAGATGTACACTGTGGTTCAATAAAATGTAAGCAAACTTTTCATATAATTATCTGTAATGCCTGATAATTAATCATATTAAAATTTTCCCAGTATTTAGAGAATTGAACTAGAAATGTGATTCCAACATATCATGCTATAAATTTGAACGGATAGGAAGATATGAATCTTTCAACTTCATCTGCCGAAATTTAAGTTTACGAGCAATTTTCTTTTGAACTTTGCAACAAAGTAGGCCTACTTCAAACCTGAAATAGTCTTTGATATTTTTGTGAAGAAACTCTAAGTAGTATTGATTGATTTTTTAAATAAAGATGTTCTAAGCGGCAGGATTTTAATCTGGACTATTCGGATGTCATAATGAGTGAGAAATGAAGTATGGTGTCTCTCTTGTTAGCATTTCGATGGCTTCCATGGAACTGTTCTGTTGAAAAAGAAAATAGCCTTAAATTTCGACAGATGAAGTTGAACTATTCATAACTTTCTATCCGTTCAAATTTATAACATAACGTGTTGGAATCAAATTGTTGATTCAATTCTCTAAATATTGGTGAAATTTTAGTATGATTAATTATCAGGCATTAGAGATTATTTTATATGACAAACAGTTTTGATTACTTTTTGTATTGAACCACGGTGTACTTCTATGCGCTCGTAACAAATCCAGTAAGACGAAAACCCATTGCCTCTTTCCACGATGTTTCAATTCTAGACATCATCCACACTGGCTGTCTGACTCTCCTCAAAATGGAAAACTAGCCCGAAATTTTATTCTGGATACGCCTCTGAATTCCCCCGTAATAATTGATAATAGATGAAAGATCTGTTTAAATGATGGTCTGGCGTTCAGTATGACAACTTCCAGTAAAATAGGCCTACGGTGTGCGGTGTGCCACGTACCGCATACCTTCTATAGGCTACATATGAGAACCGATCAGCTTGCTGTTAATTGCGTTAATCGGACAAACGCCTATATAGCCGACTACGAGTAAGGAAACTCTTTTGGACAATAATTGTCAGATAGTTCGTGAATAAGTTGATGCCCTGCGCATAGCTTTCGAGCATGGCTTTCGAGCAGCGCTCTAGAAATTTGGAGACTACGATTAGCCTACGATTCCTAAATAAATAGGCTAGGCTTAATAAGTCTATGCGTGAAAACTAGAAACGATCTGCTATTCCACAATAATTATTTTAAAAATATATAGGCCTAAAATGCTCTCTGTTAATTAAATTCCTCTAGACTCCACCATGGGCGCCCGCAGACATTTTTGCAGGAGGGGCAAAAACAATGGTCACGCTCAATTTTTTTGGCAAGAGCTTGAAAATGCAAAGTAGAAAATTAAGAACACGGCTAGTTTTCACAGAGGTTTATAAATTATATGTATCTTTATAAATAAAAATGAAACTTTCCAATAGTCTGTTGCCAGTGTTCTTGGAAAGTTACGCACCGATTGTTTTTAAAATTTACCAAAACCTTACATTCCAATAGGACCGTGTTATAAGATGCTTTCTTCCAGAAAAAACGCCATCTTTTTCACAAAAAGTGAACTTTGCATTCCATTCGACCACCATTTGCAAATTCAGCAAAACCGCAGAGTTGCCAGATTTCCGAAACGCTTTGTCCCGAAATCACATTGTAAAGTCGCCCAAAAGTCGCGAGATTTCGGAAACGCGAAATCACGTTGTAAAGTCGCCCAAAAGTCGCGAATGACCAACTTTATCGCTATGGGGAAGGAACGGTGTGAGGGAGGGAAAAAGGAAGAGGGAGCGGGACGAAGAGGGAGGGGAGGGACCGGAGAGGAGGGATGGAGAAGGCAGGGATGCAGGGAGGCAGAGGGAGGGAGGGTGGGAGGGAAAGGGACTGGGGGCGGGAGGGGAAGGAGGAGAGGGTGGAGGAAGAGGTCAAGAGGAAGGGGAGGTGGGACGGAAACGGGGGCGGGGAGGGTTCAAAGTACTCGGGTTACACATTTAATTAGCCTACTTATTAACAAATTATTTAATAACTAGCGTACCTGGCCACGCGTTGCTGTGGCTGAAAAGAGCCTCCCCGTCTCCGTCCCCGTCCCAGTCCCCGTCCCCCTCCCCCTCAAATCTGGCAGCCATCAACGGCGCATACTCATATAGCTCAATCCTATTGATGGTAACGTCACGACAGAGTCATCCTTAGGCAAAACGCCGCTCGAGAAGCACAATTAGGCCTATTAGGCCTACCAATTAAGTCACCACAGTCGAACTCCTACCAGTGGCGGCGACAGGGGGGGCTAGGGGGGGGCTAAGCCCCCCCTAAACGTGGCTCAGCCCCCCCCCCAAACCAAAAGCTGAAAATGTCTAAAACGGCTTACTTCGCAATAAGGAAACTAGACAATGACCAACGGCAAAGAAATCAACTATATTATCATAGAGTAGATGCTTATGCCATTGGCGGCACCAGGTGAGAGGTTAGGGGGCTAAGCCCCTAAATGTGACTCAGCCTCATCCCAAAGCAAAAAGCAATGACTGCCCATGCATCGGCTTAAAAGTTAGTATTATTATCTTATTTTCGGACCTCAACTGCGGCGGACGGTCATACATCGACTCACATGTGAGACATCAATTGCGACTGGGCTCGACTCCCGGACATGGACTCTCACTGCCACTCAACACTAGCATGCATACAGTCCTCTTATTTATACCATTATGGAGCTGCAGGGGCAGGGGCTGAGGTCCGAACCGGTCTGGCGGGGGAAAGGGGCAGAGATCCGCGATGGCGGAGCAGGGGGTTGAGGTACCGACCGGTCTGAGATCCGGACGGGTCTGAAAGAGGGAAGAGGACTGGAGGGTTCGAACTGGCGGGGGAAGGGGTTTAGATCCAGACCAGTCTGAGCCCGGGCTAGCAGGGGGGAGGGCTGGAGGTCTGAGGCGGCGGGGGAAAGGGGGCTGAGGTCTGCGCTGTGGGCAAGGCCGCAAGGGGACTGAGGTTCGGACCGGTGTGAGTCCGGGCTGGCGGAGGAAGAGAGCTGAGGTTCGGTCCGGTGTGAGTCCGGGCTGGCGGAGAAAGGGGGCTGAGGTTTGGCCCGGTGTGAGTCCGGGCTGGCGGAGGAAGAAGGCTGAGGTTCGGTCCGGTGTGAGTCCGGGCTGGCGGAGGAATGGATCTGAGGTTTGGCCAGGTGTGAGTCCGGGCTGGCGGGAGAAGGGTGTTGAGTCCGGGAAGGCGAGGAAGGGGCTGAGATTCACAAGGACAGCAATTTTGAATTTCGCTACAATAGCGCGTCGATGCTTATGCTAATAGAGTGCGCCGCAGACCGTGAGGGGGTTATGTGCACCATGTCCGGCCCGCCGGCCTCCTGAGGGGCTACGCCAGTAGTTCTACACAACTATACATTGGGAAATGGGGTGTTCATTTAGCAACAACGGTCATGGGCGGTGACTTGGGGGCCAGGAGACGGTCCACGAGACCCCGAAGTTTGTGGACGGAGATGCTGTTCCCCCAATATTTCAAAAATATCTCAAAAATGTCATTGTAAATTTCTTGAGTGTTATCTACTGTTTATCCATCATGAACAATTTTGCTAGGACGATATCAAAACTGGTATACCCTTGCAGATAATTTTGTACAACGCTGAGGGAGAAACATTATTGAACTCATAAACCATTTCTTTCAGCAATAAAATAATTATGAGAAATTTTTTGAGATGACAGCTTAAAATGTTACCATTTAAAGTGCTGATATCCAAGAACTTGAAACTATGGCCTACAAAGGTACACTTTTTAAGTCATAATCCACGACGTTCAGCATTGAAATTATGAGCTATTTAGTAAAAATGACAGCTCAAAATGCTATTATTGCAATATGGAAATTCAAGAAATTTTCATAACTTTATCGTTCACAAACAGTTAGCAAACAAGAGCCTAAAACGTGCTCTTGTCGATGCCAACAGCGAAAAACGCGCTGGTTTCTGGGGCTCCGCCCCAGACCCCGCTGGGGGAGCTTACGACGCTCCCCCAGACCCCTAGTCGGTATGAACTTCTCGCATTCGGCACTCGCAGCTTCGCGTCTCTATAGCGCATGCAAAATTACCACCCTTAGGGAAAATGTTCTACTTGCGTCCCTGGGAGGAAGGGCTTGGGGTATCAGCCCCCAAACCTGAAATCCTGCCCAAATCTGAAATCCTGGCGCCACCACTGGTTGTACCCGTAAAACCCTACATATGACATGCCCCTAGGGTTTTATTACATAGTAGGCCTACCAATATGACAGTAGTCTATAGTTATAAACTTGTTAGGCTATAAGCCTACACTTTTAACTTTTGTGATTATAGTAAAGACTAAGCCCATTACTTTTACAATAAAATTTCGAAATTCTTATACTGGTAGCTAATCTGCGACTCTGCAAAACGACTTCTTATTTAAGTTTTCATGGCTTTATCGTTCAGAAATAGCTGGCAAAAAAGCCTTTAAATGGCTCAATTTGAGGTCGAAACAGCCAAAAATGCGCTGGTCGATGGGGCTCCGCCCCAGACCCCGCTGGGGGAGCTTACGACGCTCCCCCAGACCCCCTAGTCGGTATGGGCTTCGTGCCTTCGGCACTCGCAGCTTCGCGCCTTCGGCGCTTCAGAAAAAGTGTTCTAGTTGGGCTTAGGGCTTCAGCCCCCCCAAACGTCAAATCCTGGCGCCGCCACTGACTCCTACGCGTTGGCTACACGAATTAAGAGCCCAGACGACAATTTATCGTACCGAATCTCGATGATTATTAATTTTAGTCCCAGATTTAACTGTTGATCCAGAAAGTCTGTTTGCTATAGGGCCTACGCACCATGCAGCGTGTAATCGAGTCACACTCATAAGGGGAATGGGAGAGGGGTTAAATATAGAGGTTTCGTGGAGGACGAGAGATCGCCTGATTAAGCATAGGATATAGGCCCATATTATTTTCAATCACCGTATTTAAAATGTCATAGATTGAGGTCTAGGCCTAATGATAAAAACTTACATCACGCCTGATCGTGAAAGTAGGTAGGTGGACCTAAGTAGGCTAAGTAGGCTACAACTTTAATGAGCCGCCTGCAAGCGTTTTTTGGTATGGTATGGTATATTATGAGTAGGCCTATTGAGTTTAAGTAGGCCTAGTTTAGATTTAAATAAATTGACGAGTTATGGTAAACAGAATATCTGTGACCCGCTATATGAAAAGGTACCATAAGTCGGGTTTGGAGTTATTATGCCTTCACAAACCAGCTAAGTGAGCTGAACATTTTGCTGAAAACCAGATCAAAATTGGATGATAAATGACCGACTTATAATGATGTTCATGAAAAAGTTGCCACTTATTTCCATCGATGAGTATCGTGGGGTCTTGCACACTGGGAGCGCTTCTGAGCGATTTATCCTACAAGAGGTTCATAACAAATTCTCAGTGTTGTCTATTATTATTATCAGTGTTATTAACTTAAAACGTCCTTTTCACCTGCTGCTAAAAATACCAAGATTTCAAATTTGATAATATAAAAAAAAATTTCCCCCACGTCTTTATGCGCGATTTCTCGCGAAACTGTACGCCGACTTATGGTACCTTATCATATAGCGGGACACATCTGTTTGCAGGGGGCCTGGTAGCGCATTGGTTAAGACGCTGGCATGGAGAGCTCGCGAGATCGAGATAACGAGTTCGCGCCGCGTAGGGCGGACTTGTTTTGTAGGCTGCTAAGAGCGCTGTGTATTGCAGGCTTTCTGTTCTGTTATAATGTTATTAATGAAGATTTATGTCTTCTGTAATTTGCTTTCTTGTGCATTGTTTCAGTTGCATAAATTTACACTGTGACTGGTTTGCGTGCGGTCTGTCAACCGGATTGTTTCAATAAATAAAGAAGAAAAAAGAGTTTCCGATTTCAGATTGCAAAAAACGCACATCGAAATTAAAATCAGTCACGTGACAATTTCACCTACGTTCATTGGCTATTGCGCAACAAAATCGACAGAAGTGAAACAGCTTCCGGTCTTGTAACGAATTTTGGCGTTGGAAGTTTTTCGTTAAACAAGAGTCTCGAATAATATTCTCAAAATGTCTGGACGACAAGGTTAACAATTCTATATTTGGACAACGCGAATTCTGTTGTTAAAACTTGATGTATAAATTGTGAATCTTGATGCGGATGTGCACGTGGTTTTGCGATGAGTCGCGTGCGTGTGATCACAATGTAATGGTGTTGTTAAGGGAGATGACAAATTTTTTTTCGAGTTCGTATAAAGAATGATTTTAAGTATTGTCAGGTGAACCTAACCAACACTCACGAAAAAGACGTGCAATGACAACGCTGACGGCACTGCAAAAGACACTGTAATTTTCGTCCCCTGATAGTACATGATCGCCGCTATATTGATTACAAATGATTTTATGCCTGTGAAACAAATTCCTTGCTTGAATGAAACTGACTTTATGGAAGTTGGATTGATGAAACTTATTCTTTGCTTAAATGGAAGTTGAATTGATTAAATTAATTATTTGCATAAATTAGAGTTGGATCGATGAAAGCTAGCAAACGTACACTCTGTTTTCGTTTATGACCAGAACATGATAATAAATGGCTAAAACTGAGTTGAATTTACGCTTAAATGAAGGTTGCTCAAAAAGGCATTACTAACATATACATGTATGTAAATGTCACTGGTACAAAGGAGGTATACATTTTTATAATCTTGTTTGCTACCTTGTCACCATCATTCTGTGGCTGACATCTCTCGTGCACTCACTATGCATAGCTGATGTGAATCGATTGGCTGGTGACGAGAGACTTACTTTGTTGACTAACAAAATACTGCCACTGCCTGGTCTAGTATAGAGCGGCTTGCACATCAAGTCACAGATATTTAGACGCTAACCGTGATTGTACAGATTAATAAAACTTCTGTAGTGTTGTGTAAGAATCTAAAACGTCACCTATACTGCGTAGTTAACTCTTTGCCTGGCTAACTGTAAACCTGTATGGTTCTAAATTTTTTAGGTGGCAAGAAGAAGCCTCTGAAACAACCGAAGAAGGACTCCAAGGATATGGACGAGGTTAGGACTGATTTCAAATCAATGTTGCTGGGCATTCTGGTGATATTTGCATTAACCAACGTCACACATACAATTTCTTTCTAGTTATGTTACACTTTATAGCTGAATGTTGTTTAAGAACAGTACTATTTTGAACCTATTTCATGCAGACTTGTTGTCTTGTGTGCAGTTGATTTTTTGTACATTTTAAATTTTTTCTGACATGTGCCATACTTTTGAAATAGTTGTCGTGTATATGAAAAGAGTGGCAGCACGGGAAAACTGGATTACAAGTCCATAAATGACGTCACACAATTTTGGACGACTTTTTAACCTTTTTTTTTACCCCTTCGTCCTGCTTCAACCCAAAAGTCATATGATGCTTAGTAAGGAACCATCACACATTGTCGCTAAGTTTTTACCACTAGGTGTGTGATATCATTTATGGACGGCCCCTAAGCATCTTCCCCTGACATAATTGTTTTTTGTGCTGCTTTGTTTCTAAAGGGAGATGCTGAGTTCAAGCAGAAGCAGAAGGAGGAGCAGAAGGCTTTGGAGGAAGCAAAGGCAAAGGCTGCTGGCAAAGGACCAATCGGTAACTAAAATCAATTCATTCGCTTCTGTTCATACGTTTGTATGCGCACTTGTTATAGCGGCCCTTCAAGCTCTCTCTCTACTCAGAGGCGCTCCCGAATGCAGAGCGGACACTGCATCGGAGTTTCACGCCGAAGCGCTGAGCAATTGTGAGTGAAGGACTTGCCCAAGGTCCTTACGCGGCGAGGTGGATTCGAACCTCGGACCTTCCGGCTCCAAGGCACCAACGCCACCAATACACCACCGCGCCCCACGTTCAACGTGTTAATAGCACATGTTTTCATGTTGACCCTTGTGCGATGATCTTCATTGGTTTTCACTGCATTAGTTTTCACTGCATTAGTTTTCCTCAAGCTGTTGTACAAATCTGGTTGGGGTAGAATAGATGGTATGCACGTTACCCTCTCGGCTCTTTTTTTTCCGCTGACACCGAAGCTTCAGCACACGTGTTGAGATTGTATGAATTTGCTGAGGTTATCATTGCTTATAAATATTTGCTGAGTTTGCTCTATGTTCCTCCACTTAGCTTGAACACCTCATTTCCCAAGCATGAACTGCTCTTAGAAAGCACCAGGCTCTATCTGCTATTTGCTCCATTAGATGGAATGGGCTTCCACTGCCTTATGCCTAGGGTTTGCTCAGATGCATTTTATCGCAGCCTTGAAACTGTCCCTTTCAACCGAGGTTGGGTCAAGAGCGCTCCTCAGCAGTAACCTTGAAGGGACTATATAAATCTCCATGTAGTGAATGAATGAATAAAAACAGGTTGTGGGTTGTAATGTCGGCGTCCCTATGGCATCAGCGCATGATTCTGTGGTCTTTGGCATTGCACTTTGTTTCTTAAGGAGCTTGCTAATTAGTCTATTACCGTTCTGCTTCATTCAAAAGTTAAAGGGTTAACCATTATTTGTTTCTCTGCCGTCACAGGTCAAGGGTCGAAGAAGATTACAGCAAAGAAATGACGAACGTTTTAAGATAAACTGTCCCACGACGAGACCGAAAAGAACGAACACTAGCTTGTTGTTACTAAAAGATACCAGCAGCAGGACTATAATAAATCTGTACAAATTAAGAAATGTGGAGAAGTAAATTTCGAGTGTTGGAGATGTCAACATCAGCAGGCCTTCCTGCCTCATTCGTTCAGCTAACACCGTGTCTTGTAGGGGGCCGTCCATCGCACTCACGACTGACATTATTTAGGCAACAAGAAAGAACTTAACATGACTTCTGTGAAAATTAATTATTACCTTTTGTGATTAAGTGTTTTGTGTGTTTGCATCTGATTAATAAGCTTTCAACAAGAAAACAAATGTTTGAGTATGGCGGTGGGGAGATTTTACAGCAGCATCTGAAAGGTAGTTGGCAAGCTGTCGCAATTAGTGGTGGGGGGTGGGGCTATGAAGTTCTATTATGGCCCCTTATGAATGAAATGGTATTGTGTTCGGTTACTGTTTTCCTGAAGAGTAAGGCATCAGGAATACCTCCAACCCTAGCATGTGCTGTGGGCCCCAAGAGTAATAGGTCTGAAATGTTGTCAATGTTGATAAATTTATCCCAGGCGTTAACTTTAGTGAGCTTGGCTATGTCGAACAAGAACCATGTGATTCTGCATTGTATCTGGATGGACTACGTCTTGTCTTTCTGCATTGTATCTGGATGGTCTAGGTCCTGTATCTGGATCATCTACATCCTGTCTTTCTGCATTGTCTCTGGATCATCTAGGTTCTGTCTGCATTGTGTCTGGATTATGTAGGTGTCTTCCATCATATGGACGAAACAAACTTTAAAGTAACTTAAAATTGAACTAAACAAAGGACAGTACAAATTTAATGATATGAAAACCTTTGAAAAGTTAGTCGTTTTAAAGCCAAGCAAACTTCGAACTGTTCGCGTGCTACAACCTTAAAATTGAATCCATTTTAAGACTCCATCCATCCAGCAGTGTATCAAAGGTTGGCATACAAGTTGAGCAGTTCACGATTTAGAGTAACTCCCGATATGCCAACAATAGTCGAAGAGCTTTCATTGCGAATGACCGCACTAGAATACAATCATGTATATATGAGCTCTTTACTACTTGAGCGCTAGTATCTTCACTACAAACTAAAATGAAACTTTGAACAAAATCAGTAACATCAAATGACGTGACAAACTAACAATGGAAACAGACTACCTATCGGTAGTACCTGGTAAGTAAATTTTAAGCTGTATACATGGCATTAGCGGATACATTAATCCAGTGGTTCTTAACCTTTTCAAGGGAGCCGAACCCCAAGAGAAATCCATGACCACTCACCGAACCCCTAAAGTTTGAATAATAATTTTTCATTTTTTGCTCGACATACTCTGTGGTATATTAGCCTATATATAAGAAAAGGTAATAGTTGCTCTTAGCGTACGTCGTACGATGATATTTCTGCAGAAAAACAACGAAAAATTGCATATCTTATCGGTAATGCCTTATATCACAGAAAGATAACTGCCGGTGTTATTATAAGGGGGCGGGGGTTCAGTAAGACATAACTATGGTTAACATGATGCACAGCTTTGGATTTCATGAGTTAAGGCCTGGTAGGCAATCTATTTCAAACAAAATTTATTAAATAAATGTCGAAAAACATAAATAAATTTTAGCAAATGATTTGTCACTGAATATGTATAATATTCCAGAGGACCTCTGCCGAACCCCTGGCACTGGCTCATCGAACCCCAGGGGTTCGGTCGAACACTGGTTAAGAATCACTGCATTAATCTATCCTAGCTAATTTATCACCAAGTGGAGGGTAACCTGTCCAAGCATTGCAAGTAACGGCTTCTGACAAATGCTCACTTTAGACCGGTTTACCCTATAGGAAGCATATCTGAAAGGTTAGTAGCTTTCACCTTGTTGAACAACTTAACAACAGGCTGCACATTCTTTTTCCAGTCACTCATAGTGCATTGTTGTTGTTGAAAGTGTTAAGACGCACCTCAATAGCTCTCTAAGCCAAGTAACCCACTTGCAAGAGGCTCTTAGAATGTGCTCAACAATTATCCACAATCATGCATACGTTACTCCTGTGTTATTTGTGCCACCACAGCAGGATAAAACTACAAAGGTGCAGAGAGCTTCACCAATTTATGTAGAGCCATCCAATTTCCACAACACATGATCAGTCCACAATTATTACTAAGTACTTAAATGCTGTTTTAAGTACATACCATTCAGGTACTTGTACTCAATATACAAGTATCGGTGCAGTACTATGAATGATTACCCGATAAGTTTATGTGCAATCCTTGCTGGGATGTTGTACAATCTTTAAGTCAACGTTATTCGCTCAAACACTTGTGTGCTTCGTACGTAGGAACTTTAATTTCAAACCAGAAACAAGCCCGATCATAAAATCAGTGAAACTATTTACATATTGAGTCAGAATTAACGTATTAATGAGTGTAATGCAGGATACTTATTATAGGATGTAATTAATACTGCATTAAACTAATCAATATTTCACTTCTTATACGATACGATACAGTCGATACTAGGTACTCCATGAGACAGAAACGCCTGGGATTCTCTGCCTTGTCTGACATCTCTAGTCTGATTAACCATTTCCCAACCAAACATGGACCATTCTTAACCCTTTAACGACCAGCATATACCAAAATGCATGGAAAACACATGTAGCTGGTCGTTAAAGGGTTAAACAAACGTGACCTCAAAAAACAGCAGTCTTATGGCTTAAAAAGTTTTTTGCCCGCATCATTAACTAATGTTTTTCTTGTACTCTTCTTACAGTCAAAAGTTCACAAAAAGTGTTATTCAAATATCCAGTTATACACATACATACATACATACATACATACATACATACATACATACATACATGCATGCAAGTGCAGAAACAAGAAGCTCCAGCCAGACATATACAGTAACATTTGCATTGCAGATACCCCCCACCCCATTACAAAACTTATACCGATACAAATTGAAGCAGTCACTCTCGATCCAAGCAACTTAGTAAAGCAGTCAGACTTCAATAAATTTCACACAATATTTCTGCAATTTACAGTAAAAAATACAAACTGTTTTGCAGCAGTCATACTATAACAGACTGGAAGTTGAAATCTGTTGATCAGTTAAACACTCAATTTTAACAATTCTTACGCTTATAAAACTTAACAAAGACTCTGCTTGCAACAGCCAAAGACTTTGCTTGCAACAGCCAAAGACTGCTTGCAACAGCCAAAGACTTTGCTTGCAACAGCCAACAGTATAAAACTAACGCAATATTAGGGTCAACAACTAAAAACCCGATCGGACCATCAAAGAACAATTTTGGACGCTTGTAACAACCAGTATCAAAAGATAAGCAGCATTTCTCCACATTGCTTCACATTTCACCAGTATAATAAGGACACAGCATTTGCTACTAATGCTACGCAATTGCACAAGCCTTGGACGTGAGACTTGCCGTGACCCCAGAAGACCAGCTCAGAAATCCTGCAAGGCAATGGGACACGATGTAATGCAGAAAATCATCAATACACTTTGTTCTCACCGGTGACGGAAAAAGATGTCTTTAACTTGAAGCCCCAGACTGCAACTACCCATGGCACCATGCATCATTTTCTCATACATAGCAGGCACATATTCAATGGCAGGTTATATGATGCACTGCCTATTTTACTCTCGACTTGCCTTATGCCCTGACAAAAATTCTTCTGAACTTTTAAGATCTTCTTTACATATAATTTCTTTTACCTGCTGAATAATTCAATTCAATTTTCACTTAATCAAGACTTTAGGCTGGCAAAACGCAGCATTGTTACATATAACAAATTTAACTCCCATGTCCTTGACACAACCTGCTGAAAAGTTCTGTAGAGCAGATGCTGCCACTGGGCACATAGAATCTCTTGACAATTTGTACTTGTAGCAAGAAATGTTCAGACATACTAATACTATTGATGACACACACACACTTCTATCCTCAGCCCCTTTCAATCCATGTGCTAATATTACAGTAATTGTTGATCCATATTACAGTAATTGCTAATCTATTATACAACTCTCTCAACATATGTTCTACTGCCAAGATTGAACATAGACTTGAGGTTGACGGCATGAACAAGACAAGAGCAATCTGACAACCAGATAATGGCCGAAGAGTGAATACAAATCATCAAGTCAAATGCCAGTTCCAGCCTTTCATGAATTTAATACTCAACATGTCTCTATGTTTTTCACCAGCAGACAAGTACTAAGTGCTCACAACAAACTTCAATGTAATCATATCAAACAAGCCACATTGTATTGTATCTATAAATTTATACAGCGCCACTCACAGAATTACTATTCAGAGGCGCTCTCAGCACGAAAAGCTCTGGAAGGGGAAAGAAATTCCTTTAAACAGCGAGAGACAGATGAGGAAAAACGAGTCATTAGTTTAGTCCTTAGTGCAGGAGGAAGGTCATTCCAACATCGAAGGACCAAACCACAGCAAACGCCCGATGTTGCCAAGCTGATAATAACACACACGGCATCCAAGCGATCATAACTTTTCTCAGCTTCTCTGAAATCACATAAATAGCTACGACCGATGAATACTACATGCATACCACGAGACACACAGGGAACTAACATAAGTCAGCGCAAACTAAAAACGAAGCAACTAAAGCCCTGCTGGATGGCTCTGTATTTAACGCGTTCACACTGAAAGTTAAGAACTGAAATTTATATATCACCTCTCACAGAATGACTATTCAGAGGCGCTCCTCTCAGCACGAAAAACTCCGGGGGAAAAGAATTGTTTTTATAGAACTAGCGACTGATAAGAAAACGAGTAATTAGATTAGTCCTTAGTATGGGGGGGGGAAGGTCATTCCAGATGAAGGGACCAACCACAGCAAATGCCCGATGTTGCCATGTTAAAACAACACACACGGCATCCAAGCGATCATAACTTTTCTCAGCTTCTCTGAAATCACATAAATAGCTACGACCGATGAATACTACATGCATACCACGAGACACACAGGGAACTAACATAAGTCAGCGCAAACTAAAAACGAAGCAACTAAAGCCGTATATTGACTGCTGGATGGCTCTGTGTTTAACATGTTCACACTGAAAGTAAGAGCTGAAATGATGCTGGTCAGAAAAACTGCTATGCCTCATAACCAGGGGTGAAAGTGAGCCAGGTCTGTTACCTGGCATTGATTTCCATGGCCTGCTCGTGCCAGGTCTCAGCTGGGTCGCGTGCTAAACAATTTAAGGCAAATGACGAAACAAAAGGTCGTCAGATACCAAAAATAGGTTTAAAAAATGGTATGATTTTGTAAAATTTTTGACAAATTACTGAAAAAGGTCATCAGATACCAAAATTGGTGATTTTTCTATAATTTTGGGCAAAAGACTATAAAAAGGTTGTTAGAAAAATTTTCGGCTCAGAGGCGTTGGCTCGTCCGCCAAAGTCAGATGTGGCAACTTTTCCAAACCACTTTCAGCCCTGCTCATAACACACCTGCCATGCTGAACAGCATCATAACATTCTGTCCAAAAGCAATACCGCATCTGATGTTCCCAATTAGGGTTGAACTGAATTTTGATCGGCCAAACCAGGTCTTTGCCGGATTTGCTCTATACCGATTAATCAATCAATCAATCAATTATTTTGGGTGCGTCCCTGGACTGACTGCCGATACAAATACCAAAGGAAGTCACATTCTTGATCAAAAACAATTTTCTCATCGATACAAAAATCGTAACCTGCTATAATTTTATAACAAACATAAAGTATTTAATAATTAATCTTAAATCAAGTCAACAATTTGGCACAAAAACCAGACACATAAAATCGCAAAAATTACTAAATTTTAGTATTTAGGAACCAGATAAAATAAATATCGCCAATTTAAATCGGATCGAATTAGAAATCGGCTAAAAAGCAGCCGGCCAACTATCGAGAATCGGCAAAAATAATGCCAATTTGTCCAACCCTATTTTCTACCATCAAATGCAAGATTCTACCACTTCCAAACTTGCATCCATGGCTTTTTGTCCATTGACATACAAGAGCCACTGCTTTATTTTGCTGCAACTAACAAGCTAGCCGTAATTATTGTCCAAGGACGTAACTGATCATGGCTATGAATATCAACAATCGTTTATTCTCTGATGAGCAAACCGTCTTATATCTTAACTGATATCCTCATAAATTGTAAGATTGCTTAATACTTTGGGTATTTACATCAGTATATATATATTTATAATAAAACATGGAATCACTGGGTTCACGGCTGCCCCGGTGCATGCATGCTTGAGGTTCGGATATATGCTGCCTGCTGCTGTAGAAACTCCGACATCTTGGACCAGAATAAAACCTAAGCATAACTTCCAAAATGTCTTTTCGCTGAAGCTTTTACTCTGCCCTATCTTTGAATCATTGAAACTTGACAGCATTTGTCTAACATTGAATTATCCTCACAAAGTCTTCAACACTGAATTGCAATAATAATTGTAAACGTAAGCTTCACACTCAAAAACAGACAATTCAAATTCAATTCGTCCCCGTTTTTTTGATGAAACCTCTTCTTAAATTATTACACGGACAAAAGAAATAATAATTGACCCCAGCTGAAAAACGATTCAAACCAAAACAAGCACAGTCTGACACTACCAAGACCGAGCCCAAACCAAAGTAAAAATCAACTTTTCGGCTGGCTTGTAAACACAAGACTTAAATCTGTACAAACAGGATGATCATAAGTCCCGATGACCCAGCCGTACGTCCGTCCGTCCTAACGCACTTCTCCAGGCCGCATTCTCATTCTGAAACCACTCTCGATTTAATCCACTCACCACGAAACAACGTAGCACTCTCGCCAAGAACGTCGTGAATTGTCGGACCAATTTACAGACTGAAAAACACTTCTTCACAGCATAAAATCTCACTCAGCAACGCTTAGAAATCGCACTGAACTGATCTCGAACTTCCCGTTCTCACTGATCGCCGTCCACCTTAAAACGCTTGCTGTCCCGATTGTCGTCCGCCTGCAAGAGCAGAGACGACGCAGCAGTGTCCACCGCTGGACGCTTTTCGGCCTTGATCACGTGGTCAGCGTACTGACCGACGACGACAACAGAGTCCTTGGCTGCGGAGGATGAGGAGGAGGACCCGGCGAAAGGATGCTGGTCAGTAGAAGCGTGACTGACGACGCTACTCTCCGAGTTG
The DNA here is from genome assembly GCA_945859605.1 of Lumbricus rubellus. Classification (NCBI taxonomy): domain Eukaryota; kingdom Metazoa; phylum Annelida; class Clitellata; order Crassiclitellata; family Lumbricidae; genus Lumbricus; species Lumbricus rubellus. The sequence continues at coordinate 29,736,761 of OX243826.1, read as the reverse complement.
ATGGACAGCAGAGGAGCAGGTGTTGAGCAGCTTAGACTCGTTGCCATGGTATTGGTTGCCATGGTATTGGCTGCCATCTTTTTCTCTTCAGTGTCCTCTAACTGTGAGCAGAAAATACATTCCAGCATAACTCATTCATTCATTCATTTCGAGTATTTATATAATATATAGCGCCTCTTCAAGAATCTACTCAGAGGTGCTCTCTGCGCTAACTAGCCGAAGTGATGTTAAGTGTCATAACAACAAGAAAATTTCATCAATTAGCAAACTTTGCTAACTGTCAGTCAGTTGCAGAAGGCGTTAGCTACGATCAAGAAAGAGTATAACTACAACAATAATAATAATTATCGTTCATTAATTCAAACTGATAATTAAGCGGTAAGATCACATGATATGGTAAAAAGTTTAGATGCTCACTGTTACCTTTTCCAACGGTTTTGTGTCCGAAAACTGCATTTCAGATGAGGAAACCGATTCGTCTTTGAATTTCTGATAGACTTCCGTCCACGCATTCTGTCCCGCTTTCCTTCCATCGCTTCCCGCTGCCACTGCTCCGGGCGGACTATCCTCCGCTTTGACGCTGCTTCCAGGGAACGAGTTCATCTGACCCGGTTGTGTTCCGGTGTAGGAACCACCACCCACCGCTGCCTTCGACGGCGACAGCTTCTCAATCTTGATTCCCTGACCGCCTGGAAGAACCACGATCTGCGGCTGTGCCTTGGCTCCCTGGTCCGCAGAAGCACCACTGGGGTCGGGCTGTTTCATCAGCTGGGTGCCGAGAACAAGGTGGAATGGCTGCAGGCCGGACTGCATCATGCCGGAGGGTAGGGAGTAGACAGCAGCGGGCGATTGGCTGTCGTCCGGCATGCGACCGACGACCATGGCGCCTTGCTGAAGAAGCTTCTGAATGAGGTCGTTCGAGTGGGTGCTTGACCCCGGCTGGATGAAGGTTATCGGCAGCTGGCCGAAGAGGGAGGATGTTGAGGAAGAGGAGGAGGCTGGTGCGGACGTGACAGCGCCGCCGCCATCCTGTCTTTGTTGAGGCTGCTGCTGCTGCTGCTGTGTGATCATCTCCGTTGGCAACATGTTTCCGTTTCCAATGGATTTCAACAGCATCACTGACGACTTATCTGTGAAGAACAATACCAATTATTTAAACAATTGTTCAAATTTGAAGTAATTTAGACAAAAGTAAGATCACTGTTCAGTGTTCACCTATTTCACTCCTTCAGCAATAAATTATTACTAATTAATAGCAAGTCTCTAAAACTGCTTCATTTTGCCATTCAATATGAGAACCATTATAACAAGAAAAATGCAGTAGAAGGCACTCTTCGAAGAGATACAACATCATGAAGTGGTTAATTTTCAAGCATCGTAATACCTTAGCACCACTGTCCACGGTGACTTAATGCTCCCTTTCGCCCGCTCTGTAAAGCTGTTCCTTGATATATATTCCACGTTGTTGGACCAACCTTCCGGCTGCAAGGCAACATACCCACTACACCACCGCACCCCACAAATAATATGCAATAGAGAAATGACGGCCTCTTGCCTGCATCCTTGTTGGCATTCATAACACTGGTGGCATTAGCCAACGCCATTGGTGTCGGCACCGTGGTGCCACCAAGTGTCGTCTGAAGCAGATAGACGCCTTGCTTCGCAGTCAGCGTTGACAGCGGATGAAAAGCGACGCCAGCCGACGAAGTCCGAGAGACGGCGATCGACGTAGGAACCGGTACGGAGTTTGGTATCGTCATCAACTGAACAGGACCACCTGCAGCAGCAGCAGCAACAACAGATGGGTGTAGACATTTATCCCACACACTCCCCATCAATCAGAAAACACAGACACAAATGCAATTAGAGTTCACTTGCATGTCAAGCACCCAACAGTCGACACAATATTATTATTATCATTATCTTGACGAGGGGTATCAAAAATATCAAAGTTACACGATATCATCAAGATATAAAGATTGACCAGTTGCCTTTCGTTAAAGGTCACCTGATTTATTTCTTAAATCTATTTATTTCTCAATTTCTAGAGTGCCCCTTCAAGGACACTACTCAGAGGCACTCCCAACCACAGCGCGCACACTGCGTCGGAGTTTCACGCCGAAGCGACTGAGCAATTGCAAGTAAAGGACTTGCACAAGGCCACTACGTGGTGGCTTGAGGTGTCTTTGAACCTGCAACCCTATGGCTCCAAGACAGCAATGCCACCACTACACCACGCCGCCTGACGATGTCCTTCATTGGCACCCTTTCCCTCAACGGATAATATACCAGATCCTCACTGCATTGGTATGGCACTGCATTCGAGGGGAATTTTGCTGTGTTGGGAAGTGTCCAACGCCAAGGTTTCCTTTGTTCATCTGTTCAGGTTTAGCTTCTTGTCCTTCACTCACTGACCTCCAAAAGGCAGTGTCCTGCTTTCATGGTCGCTGGCCCTTTCACCTGAAATGGGCTTCCTGTGGCACTTTGATTAGTGTAAAAGGATCACTCCACCATGTTCTTATCTAGCATTAGGAACGTCCTATTTAACCGAGGTTGGGTCGAGAGCGCTTCTGAGTAGATACACTCTTGAAGGGTTGCTATTTAAGTGCTCCTAATAAATGAACAATGATGATGCATAGAACACATAACAGACGTTTGATTAAAGTCAAGTTTCATTAGCAATTACGACTTACGAAACAGGATTTAAAGCTACAAGTTCAAAAGTGAAACTGTTCAACATTAGTCAAAATCTAGACTGGATGTGGCCAGTAGAAAATCATGTTGAGCAAACAGTAGGCCGATAACTATGAGTCTAACACAGTCTAGTCACTTGCTATGCAGGATTCAACCCCACAGTAGTATCATCACAAATCACACGTTAAAAATTTGGGCCAAACCTTGAACCCTTCCAGCTCCAAAGTGCCACCGAACCCACCACTACACCACAAAAATTGCTACAAAAATTTCACGAAAATTCCAACTCTCATTCATATTCATTGCAAAGAATTACTAATTCATTATCACCAAATCAATGGAAATTCTGCCCAACCACAGTTACACTACAACGTGGGGCATGGTGGTGTAGTGGTGGGTTCGGTGGCACCTTGGAGCCGTAGGGCTCAAGGTTTGTATCTTCCTCAACCTGTCGCGTAGGGACCTTGAGCAAGATTTTCACTCACTATTACTTGGGCGCTTCGGAGTGAAACTCCAAGGCATTGTCTGCGCTGTAGCCAGGAGTGATTCTGAGTAGCGAGCTTGAAGGGACGCAATAACAAATGCAACAAAATAAACCAAAATAAATAAATAAAAAGAATACCACAGCTCTTCAATGCAAATTGTTCAATATTTAAATGAAAAAAGAAGTTCATCAGTGCGTCGCTCACCCTGAGGTGACACTGGCGCCGATTGGATGAATCTGAGGTCGTTCGTCAGTTGGAGAAGACGCTGTGACGCTGACGAAGTCGCAAGTGACTGCGACTTTGACTCCTGCTTTATGTCACTGCTCGTCTCTGTGACACTGTGTACGTCGGGAACAAGGCCTGCGCTGTGCGGGTTGCCCTCTGGAGTGAAGCTACCATCGTAATGACTCGGAGACACAGGAGCTGATCTGACATTCACAGGAAGAAGTAAGAGTTAAGACAGCGATCAAAGACAATGTCACAGATGTCTTTACAACTGACATCTTCGTCTTTTCCTTCTGGCTAGGATTAATCCCTCGCTGAGGAGGGGTCAGCCACTCGGATCCTTTGTCTCCATGTTGTTCTGTCTCCAGCAACTGACATATCATCAGTTGCAACCTCTATTAAATGAAATCATCTCAAATAGCAGACACAACAGGACTTCTAGTCTTTTTAAATTCTGTTCAGAGTCTGAAGGTTGCTTCTCTAAAACTACCAAGCAACTTACATCTCTAAACTTACTTCGCTAGAACTATAAGAAACTTAAATCTCTAAACTCACATTGCTAGAACTACCAAGAGACTTACATCTCTCGACCCAAAACTTCTTTAGAACAACCAAGAAACTTACTTCTCTAGAACTACCAAGAACACTTCCCTTTTAAACAAACTTTTCTAGCGCTACCAAAAGACTTTTTTGTCAATTTTCGTTTATTCAACTATCCTATTTGACAGAACGCAACCGGTTACAGTGTACACTTTATGCAGCTGAAAAAATTTACAGGAACTCAGATTACAGAATACATAATCGTAACTATATACTGACTGAACAGACAGCCTGCAATACACTTTTCTAGAACTACTAAGACCCATGGTGCAACAACATCAACAGAGCAGCACCAAAAACAGAACACACATCACCATGATCAAAACACAAATGACCAAACTACAAAACTTCCAATTCCACTCACCTGGATGAGAGATCTCCTCCGGCTGGCGACCGGAAACACGATACGCGTTGTCTCCGTCGTCGGAATGCCTGCTCCATAAGTTTCCCTTCAGAACCGGAATCGATCCTCCAGAACGAACCTTTGCCTGGTTCTTCCTGTGACCGAGGAACTTTCACGAAGAAACGGTTCAGGGAAAGGTTGTGCCGGATCGAATTCTACAAAGCAACTCATGCGGTTAATACACGTATGTATGCACACTTGTTTATAGCACCTTTTCAAGATGCTACTCTGAAGGGCTCCCAACTACAGCGCGGACACTGTATCGGAGTTTCATACCGAAGCACTGAGCAATTGCGAGAGAAGGACTTGCCCAAGGTGCCTACGAGGCAGCTTGAGGTGGATTCAAACCTGCAACCCTCCAGTTGAAAGGCAACGAACATACCCACTACTCCACTACGCCCCATGTATGAAAAAATGGAAGAGATTCCAAGCAGGTTCTGATTCGTAATAGTATTTAATATTATTCGTACATCTTTCAACCATGGAGACATTGGGTTTGCTTAATCCTTCAGACTCAGACTTCATCAACGTAATTGGCAGCTCTGCATCTCTTCTCAAAGTGGCGACAGACGTGAAATAATCTTTCTTTTTCAACATCTGTCCTGATTTGCATTAGAATGAAGTCCCTCTAGATGGCGAAAAGTCCTTCTGGATAGGTGTTCTTCTGGTAAGAAATCCTGGCTAGATATCCTTATAGTGCGGGCAATAAAAGACAGAAACCCACCGGATTGTTCAACTTATACGTACAAGCAACAAACTTTCTATTTTTAAAGGTTGAAATTTTAAAAAAATATCCTGATATAGCACTACCTGTAAATATATTTGCAAATACTTAAATTTAGACACTTTTTGTAAAAGATGACCGCGCCTTCTTTTGGGCTATGTTGGGTACAGTTGGGCTGACTATGATACCCATTTGCGTGATTTCACGTACACTTCGTTGATATGGGTTACCATCTGTTTTCCAATATCGCAATACACGTGTCGTAAATAATAATAAATGTTTTAAATAATTATATTACAATTGTATTAATGATATATTAATGATATTACCATTTTGAGAGTAAATCACTCAATTAGCGCTGATGTTGTGTGCTTACTTTCATCAACCAGATTGTTTCAATACAGAATATTATTAACAGTATAGGCCTATGTCAGTGTAACACTATCGAACTGTGCAATATACGAACTCATCAGTGCAACTCTTCCCGGCACGGGTAGCTAGCCAATTCGTGGGTGTAGGACAATAACCTTCTGGAGTCTGGACAAGCCCCGGACAAACCTCCCCGGACAAACCCCAGCCCCGGAACGAAGAACATAAATTGCGTATAAGTGTAAATCTCGGAAAGGCGGTCTTAAGTTCAAAACACAAAACTATTGGTCGTACACAAGTAGGATTGATTAAAAGACTTCTCGCTAAATAAAAGTCAGACTGATCATTGATACTAAATTAATTTTCACTTCAATGGAAGCTGGATTGATGAAAATATTATTGTTTGAATTGGAGCTGGATTGATGCAAATATTCTTGCTAAAATTGGGGGTGGATTAATGAAAGATAATTGCTATCTAAATTATATAGAAGTTAGCTTGATAAAACAATTGTTGCTATTTAAATAGAAACTGGATTGACGAAACGCGTTCCACCAATTAACTACAGAAATAGGCTATTTGCACAGGGGAACAGGGTTTTTGTCCGTGGAGTTATAATGTCCTAGGTAAAATTTGGGGGTTGTCGTGTTTTTTTTTATCTGGTGGGGTTTTATCCGGTGTAGCATGAGGTCTTCATGGACAGTCTAAGACGAGCTGTCTACTTACATCAGGATGCTATGACGTCCGAAACATTAGCAAAAGAGGATGACGCTGGTGATGTGCATATAGAGCTGTTCAGGGAAATGAACTTCCATGTCCTCCTTGACCTCTGCCCACCGCAGTGAGACCCACCTGGACTGCTTGGAACCACTTGGTGACTTGGATGAGGGTGATGGCATTGCACCTACATGTCTGAGATGCAGTATTCCTCCTGGCATCAACCGGGCAAGATATATATGTTGCACTTTTGATAACAAATTTAGGCATATCATTGGAACAAATAAGCTATGAGCTGATGGCAGTTCATGATTTGTCAAATTTCCTTAGTCGTGAATCCTGATGGGTGGTAATTGCTGCAAAAGTCTTCTTCTGTTTTACATGAGGGATGATGAGGCGACACAGTATCATGTTTTGCCAGTAATGGCAAGTTGCAGCCTACAAAGCCTGGATTCGTGTCCAGTGGTCGCTGAAGTATTCCTGAATCTATGTGAAGTCACATATGACATCGATAAAGCAGTGCATGATTGTCATAAATATCAGTTTTACAATGGTTTGTCAATTGTCAGTAACATGCCTGATATGACTAGTGATAGCACTGACCTTAACAAAGCACACGAACAACCTTTACCAAGAAATCAAGGACACTCGAATTATTACCACCTACATCAGATGCTTTCGTTCAACATTGCAAAAGAACCACTCTTCACTGTTAGGATGATTGCCTAAACTGAACAACTTCAACTGTACAATAGGGTGGACAAAGGATAGTGTAGCAGCTGGACTCCTTTGTGGGAAATGCTCCCAGAGGTATCCAAGAATTGATACATTATGCACGTAAGAAATGATGCATAACCGAAATGTTAGGGTTTAACGACTCTTTTTCATATCGAAGATGATCAGCGTCGGAGGCAGAGAACAACCTCGTACTCCACGTTTATATTGCGACCGAGTCACCCGCAGTAAAGATCCGAGAAATTAATCTCTGATAAACCGACCGACCGGGAATCGAACCCGTGCCGCCGGCGGGGCGAGCGGGCTACAAACCCACTCGACCACTGAGGATGCATAACCAGGAGGTGTGAATGCTTTATAGCTGTACGTACTCCCCATGCACAGCTGTGTTGATGTGTTGGCAAATTTGCCAAAATATTAACCTGAATGACTCCAATTAGATTTTAATCTAACTCAAATGGCACCTGTTGAATATATGACTATTGATGTTAAATTTGTAAAGAAAATGTTACAAAACATAAATAAAACATAATCTGACATGTTAAAATATTGAGAATCTGAAATTTTTTAAATCTAATACTAATTTGTTTGTTAACAGTGGCAGTCCAAAACCTGGATGAATGATCATGGGCCATTCATTAATTTAATTAATAGATAAATAGCAGAATAAATATGGTATGTGAACTTGTGATACTACAGATAATTTGAAGATGGGTAATTAACATAACATAAAATTTTATTCGGCAACCAATTCATAGCATTTCGTAATTACATCATAGTAGATGGGTAGTTGTAAGTAAAATTACAGGTTTGCAGAATTCAATTAATTGAGCACTTAGTCATTTGTTTGTTTCTCATGATGTGAGTTTATAAGGTTATCAACAGCTTTGTTTCCTGATTCTGAACATGTCTTTCCTCTAGTGAACAGTATACAAAGGACTATTATCTGTCAACCAGCGTTGTATGTTCTGGGAATACATGACCACAAGTAATACACAACTGACCAGTTGGACGAAGAAGATATACTCGTAAAATACATGATGAGCATATCCTGGCCAAGCTGTCATCTGACTTGACAGAAAAATTATGATATAATATACTGTGTTCCATTGCAACACGCCCTTGTTTAGTACAAGCATGGAGTAGGTAGCGCACACCAGTACGAGATGGAAAATTCAGTATGGATCCGAAGACCTTAACAACTGAATATTCATCTTATGCACTGAAACAATGTCAAAATATATCATGCTGTGTGCAGAAATGACAATTAATTATATTTAAATATTTTTTGCATTTTTAGGCATTTCGCGGAGTATTTAAGAAGTTTGATAGACTACCAAATGGGTGATCTGGGCACAAATGAGTGTTTTATGATTTCAATATATATATATAATTATAATTACAATAATTTCTTTATGTATTGAGTTCAGCAGCTCAGTTCTGCTATTGCTGGGTTATTACAATGAATAACTGCAAACATGAGTATAATAATATTATAATTATAAGCTGACTATTCAGCACTGGATAGTCAGTTTATCCCTCATTCCCAAGACGGTCCTGAATTGCTGACCAGGACACACTTTGTAGAAATCATAACAAATGGTACTAGGTGTTTAAGATATTATGCCATATTATAATACTTCATGTAGGCCTAATACAATGATGTAAACTAATTGTTTTATAATTTTGTCCACTTTTTCTGGGGGAATGTCATTCCTGGGGTGCACACTCCCCCCAGAGACATCTATGTCAAACACTGATTGCCAGCCTAATAGACAGTATACAAATAAAATTTCATTGCATTTTCCCTGGTATATTATTTATGGAGATAGACCTATTGATCACTGAATATTGAAATTCTATAGATAAATGAATATGAATGCAAATTTAACATTTAATATAGTTGAAAAAAATAGACACACAATGATAATAATTATAGTTTTGGAATCTATGAGAGAAACTGCACATATAAAAATAAAATAATCTAAATTTACATAACAGCTCTGGAGATATCAAATTTTTAAGGGTGGACATCACGATGTTTTGCACATTGTCTTTGGAAGGTGGGGTCACGGAAGTTACGATATCTTGAAAAGTATTTAAGATATTTCAATAATATTTTGAAATTCTAATTACTATGCAACTTGCAACTTGTGTTCAAGTTTTCAGCCATTCCGGAGGTGGTCGAGTTGAAACCTTCCTCAAAATTGATTGAGTTGAGCTGGGTAACCTCTGAGCTGAAAAATCAAATAATTTTTTTCTCTTTCCCAGGATGTTGCTATATCAGGTTTTGATCAGCTTTGTTTCCTGATTCCAAATATGTCTTTCTTTTGCTTGTACGTCCAATTTGAACAATTCTACACTAAGAAAACCAACTATTAAGAGAAGTTTCATATTCGTGGAATGCAACCTGAACCTTTTAATTCCAACTTGCCTTTTTCTTCCTGGCCATTACAAATCTGTTACAGCACACGAATTGCAGTATCTGCACATTAACGGTAATAGACAATAGCAATAACTTGCATTATTGACGGCATAATTGACCTATCACAATTGATAACATGCTTTAAACTCGCAAATATACAACATACAGCTTCACACGAAAAGCACTGGAAACAGATCACACCAATCCAATTCTCGTAAAGTAAGATCACAAGACAACGAATATAGAACTTACAACCGGCCACCTGGACAGTAGTGTAGCCAAGGGGGGTTTGGGGATAAACCCCCCCCCACTGGCTTAGGAAAACCGTTTTTTTAAAGGTCATTTGTCCAATTATATAAGAAAAAACAAGCATCCGGCCATAAAACCACCCCCATCAGAAAATCCTGGCTATGCCACTGCACCTGGACCTCACAAGCAACAGATAAAGCCATCACCCCACTTCTCACCTGCCATCCTTTGTCCGACGCTCTATAGTACGGATAATTCTTGCTGATGTACGCGTAGATTCCGCTGAGCGTCAGCTGCCGATCGGGATGCGAAGTTATCGCCTGAACGATGAGCTGAGCGTACGAATACGGAGGTTTCGCCTTCTCGTTGCCACCGCTACCGGCCACTTCTTCCTCCGCACCCGTTATGATGCTGCACGGCAATGGTTCCTTCATCTCGTCTGATGCGGACTGCTTTCGTGCGAATGCCGCTGCGGCTGCAGATGGTAGATCAAGCGCCAGCATCGAACGCACGCTGCTGCTGCTGCTGCGCGGACTTGTGGGACACGAGTTGGCAGCACTAGAATATGCAATATAAAAAAATATATAAAATTTAAAAATAGAACATGCATTAAACTATACAACATAAAGAAAAACAGAAAAAATTGAATATGCATAAAATATACAATATAAATTTTTTTTAAAGAATATGCATAAAATATACAATATAAATTTTTGTTTAAAGAATATGCATAAACTATACAACATAAAGAAAAACAGAAAAAATTGAATATGCATAAAATATACAATATAATTTTTTTAAATATAAAAATAAAATATGCGTAAAATATACAATAAAAAAATATAAAAAAAATTAAAAAAGGTTTCTATCATTTTACTCTTTGGAATGTATTTCTCCTTCTGTGTGCTCTACAATGCTGTCTAGCATCCCTCTTCTTCCTTCTCTTCTCCTCTCAAAACCTGCTTCTTCTTGTGAGGCCCTGCGCACTGGGAGCGCTTCAGAATAGTTCACCATACTACAGGCACTTTGTAATGTATAAATACAATACAACATACATGCATGACAGGAGGGGGTCAATTAACTAATCATTGACAGACCACAGCATGTGTAAGTGTGTGCATGGTATCTTAACCTTCGCCATACGCGACCAAAAAAACTACGTCTTCTATGCTTGGGGGTCCAAATGACCCCCAAGGTATACCTATTCCTGGGCATGGAATTTGATAATTTTTGTTTCGTTTCTTATGTTTTATGGGTCTGGGAATTCATTGCAGCTACTGCCAAATGCGTGACCTTCACGGATGACCTTGAAATTCAAGGTCACATGACTTTTCAGGTGTATCTCTGCTTCTTCGCATGCTATCAAGGTATACCTGTTCCTGGGCATGGAATTTGATAATTTTTGTTTCGTTTCTAATGTTTTGTGGGTCAGGGAATTCATTGCAGCTACTGCCAAATGCGTGACCTTCACGGATGACCTTGAAATTCAAGGTCACATGATTTTTCAGGTGTATCTCTGCTTCTTCGCATGCTATCAAGGTATACCTGTTCCTGGGCATGGAATTTGATAATTTTTGGCAACAAGTCATAAACAAATTATGAGAAGTGAAACGATGTAACATATTCCAGTTGTGTTTTGCTTATATTTTGTTGAGTTCCTTGTACCAAATAACCAAAGAAACCAAAAAACTTCGTTGTTCTAACAGGTATAGTAGCAGAGATAGGTATGGTCATGTAAAAAATCATGTGACCTTGAATTTCAAGGTCTTCCGTCAAGGTCAGGCATTTGTCAGTAGCTGGAGTGAATTCCCTGACCCCTAAAACATTGGAAACAAAAAAATAATCTTCAAGATACCTTGCGTAGAAGCAGAGATACGCCTCATTGTATGGACACTAATGATATGGACATGAATTTCACTCTAAGATCTCACCAAAATGACGTCACAGCGTCAGAACTAAGCGTCAACGTATGACGTCACTCATACCATTTTGACAAGGAGGAATTTTTAGGAAAAGTCACCAAAGGAAACTTTTTGGTGCCCACATTTTAGAAAGTTACAGATGAAAATATACCCCTGGGGGTCTATTTGACCCCCAAACGTATGGCGAAAGTTAATCTTCTTCCACTTAGTGTGGATTAGTCATTCTGACAGTGTACCAGTATAATCATCAGCCCCTCGTAGATCTCAAGTTCGTTTGCAAAAGAACTACGACTCAGTGAGGTCATAAAGGTCACTGTGATGCATTGGAAGAACATTTGGTGCCGCTGCCCAATTGTCTGGAATGCAATAACCATCAAACCATGCATTCCAGATGTTTTTATCAAATGCTACAAGAAGAAAATAATGACAAATCTGCTCAGGTCACCTGTTTGACATAAGCCAACACTTGCACATCTGCCGTGCATTTATCTATTTTCAACTAAATTTTTTAAGCTTCATATAATATATGTGTGACACATCTGCACAAAACCAGTCTCAAGTTGTATTTTTTTCACTGTCCTAGTTTGATTTTTCACTTTTGAGTATACTCTACAATTTAAAGAGAAACACATTCTCTTTATAATGACATCAAACTTATCGTTTTATCTCAATCCTAACTGAATGTATGAAGTAAAAGCTACCAGCATTTATGCACACTGTTTATCTACAAACATGCATCTAAGTTGGCCCAATACCATAAATTACAAATCATAGCTTGCATGAAATCATCCAAATAATATCCAAAGTTCAATGCTACTTTGGGTTATTTGCATAAGATATATATATTTCAAAATTATTATCTGTGACAATCTGACAGATGCAAAACATTGACTTTTGCTCTAGTTTTTTTTCTTTCCTTGAAACAGAAATTTCCAACTTTTGTCTGTATGTGCACTTCTTATAGCGCCCCTTCGATATTTCCCTACTCAGAGGCAGTCCCGAATGCATCGGAGTTTCACGCCGAAGCGCTGAGCAATTGTGAGTGAAGGACTTGCCCAAGGTCCTTACGCGGCAAGGTGGATGCAAACCTCGAACCTTCCGGCTACAAGGCAACGACGCCACCACTACACCACCGCGCCCCACTTCTGACTGGTTTGTGCAGATGGGCCACTAATAATAATAATAATAATAATAATAATAATAATAATAATAATAATCAGTCAAGTGAACATTTCCAAACGACATTTTACATAAACCAATACACAAACACCGTTAAATCAATGCTTCATCAGATGTTTCCACGTAGGTCCATATTCAAGGGCAGCATCTCCCAACCTATCAATCTCTCTCTTACCTTATTGTCCCTGTCGGCGAGGGACAAGGACTGAGGAGGCTGGGTGCATCAGGTCTTGGTGGAGGAGGTATGTTGATGTGCAGAGGTTGCATCGGCTTGGCATACTTCGGAGGCAGAGCGACGGGCGGAGGAGGGGGCGGAGGGATCTCGCTGTCAATCAACGCCTGAAAGGAAATCTTCAGGGTCGTACTCGGAAATCTCAGTGTACATCTGACCAACAAAAGAAGAAAAAAACACATCAGGCACCGGTTAGTTAGCGACTCAAGTCAGAGTAGATAAACACATGAATCACTGTAAGGTATTTGTTATTAGGTACCGGTAGACTAATAGGATCAACAGACATGATCGTGTACACAAGCATGTAAAGAACTCACTGGAAATTTAATGCCATGCTAACAAGGACTTTTCAAAGGAATTTTCAGAACTGCACAGCGTACAGTTCCTTCTTCCCCTTCCAACCTCCATGGTCAGATTACTCACAATATGATGACAAAAATTACTATATTTAATTTTAACTGCATGGAAGCGCTTCTACAACTGCACAAGTCCACTTACAGTTGCACAATTTGTGTAGAACCGCACTTTAAAAAAAGTCCTGAATTGCTATTACTACAACAGATTTTTATGAACGCTAAAAACACACGAGAACTTGACTTCGATGAGTAGAGTAGACTGTTGAATGTTGATGAATTTTACTTCCACACTAACGGCAAAGTGGAAATCACAAGACTTTCCACAATTAACCGAAAAATCCGATAAAATTCACAACCAAGCCACGAGAACAGGTCCCGCAAATTTTCCCATACTCAAGGATTATTTTCGGAGCGTAAAAATAAGTAGAGAACTCATGCATGCTCCTTCATTCCTGATTAGCCATTCTGTCAATTCAGAATGTTTGCAGACAATTAACTTCTATTACTTCCCTGTCTAAAGCCACCCACGATATCGTCGTCGTCACGACAAATAACAGGATCTAGCTATGCATAGAATTTCAACCATGGCAGTACCTCTCTTACACAAACAAGGGTCAAAAAGCAAAAATCCCATGAGAACAAAAAACATGCACTGCCATGTGTATACAAATACCCAAGAACCACTTGTAACCTTTCAAAACATCTATGATGTTAAGTCCTGGTGGCAATATAGGTCTCTGATGTCCCAGCGGTGAAGGCAATAACATCAGTCCACAAAAGAATAAAATTTACTGGGCAGCTCCATCCATTTACCTTCCAGCCAAGTCTGGTACAAATAATTACTCTATTCGGTCATGAAACACGAAGATAAGGCTACTGCTATCATCAAGTAATGTATATCTACCTTGTGGGAAAACCATAAATGGATATGACTGCCTCCCCCCCAATGCTGGGACATGGGAGACCAATAAAATGCAGTTCAACACTTGATGGGACACGGTATATACAGAAGAGTCTGCCCTAGACCCGTTTGCAGTAACAATGCTACCACCTGAGAAGTTGTAAATTCAAGCCTGCTAACAGAACTTTCGTGCAGCCACCTCGGGCAAATTTTAGCAACTTTTTCAGTAATAACCTGAGGCAGAAAATGCAAATTTGCCATTACAGTGATTCACGCAATGAATCTTTCTAACTGCTGCAGATTATTTGGACTGTTACCTCAAAATGTGTTATCAAATGTGTTTCCTGTTGCATCAAATTAAACTAATTGCACTTTAGATCAATTTCTCTACTTACGTTTGCGTAATAATCTACAAGGTCTTCAAAAACAAGAAACTCACCACAAAATTAAAATAGTATCTATCATTACACAAGCATCTTTACAGCAGATCAATCAAAAGAAATCTTTTAGCATACAATGTCATACGTAGTTGATAATACACTGATCCAATTCATCCAATATCTGCTGCTAACAACTACCTCATAATAACAGGATATCAAGATACCATGGTAAAATCTCAAAAATAACCAAAAATAACATGAATTTATTAGTTCAATTTAAATTAAATATAGCATTTTTTCAAGTTGTTCCAGTTTCATGGAGTGTTCCTTATCCTTATGGAAGTCGCTAACACTTCAAAATCATGGAACAGCCTGCTTTTTTCTTATGATTCCACATTCAAATTTTTCATAAGGACCCTAACTGGAAAATCGATTTCACATTTAATTCATTTCAACACTTTAAAATAATCCCTTTGTAGAAATTCTTATTTCTGTCATTCAATATTAGTTAATTCAGCGTTAAAGGCTATCACAGACATAATTGTGATTACTGGCAGATAATTTCTTGAATAACGCTCATATTTGTGCACCAAAAGTTCTCCGTTTAGGGTCTAACCTGGATACTTTGACTGGTGTTTGCTAAACGTAAACATTTATAAACTTCCCCTTACCCAAGAGGAAACTTTGGGGCAATCAACTAATGGGCTACTTCATAATGTAGTTATCATGACCTGGTTTCTCTGACAAAACGGATTTCACCCTTAATGAACGCGACCTATTTTACTCTGACCTATTATAGTAGATAAAGCGTCTGAAATAGATCACGATTCTTCTGTGGTTTGACCTCAAAGCAAGAATCTACTGAAGCCCTGTGCATTGTGGTAACAGCACTTCTATTATTAACTAGAGTAGAGGACTGCCTGAAAAACCTGTAACTTGTTCCTAAAATTGCTCCATGCATCTTCTAAACCACAATAACCTACCAAGCAGGTGAAGAATCAATATCTTTCACTGCTTGATGACATAGTCATAGTCTGCAGGCTAGAAATATCCCCTAAAGGTCTGTTTGAGGGCACCTGGAAGCCTGGATGCCACCCTTCCAGTGGATGAATGTAATTCCTTATATCAAACCAAAACGACCATCCTGATTTACACAGATTGCTATAATAGTCATGGCCTCAATAGCCCACAGCTTAATAATGCTCTTGCTATTAAAAGTGTTATACTGACACAATAGTAGTACCTATCACATGTATAATAAACTGCTCTACTACCAATAATGGGCACTAACAAATTTTGTTTAATTAAACTACAAATATTTTAAACTAAAATAAACAGGTTTAACTAAAAGTTGGCAACTGATTTTGTAAATAAGTTACCTAGATATGAAAATATTTAGTTAAACGTTTTCCAACTTTTAAAGAAACTTTTGATAAACATGAAACACGTTCACAATAACAGAGGTCAAGTGTCCTGTTATGATGCATAGAGGACCATTGACAGTTTCACTTTCAAGCTCTATGTAATGCGTACTAGAGTAATATTAACAGTACTACAGTTCTACCAGAAAATAACGAATACATTGCTTAATGCAAACAATGATTCGCCGTGCAATGCAGTGCAATTTACTTAGCAATAAAATCAGTTACTCTGATTAATCATTATTCATTATAAGTCGTGACAATAATGATCAGCATCGGCAAGACCAGTGCTGTCAAATTTGTATCTGATTTTTAAGAAAAGAAGGAGATCAAGCATTTTTGTCAGACATTCGGCATTGGCAGTTTGTCGATAATATTTGTGAAGAAGTGCACTGAACAACCTTTCAACAGCTGCTCAACTTGGAAGAGTGGAATAGCTTTTCGTATAAATGTAGCTTCACACACAAAGTGACATTTAGCAGTGCTACAGTTCTTACAATTGTCTTGTTTCAGTTTCACATACGGTAGTTAAACAAACTGCACAGCAAATTTTATTTTATTTTTATTTTTAGAGTCTACCATTATTCTCAACTCATAAAGAATAACAAAAAGTCCTGTACAGCAATATAAATGCAGTTGTGCCATCAAGTTGTGGGCACTTCTGAGCTTTGCTAGAAGGGTGATATCAAATTGCAGTTGTATTGTATTGCGTTTTTATTGAGTACCCACTTGAATGAACTTGAGCAGATTGAGTCTATCAAAATTTTTACAACTTTAGTCATGCAGAAATCATACGATGATCTCTAAACAATATGCATAACATTTAGGAGATTCAAATAAAAATGTTACATATTTTGATAAGATGTGCATTAAGTGGGTGGGGTCACAATGGTGGTTATTGGGCATGACTGACAATTGTGAGGAACAAAAGCAGTTGTTGTCTGTCATAAAGGGACAAATTAAAGGGTACAAAGGGTGCTGCAACACCCAAGCTTGCAGTTATGTAGGCCTTTTTGTAGGGACTGTCATTTTGAAGGGTCCGCATTTTCGGAAAGAAATTTGTTTGAGAATGCTATTAAAGCATGAAAAAATCAGACACAATGTTACTTATAGTCATTTTACATCAATTTTAATATGGTCATAAATTTCAATTTAATCGCTTGTGAATGAAGTTATTTATGGTGCCTGACAATTATCATTGCATGCAAAATAAAAACAGGACATTATTGTTGCTTAGTTTCCTTGTGTGCTTCCGTGGCATTTGACCAGGAACATCCAGAACCATATTTCGAAACGCGTTTTACAAAAGCATCTGCAACCATGCTGCATAACTATCGAGAAACCAAATGTTATGACTGAGTAAATAAACCTAACGGAACACAATTAACAAAGACAATGCCAAATTCATTCTGTCTCTAGATAGCAATTATCACTAATTAACGCGCTACAATCAATTAACTGTGCATATATGATCGTGCCATTACTTCTGACAATGTACACAGTACCGCAAATTATATTGTTATCACGATAACAATATCATTATAGGTAACATGACAATTGTAACACACTGTAAAATTTGGCATTTTCCATTTTCTATCATCGGTAAAATCCCAGACTGGCTGCCCGTACTCCAAACAATATGGCCGTTAACGAATGCAATAAAATTAGAGCGCGACCTATAGACGTTATCGCAACGTGAGGGTCGGTTAGGGCTCAGGTTAGGCGTCGTGAGGGTCGGTTAGGGCTCAGGTTAGGCGTCGTGAGAGTCGGTTAGGGTTAGTTTTAGGGTTAGTGCAGTCATTCTGCTGAAATTGAAGCTGAATTGATGAACAATGTCGTCGATGGTCGCGCTCTAATTTTATTGCATTCGTTGGCAGCCATATTGTTTGGAGTACGGGCAGCCAGTCTGGGATTTTACCCTATCATCACAGATAAAAAACCCAGCTTATGTGCATGCACAAAAAAATCAAATTATATTAAACTCCCTGTAAAACTAGAATCAGTAAATTGTTTTAGCCTTATGGGGAAAGCTACCGTACCATGGGGCATTAAAGAAACTACAATATTGCAACACAAAAACAAAAAACCTACATCTTAACCTGACCTATTTATCTGATCAAGTGACATTTAAGTAGCGCCCTACGCAATATACAAATCAAAGAAATGCACAATTAGTCGGGCTGCGGAAGCTTCAGACCCGGAAAAAATTCGCAACAAGCTGGAAATAGAAAATAATTAAAGATAAGATGATAATATATGCAAAAAATTGTCCCCAGCCCCTCAGATATCTGGGGAATTTTTGCTATTAGAGAAATTTGAAGCCAAAAAATCGCAATGCTATTTCAGCGCTGTACCTCGGACTTTCTTGTTTTTATATTACCGCTTCCAATCATTTATTGGTAAACAAATCAGGTTGCGGAGACCTCAGACCCAGGAAAAAATCGCGAACAAGCCAATTTTTTTCCTGTTTTACCATACAGGGTTTATGTAAAGATTTAAATAAATTATCCCCATAAATATTTACACTAGTCAGTGTTTTTAACGAGCCGAATAGTGTAGGCCTAGGCCATGACTGCCGCAGCGCATGTTGACAGACCACAACCGGCTACAGTATGCACTGTACAGTATTGTGGAGCGCGGCGGTGTAGTGGTTGATTAGGTGCCTTGGAGCCAGAGGGTTCCAGGTTCAAATCCACCTCAAGCTGCCGCGTAGGGATCTTGAGCAAGTCCTTCACTCGCAATTGCTCGTGCGCTTTGGCGTGAAACACCGATGCAGTGTCCGCGCTGTAGTTGGGAGCGCTTCTGAGTAGCGCATGTTCGCCAATCCCAGGGAATACAGTACATATTATTGAACTACTCACGTTAATGTATCGCGCGACATTATGCTGTACTTTCCTGGGATCTGCGGAAATGTGGCTTCAGATGAACTATCGGTTGTGTATTTTGAAAGCAGCTAGTTTATTTCTGTATACACTAGTAATAATAATAAAAATAATAAACACCATATGCTGGGACAAATGGATGAAATAACGAGAGAAGGGCTTAAATGCATTCTTAACTTCAGTTTGAACCAGCATCAATGGATGCAAGCTTCATATTTCACGCTCCATTCGAGATCTTGGTTTGAGACGAGTGTCTTCACTGGCTTCTCCTGCCTATTTGGCCTCAGCTGTGAGCACTTTGGAACTTTAGTCTGCCATCTTGACCAAATGCACCACTGTTCCAGATGCTTACGGTACAATGAGGAGGTGATAGTGGCATGGCATGACACAGTCTCTTCCAGGCATCATAGATCCTCTGCCAGCTAAACAGGGTGCATGGGACAGGCCTTTTGTAGAGGGACAAAATGTAAATTTTGGCCTCTATGACCAATAGTTTTGATAGGTCTAGACTGACTGCTGCCAGTTTTTCTCAGTTGGGAGATTGGCTAACTGCCTTCCCATACACTTCTTGTGCTCTGCATGACCAATGAGACAGTGCTAGTTGGACTTTGGTTGGTCCTTGACCTCTGTCTTCCTCACATGTGTTGATGCAGAGATGCTGTTGTCTCAAATGGTCGCCATGGGTTGATTTGTAGGCGATCAGAGGGACGTTCCATCCAACATAATACCATTAATGACATAATTAGCCATTCGCTTCAAAGTGAGGATATACCAAGCAGAAAAGAGCCAGCGAATCTCATGCAGACCAATGGCAAACGACCCGGCAGTGCCATACTGGTTCCTTGGTCTGCAGGCAAATACATGACCTGGGATGCAATAGTGGTTCACACTTGTGCTGCTTCGTACCTAAATCTCAGACAGCTATTTCTGCAGGTTCTGCAGCTGAACAGGTTCCTGTTCAGAAGACTGCCAAAATATGCATTGCTGCCTGCAACCCACATATTTGTTCCCATTGTCTTTGATATTATGGCATCTGAAAAACAACCAGTTTGCTCAGTAACAGAGTGACACTGCATCATCACTGATTACCACTCCAGCACCATTCTGTCTCCTTGGCTTGGCCTCCCTGGATTTTGACCTGGCATCGGAACAAACAGGGCAGTTTGGCTATTGCGGACTTGATTTGACATAGTGCTGGTGAATAAGCTGGTCTCTCTGACTTGGCCTTTGTTGGCACTGGGAAATTCTTGATTTACATTACACTCAGCCAAAGTCGTACACAATAACCCTGCGGTGTCAAGGACAGATTTTACACTGCCATTCTTCGCTCTGCAGCTAGACAACAGCCAACTGCACAACTAGAGACCACCATGAGGAGGTACTGGCAAAGGTCTCCATAGTTTATTCATCATGAGCCTTAAACCTACCAATTTCATCATAATCACCAAGAGCATACGCCCAATCTTCAAAATTTCTGAGAACTGTTTTCAGAACATCAATTCAACTCCCATCCGACAGACCACATTCAGTGATTGTAAAGTGATAACTTCTACAGCTCCGAGTCTCAAAGGCTGGTCGAATGGTGCCATACATGGTGTAATTAACAGGAGTTTCTTGGTCCGGTCACTAAAAAACAGTTGACAATATGCATGATCTGTCACCTATTAGTATACCTGTTATTTAATAATTTGTAGTTATACTGTTGCTATTTTGATTTTTGACTGTACTTTTTATATTTTACACCTATCATTCTGAAGAACTGCCACCTTGGTCAAACTGTATATACGGTACCATTGTGAGAAATGCCGAAGGGGAGGTTGGGGGGTTCAACCCCCCAGTCCTTCTTAGAGCCCCATGTTAAAGTATGTTTTTCATACCCCAATTTCAAGTTTATCATAGGCCAACCCCCCAGTTATTTTTCCACAATTCTCATACTGTACGGTACCTGCAAAGAAGGCCTTTATATATAGGCCCTTTACAGTGAAATTAGACTTGCCTGCTATTTTCTTGTATTTTAAGTGTGGCATTAATAGCCTTTTGGTGCAGTTTTGTTTGTTTAAAAATATCGGGGGTGGTAGATGTTCAGACAAAATTACAACGCTACATTCAGAATTGCTTAATTTTTGTAACCGGGTGATGTGGTGGAGTGGAGCAGCTGTCAAGGCGGGTGTCATCAGGCTCAGAATTGGACAGTGGAGGAGCAGAGGAGTATGAGTATCAATTATGCACATGACTAGCTGTCAGAAGAATGTTATTATGGTTCTGTTCACTTTGTATAATATCTCAAAATTTAATTATTCAATGTTTTTAGGAATATAGATAAGAATACATATAAATAAGAATGAATAGCCTGTAAGAAAAAACACAGTTATTTTAAAATATCAAGTATAGGCTATATTCACATTCAAGACTGCAATGCATTTTTGACACAACCTCAAAGATTCAGAATGTTTAGAACTTTAGACCTATAAATGCATGGATATAAGGAACTGTAAGGCCTAAGCTTATATGCCATATTAATGAAATACTCAACGAAATCGAGGAAATTAAAATAGTAGGCTACATTACTCTGCTGTATTTTATTAATCAGTTTCAGTTCGTCTATGAATGGTATAAATTCCCATGAAATTGCACACCCAGCCACTATGCAAGCGATTGCGTACGGAACCGGCAAAACAGGCAGCTGATTCGGTACAATAACCTATAATTTATTTCTAAAAGATGTCTTGTCTTCCGGTAGACTGTCGATTTGAATTATACATTAAAATGAATAATAAAACATTACTAATTGTCAAAATATAAATGTTTTATTCCGTTGTTTACAATGATATTTTCGGCAACAGCTGACTTTTTGACTCACAATCTGGCGCGCTAGCCTAGTTTCACGCCATACAATTTATCTTTATAAAATAACCCACAGGGAGAATTGAGTGGCCAGAGACCATTTGTAAGATACGTTATTATTATATATTTAATTATTTTTTATTTCCAGCCTGTTGCAAATTTATTTCGGTCAGTACATTGCAGTTCTTTTAAATGCAACCCGGCTTCGAGATTAAGCTATCGCCTTATTGTAAACCCGATACAACGCTAAAATAGCTTATGATTTTATGCCTTCAAATTTCTCTAATAGAAAAAATTCCCCAGATATCTGAGGGGCTGGGGACCATTTTTTGGATATATCATTATCTTATCTTTAATTATTTGTTGTTTCCAGCTTGTTGCGAATTTTTTCCGGGTACTACATTGCAATTATTTTAACGCAGCCCGACTAAATGTATTATTATGATGATGACGGCAACTTGTACACAATACTCCTGGCAGGTTGTACTACTTACGATCTCGGCAGCTCCAAAGCTTCCGCTCCCTTGCGCTGGAAAATGCCATCGACGAAGATCCCGTTCTTTCCGGAGCAGGTCAGGAAGAAACGACTGGCACCGTTGCTGTCCGTCGAGTAGTGGATCTGGAGATGGTTGCGAGACACGAAGCTCGAATGTTCCATGTTGATGTCGACCTCTCCCTTGCTGCTGCTCCTGCCTACGGTCAGACGACGCTGGGGCAGCCGCATCGTATACTCGAAGTCTCGACCCTCGAGGCGAGCGAGGGCCACTCCCTTCGGCTCGTCGGGGCTCCAGCACGACGATAGCCGCGTCGGACTCGCCGGGGCCGATCGCAGGGAGAGCAAGGCCCAGGCGTCGTTGTCGCTGGCTTTCGGAGACGCGGAACACATTTTGCAAAACAACGAACGAGATGATGTTCAATGGAACAAACCACGATGGCTTACAAAAACACAAGATGGCCGCCGCTGTTTACAATCCCACCATGCACCGCGACGCTCTTCCGAACGATGCGTCGCGCCCTCCGCCGCACCGCCCGTAAACACGGCGCACTCCCTCTGCCAACGCTCATTACCATATCGACCCAGAATCCGCGTTCGTCGACCTTGTTTCGTCTGGAAATGTTCTAGTCAAACATTATCTAAAACAATAGAAATCTAAATTTACACTTAAAAGCTAAGTCTACCTAACAATTGTTATTATTAAATCTAAACGATAGAACAGATATAATACGTAGAATTGGCTGGGATTATGTTATTGGAAGGCGCAAGGTAAATTGGCTGCGCACAGGCAAAGGTCTGTTTGTCTGGAGCCATTCTGGCTTATGGACTGGCTGTTGGCCAGCGCAACACGCAGCCAGATAATAATATTTACATCATTCTCGCCGTACAAGGTAGACGCTAATCTGCATCTATAGTAGCGCGCCAAGCAAAACAAACGGGCGCTATGAATCATGGTCCGTTCGGCAAAGGAATGAATGAACGAACGAACAAGCGCATGGACGAACGAAAGAGTGAATGGGATGGTGGTGTACACTTTGTACAGTACAGCTTAGGTTATTATTAATTCAACGATCTATAAAAAAAATTATCAGTATATTATTCTTAAGACAAGGACGTATAGGCCTAGAGTTGGATACTGTATTAAAACAAATTTGGGTTTTCTACATAAATATATAAATTGAGGTTTCTATGTAGACAGTCCCTACTGGGATCTTGGAACGAAACTGAAACTTGCGCTCAATAGAACTAAATTTTGCGCTATTCTTCTTTCAGTATGCATTGCCTTTGACAGTGAGTCCGTGACCCCCCGATAGGTGAAGGCTTTCAGGTAAAACAGCAGTGAAGCGCTTCTAATAACACCTAGCAGGTAGGTCGTAAACAGTCTTCCAGTTGATATAGTTCTGAATATAACTGCTGGCCGAAAACAAGAACAACGCAGTCTCCAAGCGATGCTGACCTAATTAAGAGAATAATAATTCTCAATACATAGGCCTAGGCCTGCGTCTATATAGTTATAGGCCTATAGGGAAATTCTCATTCCTGGGACTTCCCCACCCAGAAACGTCTATAGAGTATAGACGCTTGTTACATGTTTAACGACACTGCCATATCAAAGATGATTAGTGTCGTCCTCCCGCCCTCCTCCTTTATCCAGGCTTGAGACTGTCACTGGCACAATGTATGTATATATATATATATATATATATGCTATATATAATATAAGAACAAGAGGAAGATCATGCAGATGATGTTGGACTCGATGATGGAGAAAATGGGATACCGTACCAAAGACTAAAGGAAGGCCCAGCGGAGGGAGGAGTGGCGACATTGGACATTCGGACCTACCTATAGGGGCAGAGAACCAGAAGAAGAAGAATAGGCATATATATATATATATATATATATATAAAATATATAGGGATGCGTGCCATGTCCGCTGGACACTTAATAAGCTACCTGCTACATGTTATAGATGTCTATTCTGCTTCCAGTGATTGAAGCTGTAAATATTTAACAACAGTTACTGTAGACGGCTCTGCTACAGCTGTTCGAATGAGAATATTTATATAGCGCATTTCTTACCACTCAAAAACTCTAGTCCTGCATATAACAGGTGAGAATTAATACGTCTGGTCATGGTCCGAATGTTGGACGATTTATGACCGGTGTGTTTCTCATCCGTCATCTCATTGAATGGGGCATCGAAGAAGAAAGACGGTTCGCAAATGGTAGCCTAGACTGAGATGAGGGCAGAGTGAATCGGTTTTAATATTTGTTTATGCCTTCCAGCTTTAATATTTGTTTATGCCTTCCAGCTTTAATATTTGTTTATGCCTTCCAGCTTTAATATTTGTTTATGCCTTCCAGCTTTAATATTTGTTTATGCCTTCCATCAAATGTGAGACTCGCTTAACGACCTGCTTATAAATAGGCTTTGTATTTGGCCGAAAAGGCGAACATGATTATTTTAAGATTCGCTGGCTATTATGGTGCGCGCACGTCATAAGTTACTGCGTGGCATTCGCAAGAGGGCGTATTTGCATTGTGAGTTTCTGCGAGATCTTCGAAGCTCTGAAATTAATTATGCAGGTAGGCTTAATAATAAAATAACGATCATTATTAATTCATCATAAGCAAGTACTGGACTAGATTTTCTGAATACGATTAAAAAATTGTATGCTAACTGACGAGATTTTTGTTTGTCTCTCTTACTGTCGCGTTTCAACATGATCTTGATCATTGATGGATGGTATCCTGTTCAGTGTTCATTTAACAATATCATTATTAAACGAGAAAGTGCTGGAAAGGATTGGAGATCGAGGAAAGAAGTTAAGAACTATGCTAAAAACAATAATAGAAAGACAAAAGAAATGGATTGGATCATTGGACACACGCTAAGAGGAGACAACCTGGCAAAAACGGCGATATATAAGGAAAAATGGAAGGAAACGAACAAGAGGAAGGCCACGGCAGATGATGTTGGACTCGATGATGGAGAAAATGGGATATCAAGCACTAAAGAAGAAAGCTCAGCGGAAGAAGGAGTGGCGACATTGGATAGCTGAACCCGCAGAGAACCAGAAGAAAAAAAGATCATGTCCAGTGCCAATAGGCTGATCACGTTTGTCCTTTTCAGTTAATTATTCTTCTGCTTCGACGTGCGACTCTTCTGCATATTTGCATGCTTCTTCGATCATCTACGCAGTTTTCTTATTCGTCTTCTGTGTTTTCTCATCATCATCGTCGTCGTCGTCATCATTTAACATTTTCATCTTTGTCAACGTCATCGCTATCGTCGTCGTCATCATATCATCATCGTCATCTTGACGAGGAAAACGAAGGAAGAAGGAGGTGGAGAAGGAAGATGAAGACGAAGACGAAATGGTGATGATGACGACGACGATGTCGATGATGACGATAATGATCTTATTAATTCTTGGTGGTGCATCTAGATTTTGTCTATAAATTTTGTTTTGTTCCAAATTTCTTGGTGAAGCGCATGTTGGTCCACTTCTCAAAACGATCCCATAAGCGGCTGCATGGCGGAGTGAGTTGAACAAGTCCAAGATAGCCTACAGGCAATGTAGGCCTATGCTGTAACTCATTTACTTCTCTCTGACCTTCGCTGTGTGTATGTCTCTGCATCTGTCTCTGTATCTGTCTCTGTCTGTCTCTCTCTCTGCCCCTCTGTCCCTGTGCCTCTGTCTGTCTCTCTCGCGCACCCCCACACACATACATACATACACATATTACACACACATTACACACACACACACACACACACACACACACAAACATTACACACACCCAGTGACACCCACACACATGCACGTGCGCTTTCTCTAACATAAGGCCTGTTTTTCAGAGTTCAGCAGGAACGCTAATAACCGTGTCTGCATGAAGGCAGCGAGACCCACTTCCAGATGTCCGCCTAATTAAAACCTTTTGATGCGCATTTGTGCTAATAAGTCTCGATCGTATACATACATGCAGCTAATGCATTGCATGGCATTCAGTTGATGCATGCATGATGAAGAAGGTGCACCAGACTTATCGAGGAATTATTTCCTGGCGCCTAGTGGAATGCTGCTGCGTTGGTCAAACTCGTTCTGTTAGTCACCAGGATGTGTGGACTAAATAATGTGAACTGCCTTGTACATGCATAGAGATTCATGTCAATCAAGTTAGCAAGGGTCCTATGCGTGGACCTTAAATGATAGTCCATCTCATAGATGTAAAAAACGATGAAAACAAAATAAAAAACGGTAAAAAACGACGGTTTTTTTCAAAAAAATAAAAAACGATAAAAAACGGAAACGGAAAATAATTTGACTTTGCTACATCTAAAACCGCATTTTAACCATGAAAATCTTGATTAGGAACCTACTACACGTAGGCTATCTCTTAAATGATGATGTTAAACGATGAAATAACGAATTTAGTTAGCTGGATCCTTGAGAGTTGGCGGAAAACATAAGAAATATCAGAAACAATTATAATTAAGGACAATAATAATAGAAAGTAAATGTATAAATAAAGATAAAGAAAAAATAAAAAACCATAAAAAACGATGGGAAAAATAAAAAAAGAAAAAACGACGTTTTTTGGGAGAGAATACAAAACGGAAAAAAACGTTTTTTACAACTATGGTCCATCTCAATAAGCTCAGAAGTGCACACTAAATATAATTATAGCCTCTCTCATGGATCTCGTTCGTTCTCCTCTTTCTATACGTAGGCCTATAAAGTTATCTTCTCATCGACCAGTTTTCTGGTTTGGTCCAGTGTAAGAATTGTGGAAAAATAACTTGGGGGGGGGCGGGTTGACCATTATCCACTTGGAATCGGGGTGTGAAAAACAGACTTTAAAACGGGGCTCTAAGAAAGACTGGGAGGGTTGAAACCCCCAACCCCCGGCAATTCTCACCCTGGATCGGTCTGACTTGTTTGTTCCTCGAGCAACGACCACGAATACTCGAGCCATAATTATCTAACCGTCTTTATGGAATGCCCTGAATGCCCTCCACTCTGCGTGGAATATTCCTCTCGGACCGCTATCCATATCTTTTAAAGACATATTTCGATGTTCTCTCACTGGGAGCGCTACTGAATGGCCATTATAGATGTGAGCGGCGTTATCGAAACTACTAATTACATTACACTGTACACAATTTTATATAAAAAATAAATGTTGTGGTCTTCTTGATTCCTTGGTTTTGAAAACCAAACCCTTCCTCTCCACGACGTCAGATAGGTAGCCTACCTCTTTAGCGGTCATCTTTCGAACGTCAGAGGCTTTCGCCACGAACTCCAGTTATTGTTTATGCTGATGTGCTACGTACCTGCCTTTGCTTATCTGTGTGCGGATATGTTTGTTTATATGCGGTGTCTTAATATAATACACCATGTAATCTAAGCTATAAAACGTAGATGTGTGGGTGTGTAGGCCTTCTGCATGGTTGCTGCCGTGGCTCTCATTGGTTGAGTCCGTTGTTAATGATTGCGACGATGGACAGGTGTCGCGACAGTCGTAAACTTGCTTCTAAGAGATGGAGAGAGAGGAACATGCGACCCTCTTGCTGCACATCCTGCCTCGCTGTTGAAGCAGGTTAGCAGAGGGCAGCTGGGGCTGTGTTGGCAGGTATCGACTTCCTTTGCCGGAGCCAAGTAGTCGCATCTGATGGCTTGAGTTACAGCATCAATCAGACGGATACTCTTTCTGTTTGAGATGATGATGATGATGCGGTGGTTGTTGTCGATGGTGGTGATGATGATGACAATGATGATGTATATAAATATGGGTTTACTATCAAAACCGCGCACACAAAACCGCGCACACAAAACCGCGCACACAAAACCGCGATTCACAAAACCGCGCACTCTCAAAACCGCGCACGATCATTACCGCGCACGATCATAACCACCCTTGTTTGCGCATCTGTTCAAATTCGAAATTCAGCTGGTCTACAGACAACTCGTCAAACGACAACTTGTCTACAGACAACTGGTCTAACGAAAATTGGTCTCCAGACAACTTGTCTAGCGCTTGAGAAATGGAAGCTGTATTAAATTATTTAGAGGTGAAATGGAGGCTGGCTTGGTGAAACACTCAAGAGAAATTGAGGCTGGATGTAGGTTCTTTTACAGGTAAAATAGAAGCTTGTTTAACGAAAATAACGCATGAGAAATGGAAGCTGGATGGGGGGTATTTTTAGATATGAAATAGAAGCTGGATTGATGAAAAAACGCTTAAGAAATGGAAACTGAATGAAGGTATTTTTATATTTGTATAGGCTATCTGATATAGAATCTGGATTGACAAAAATAACGCATGAAAAATGGATGCTGGATGAAGGTAATTTTATATATGAAATAGAAGCTGGATGCATGTTGAAATACTTGAATGCGGTTATGATAGTGCGCGGTAATGATCGTGCGCGGTTCTGAGGGTGCGCGGTTTTGGGAATCGCGGTTTTGTGTGCGCGGTTTTGTGTGCGCGGTTTTGTGTGCGCGGTTTTGACCGGATACCATAAATATGTACACACAATATATATAGTCCTACAATATTATATATATATATATATGTATATATATATATATATACATAAAGGCGAATATCTGTATGCATGACTTCGGGGACATATTTTTAGAGGGAGAAAAGCCTTGCACTTTTTATGGGAGACAATTGAGGTCGGTCGCTGTATTGTTTTTCAAATGAAGCGTGAGCATTTGCGTAAACAATATAAAGCCTATACTTGACTCAGTTACTTTATTTGCTGAACTTTTTGGTTTCGAAATGCTACTCGACAGGTTACTTACAAGTCATTGACTGACAATGAGATCAGTCTACAGGGTGCGCCATAAAAAGATCCCTAAGGTTCTTGCTAATAGGCCTACCTTGACCAGAAGTAGGAATTTTTAAATTAAATTTTAAAGGCTGAATTCGAGTGTAATGCACCGTTTTAATTTATCTGATAAAATGTCAGAAAGACAAGATCAAGATTTAATGGTAAAACACACAAAGAACATACATGTAAGAACGAAATTATTTTAGCATGATGTCCATAGTGTGAACAAATTCCAAACGTACATGTAAGCTATAGATCAGGGGTGCACAACCTTTTTGGGCCAAGGGCCATATTGCAGTTTAGAAAAGAAGACGAGGGCCGCACATACAATGCACTGGATTTGACTATGTGTGAAATGCGTGAAATGTGTGAAATGTGTCTGGGGACGAAAGTGCATTTTAAGTATAGAATATAATAGACCTACCTCACAAAAGTGAAACAGCGATTTGGGTAAATTAAAACAACATTGAAGAATCAAGCAGAATTGTTGAAACTCGACTTCCATTTAATTAATCCTTCACATGCAGTTCACATTCATGCTACACAGCTAATGAGATGGCTGTGATTGAATGTGTGGAAACCAACTTGGTGTTAATATTGTCCGTAAAGTATTCAAATGTCCATTCCTCTTGAAACTTGCGATTTTCTTCTTCGATTTTGCGCTTTTTACTAGTAGTTTTGTGCATTGTAAATTTGTAACTAGACTAATTAGCTGTGTAGAAAAGTAAGTCAATTTAATTGATTACATTGAAAACTGTTGCACCGAGCAGTTTCTGACAACAAAGAAAGATTGCTAGGATAAACTGTGAAACGGCAAATCCAATACTCAGTAGGATCTGTCACGTGCGCACTCAAATCAATGAGGAACACCTCGGGGCCTTAGGCCGACCTGTTTGAGATTGGCCCACGAGCCAGTTAAGCTGCACAGAAGGAGACTTCACGCAGGTCAACCGGTTGTAGGGTCGCAGACTGGTTCTAGCTATCTGTAACATCTGTTATCATTTAAACAGGAGGGGCTACTCTCTGGCAGACAGGTAACACCCAGAGCCCAAGAATATTTATGAGGAAGCAATCTTGGGCTATAAAGTCGCTGGTTATAAATACCAAAGATCTTCGAAACAGACAAGATTAAAGCTGTGATTCTTTGTGTTGACATGTTGTAAATAGTATACAGTGAATTCTTAAGATAATTTTCTGATCACGGGCCACTTTTCTTTGTCGTTTAAAATTGGACCGAGGGCCGCACATGACGAGTCCGGGGGCCGCATGCGGCCCGCGGGCCGCGGGTTGTGCACCTCTGCTATAGATGAAAACAGACGAGGCACTTCATTGCGCAGTTCATGGAAACCCAGCTGAGACAGTAATATTAAAATATGTTGGTTAGACACGACCATTGAAAAATATACGTATGAAAACTATTCAAAACACAAATAAACAATTGTCCCTTTCATCAACATTCATTTCAGTAGTTTCTTCACAGTTCTTCCAAACGAAAGGCAGTAATACGGGCTTGGCCATTTAAAAAATCCACATCAATCATTACGGTCTCCTTCCTTTCGTTGTTGTAATGAAATTTAACGGAGGTGAACAACTTGTGCCTATTTGGACCAATCAGCTGCGAGGGACATGTGAAATCCATTCGATTAAAATCTGAATCGAAAAGCTGCATTTCGTTCTTATGAGACAAAGCCATCATGCGGCCATGACTGTCTACAATACTTGAGTGAATGTCCAGAGCTCCCAGATTGCCTAGAGAAATCAGATGGTCACTTATCATAGTGCCATTCATGTCGATCTCCGTTAACATTACTTTCCACTCGCAGTCGTCGTCAAAGTCGAAGTCGTCGTTATCATCGTCGTTATCATCGTCGTTGTCGTCGTTATTTTCGTCGTTATCATCGTCGTTATCATCGTCGTTGTCGTCGTTATTGTCGTCGTTATCATCGTCGTTGTCGTCGTCGTTATCGTCGTTATCATCGTCGTTGTCGTCGTTATCATCGTCGCCGTCGTCGTCGTCGTCGTCGTCATAGAATGATAGTTCATGTGAGCCTATCAAGACAAGGTTTCCATTTTCCTTTGGAATCATCTCACTGATCTGTCTGATCTCATATATATCAGTTGGCAAGCGTATCGTCTGCTGGAGAGAACCATTCGCGTCATAGATGCTTATGGCAGGAATTCGTATGCTTTGCTTCCGTGAAAATACGAGATTACCGTTAGCTGCGACACAAAAACAGCAGTCTGGCAGGTTTAAGTCCCAGATCACTTCCAATAGGGGCGTCCACCGGGGGTCACTATCACCTGTAATGCGTAGCACTGAATAGCGATCGCGTTGCTTTCTATTCAGGATATACACGCAGTTTGACGTGGTGCATGCGACAATGCGTTCTGTATTCGATCCTGGTATCGGGACGATACATGTAGCCTTTGCCATAATATTGTTGCAATCATAGACGTTGATGTAGTCATCTTTTTGTGGGTACCGTCGATAGTGCAAGAAGATTTCATCTCTCAAAGTAGTAACAGTCGACGCTCTGCGATTATTAAAAGGTATCGTGCACTGCTGCAAAATTTCCAAGCGAATCATTCCGTGATCTAAAAAAGAAACAATCACTACACCGTTGTATAAATGATTTATCTACGTAAGGCCACAGAAAGGGCTTCTTTCAATACATGCAGTTCTACACAAAAATAATGGACATGCTGTTCTATGATTTTGTGCAGATGTAAGAGCAATTCTGTTCAGTTAGAAATTATAGTTGAAAATGTACATTGTCATCCGATTGTGAATAATTTACGATGGAGGAAGGGGAAGAGAAAGAAGAGGCTGCGGTGCAGTTCTAATTAGCATTCCGTCAAAGAATATATGTCATGTCGTGTGATAAAACACATCATCTCAGGGACGCGTGACAGGCTGATAAATCGAAAAAAGCGAGGTTGAATGAAAGCTCCGTTATGAGAGCAGAATATGTTTTACAATGTCGGTTCTGTTCGCTTAATTGGTAGAATCCGACTTGTCATTTAAAAGAGACCATCCATCATGAAGTGTTGAAAGTGAGGAGACTGAAATCTCTAGACAACTGAATGCTAACTAAGCTTATAGAACGAAGCACTGAAAAAGTAATTCTGAATTCAAGTTGGTTTTAAGGTTGGCCTACGTTTGAAATGAGACTAGGCTACTTACTTTATCGATATACATGTAAAAGGTGAACCATGTAAGCTTACCTTCCAGAGCTCTGTGAAGTCGAGTTCGAAATCCGTCGGTTGCAAGAACATTGCTCCATTGCAAACAAACATCTGCAAGTCGGTTTATCACAAGTTCAGCCTTTTCTTTCCACACACTTTTCGCCAGCTTCATGCTCTTCACTTCCATAGCTACGACTTTAATGAGGATGCACTCGATCAGCTCGATCGGTAGATCTTCCAACTAGAAGCAAAATTCATATTAAGGCATAATTATCTGATATGATGTTTATAATTTACAATCTACATAATTATCAGAATCACTCTTCTTGAAGTTAAATAAGTTTCAAAACAATTTTTATTTGATTAGGCCTACTTCGAAGATCGTATTGATCAGTCAATCAATCAATCAATCAATCAATCAATCAATCAATCAATCAGTCAATCAATCAATCACATATATATACATAGGCCTATGGCGCCCCTTCCAAGATCTTTACGCAGAGTCGCTCCCTATAAACCCAGGCCTGTCAATAAGAAAAGCCTTAAGAAGAACATTTGAAAGCGGAGACTATGATTATTTTTGCAATTCGCATTGTTTGGAGTTTTAAATAGAAGCTTTGAGACTGATTAAAAATTCTAATGCTATATGATCAGCCTACCGTCGTGTCACTGAAGTACGACGTGAGTTTTGCACGTTTCGCATTGTCCTCATCTTGAGGGACGTCAGCTGCAAAAGAAATAAATGCAATTATATCCCGATACTGGAAGTTTCTCTGCCTTAACCAGTGTTTAATCTAGTCCTCGAGCTTGGGAACTTAGGTTTCTGGTGGGGGGGGGCGACGGTCGCCACTGATCCAGACACCTACGTTACCCTTTGATCGGAAATTTTGTGACGACCACTTTTTTAGTCTTCTGTTCAACTTTCCGACAAACTCACCAATTCGAATGGTAAAATGTCGAAATTTTATGGTGGGGAGTTATCTTACGTGTGCCATCTTTCTTGGAATGGTACGTATATACTATAGGCCTATGTTAAAAACATCTCGAACCTCCTCCTCCCCCGAGACGTCTAGATTAAGCACTAGGCTATGTCTTAATCTAATTAATTATCGCACAGAAGTTTATACAGCAATTGAGGCTAGCAATAACGTTGTAGCCTATTGTAAAATTTTAAAAGCAGCATTAAAGCCATGCAAAGAAACTAACATATCGCGTACGTGCATGTGTTACGTGTAATAAAATAATACATCAGAAACTGCCGACGACCGTTAGCCGAGACATCAAAGGATTCAAAGCGACAAGCAACTATAAATTATGCATTCTATTAAGAACTTCCATATAAGCTCACTTACCAGCGGCGCTGTTCAATTGCTTCTCTGCTGCATTGCTACAAGATTCAGCTGCTGT
This sequence comes from Lumbricus rubellus, assembly GCA_945859605.1. Lineage (NCBI taxonomy): Eukaryota > Metazoa > Annelida > Clitellata > Crassiclitellata > Lumbricidae > Lumbricus > Lumbricus rubellus. The sequence continues at coordinate 29,703,084 of OX243826.1, read as the reverse complement.
TCGTTTCGTCGACATTGCGAATGAATTACGCCGGTCGATTGGCCGGACTTGGTAACAATATATTAAATTAAAAACCCGATTCAGAAGAGCAAATTATATAGAGATAGGCCTATATAAATGAGCCGCCAAAACTGAATTCTTGAAGCGTCCCGGACAATAAGCTTACCTAAGGAACAATACAATGCCTAACGAAGCATTGCAGGCTTTGATAACCTACGAACAATGACGTCAATTGTTACTGAAGCACTGTGACGTCAAACAATGGGAGCACGCGATGTGTGACACTTCGCATTTTCTGACGACATTATTACATGTATGTGCGCCAAGACTGGTCCAAGAGTGAGAAACAGTCAAAGCATAGATGTGAAAACGATGGTAATCGAATAGAAAAACAGAAACGTCGTTTTATTCGCGCCCCTTCAATCTCTCTACTCAGAGGCGCTCCCGACTACAGCGCGGACACTGAATCGGAGTTTCACTCCGAAGCCGCAAGAGCAATTATAAGTGCTCAATGTTCCTACGCGGCAGATTGAGGTGGATTCGAACCTGGAACTCTTCGGCTCAAAGGTTCCACCATTCCACCACTACGCAACGTCACTTTCTAGCATATCCTAAAAGCTTTTGAAACTTCTACAGCGCTGCATGAAAACTTTGCTGTGGTCAGTCCATCGTTCTGGAATAAGTTACTTAGCACTAGCTGTCTCCGTAATGAGCTTCTTGGTCTTTCTTTCAGCGCTTTTTAGCGTGCAGTTCTACACAAAATGGGCCGTTCTAAAATGAATTTGAGCAGTCTTAGATGGACTTCCGGCTTTTGCAGTTAAAAATAGTAGAAAAGGGCCATTGTCATCCGATTGAAAGTAGCTTAATTAGTAATTACCATGGGGGAATATGAAGGAATAGAAGCGGTTGTGCAGTTCTAAAAATTCCTTTAAAACAGCCCTGCTTTCTTAAGTTTCTTTGCCTCTTTTACGCAAGCGTTTGAAAACCATTCTCTTTGATCGCGTTTCAGTGCTGTCATGTCGGAATTAAGCGCCTCTGAGGAGATTCTGTTTAAATGGCGCTATATATAAATTTGGATTACGATTACGAATAATGCCCAAATTAATCCAGACACGTGATCTTATTTTCGTCGAGTAACCCAAGACGCCAAACTTGCGCCAAGAGCGTGAATTGGCTGATTATACACGAAGTGCTTACCCGAGAACATGCATTCAGAATTTCAGATCCATAACGTGAGTTATTTGTGTTTGGATTGGAGGTGCGATTGATGTAAATACGACTGACGGCGATAGTGAACTATACAGTCGGTGTATATTATGGCATGAAACGTATATCATGAGTAACGGCGTACTTGTTATAATAGGCGCATAGACTGCATGTATAACAATAATGTGGCTCATGTCTGATATGTTCGTTCGGTCGCGGAGGAGACAGTCTGGCATGTTTAGCACTAAAACAATGGCTTCGCATGTTGAGCGTGATAAGTGAGATTGCTCATTTGGCCAGACCCCTATTTAAACACGAACGCACAGGCCTACATAGAGAGACGGAGAGAGGGAGAGACAGATAGACAGACATACATTCAGATAGACAGATAGAGAGAGACAGACAGACAGACAGACAGACAGAGACAGACAGGCAGAGAGAGGGTGAGTGAGAGTGAGAGTGAGAGAGTGATAGTGATAGTGAGAGAGAGGGGAGGGAGACAGACAGAGAGAGAGAGAGAAGAGAGAGAGAGAGTGTGAGAGTGAGAGAGTGATAGTGAGAGAGAGGGGGAGGGAGACAGACAGAAAGACAGAGAAACAGAGACAGAAAAGACATAGTGAGACAGGGACATAGACAGAGACAGAGAGACGTATACAGACGGACAAGTAGCGAGAGGGAGACAGACTCTATACGCATGGACCCCTTCATGTTTCCCAAGAATTTTTGCAACACGGAGAGAAGCGGATTTCTGGTTGAATGTATGTTACAGTAGTCGTCGTCGTCGGTTTTCAGTCCGTCTGGCATTTATTGAGTGTCGACTGATGAAGTTGGTGAAACACAGACTCCACACTTCCCCACCGCTGGAGCCACAGCAGTAGCAGCAGCAGCAGCAACAGCAGCAACAGCAGCAGCAACAGCAGCAGCAACAGCAGCAGCAGCAGCAGCAGCAACAGCAGCAGCAACAGCAGCAGCAGTATGATCAGTTTCAACTTCCTATAGCAGCCGAATCCATCTTATGAATTGCCAAAGCATCGTCTGCGTCCGGACTATCGCATTAAGAGACTGGCGGGAAGAGGCAGAGTGTATTTCATGTAGGACGAGTCTAGGAAGTTTGACAAAACCCACTGCGTGTGGGGGACAAACGTTGAAAGAACTTCGAGCAGAGTGTATCTAATGTAGGGCTGGCCTCTGAAGTTCAACAAGACCCACTTCGTGTGGGAGGACGAATGCTCAAAGAACTTGGGCTCTAATACTTAGTACATGTAGGTCGACGGAGATAGGGTTTCTTCAAAACATAGTAGGCTTACGTTCTGAATGGTTCATTCATTCGTCTCGTGAGTCGTATTCAAGAGTAAACAACCCTAACTCCATCGTTTTCCCTGTTGGTATTTCACTGCATTTTCTACACGTGTGCCAGCTATAGGCCTACAGTCGTTTTTCAACTGATTCAGCCAATTCGATTCGTTAGCCAAACTCGACTCGTAGGCGACTGAAGTTAGTCTTCTGTTACGCGACAAATGCGCATACTCACGGCGATTTTTTACTCAAGGTAGACATTTTAAGTGCTTCAGAGCCTCGAATATGGCTTCTAGCTAAGAAAAAGTACCGTGGATTCTGGATACGAATTTCTCAGCGGTGTTCAGGCAACTGAAACAGACTGAAAACAAGACTTAGGCCTAGAACTATTAATTTTAGAGTCTGTAAAATTTATCATAAGCTTAGAGATCGGGCAAAATGTTGATCAATCGCCAAAACTACCGATGTGTCATACACTGGAAATAGTCGTATCTCAGGTAAGACAGTTGTTGTAGTTGATAGCGGTGTATAGACTCGCTCGACCATGGGACAGCAGGATCTACGGACCGTTGGTGCAAATCCAGATCCTTCCCTCACCTCTTCCGGATCAATGGCTTCGTCATCTGACAAGCCAACCGGAAGTTACGGACGAGTGCGTCGACGGATATGGATCGTTGGATTCGTCGCTTCGTTCTGCTTGGTTGGATTCATCATCTGGTTGACTTTTCTGTTGACTGTCAACATATTTCGTCTGCAGGAGAAGGTTCAGTTGTTGGAAGAGCGCTGCTTCTACGGCGCCCCCTCCGCCGTTGATGACGATGACGACCAACGAAAACTTCCACAACCAATCAGAGATCAAGTTAATCAGTTTGTTGAACAGGTGAGAGTCAATATGACCTTAATATTGGTGATGAAGGAGTCAAGCGGTATAACACCGTCTTACCTTACCGTGATTTACTATAATATAACATGTATTGCTGTTCCATGTATCACCTTAATTGTAACTTCACCTAATTATCCTTATAGGCTGCGGATAAGTAGAACAAGGACGAACAATGAAACCAGATAGAACAAAAAGAACCAGTTGAAGAAGAAGAACAAGAAGAAAAGCAAATAGAATCTCTTCTCGTGAGAGGTCAGCATAATTTTCGTACACGTACTTAAGCAGTGCACCAAATCCATGTGGACCTACTCTGAAACACAGTTAAGTTCAAATCAGTAATATTCTTTAATGAAGAATCCGGTTGACAGAACGCAACCGGTCACAGTTATGCAATTGAAACAATTTACAAGAGCGCAAATGACAGAAGACATAAATCTTAACTATAGCCTATAGTATACTAGCAGCTCGCAATACACAGCGCTAATAGCAGCCTATAAAGCACGTCTATCGTATACGGGGCTCGAACTCGTGTCCGCGTATCTTCATACCAGTGTGTTATGCAATTCTCCATCGGGCAGATTGGCCTTTAACAAAATAGCTCACCATGGTCGCGAGAAATTTCTCTGCTACATGTAGGCTACTCCTTTGGGAAGGATGATCCAAGGCAAGAAGAAAAAATATGACTGAAAACGATCCTCCAGGAGGCGAGAAGTAAGTAAGCAGCTGAAGTAACCTTTCATAAGAAATGTAGGCTATACATAGGAATAATGTCAGGATGAAAGTTCTCATTCGGTGAGAGAAAAAATTAACCTCTCCAAGTGCTGCTGGGTGAATATAATTCCTAAAAGAAGACACTAAGTTGTGTGGGATTGGGAAATTCATCCCATGCAGATTAGCCAGCCAATCTTGACAGTGTTCCAGATATTTTATCTGCAAAGAAATCCAGGAACTCAATGGTAAGCTGCTCCGCGGGTAGCCGAGTGCACAATACGGATGTATTTAACGTTCCACGACGTAGTGAGTTATTTATAGCCATCGTCCATATCGTTCCAGGTGAGGCAGAACTCTCAGAGATCAAATCAGTAAAATGTGCAGACTTGTTTTTCCCCAGCATGCTTTGTTGTTTTAAATGTAATACGTTCGAAAGAAGAGGATAATGGCGAGCCCACTGTAGTGTTTAAGGATAATTATAAATGCGCTATATAACTGATAGTGAACGATAGGTGGCGCTAGCGTCAGAAAGAGTAGGACTCTATGTACGAACTGGGATGAAGAAGGACTTGCTTTATCGTTAAGTAATAAACGAAGTGTTAAAACATTACATTTGGCGACGAGGAATATTCGAACACGCGAATGAACTATGGCCACGTTTCTTCCGTCCTTTCCTGAGTTTGACGTAGACGGCGAACCAACCTCCGTTGGTCCAAGGTGGGAAAAATGGCTGTCTCGTTTCGAAAACATGCTGACCGCCATGTCGATCGACGACAGCGTCAGACAAAAAGCACTTCTTCTCCATCTGGCTGGGTCTAGAGTGTATGAAATCGCTGAAACGCTCTCCATGACGCCGGCAAACGATGAGACGAATGTATTTACAGCTGCTAAAGATGCCCTTACGCTGCATTTCAAGCCGAAGAAAAACATCCAGTTCGAGACCTACGTCTTCCGGTCGACGAAGCAAGAACCAGGAGAGTCCCTCGACCAGTATCAGGTACGTTTACGAACTCTTGCAAAGCATTGTGAATTTGCAGACGCTGACAAAGAAATCTTAGCACAAATAATTCAGTCATGCACTTCAAACACCTTGAGACGTCGCGCTTTAAGAAATCCAACAATTACTCTGCCTGAGCTTCTAGACATGGCTCGAACGATGGATTTGGCAGAACGCCAAGCAACCGAAATCGAATCTAAGACAACAAGCCCCAATGACTATGCTCTCAATGCGCTAAACCTGGGAAACGGTTCAAGTAAAAAAGATAGACGGGGTCTACAAAGACAACCAAATGAACAAAAATGTTTCAATTGTGGAGGGACGTATCCTCATGATGCAGGAAAACAGTCTTGCCCCGCTTTTCAAAAGACATGTTATCGGTGCTCGAAAAAAAATCACTTCTCGAGGTGCTGTAGACAAAAATCAGAATACGGTTTGGATGAAAGAGCGTTCCCCTCACGCACAGAAGAAGCACCTCACCGCCTTCATGCCATATACGCAAAACGCCAGGTGAACATTGATGAGAAACCGAGCAGTGTAGACAATTTTGTTTTTGTGGTTAGTGACAAACTCCGTGGTTTTCCTCATGCAACACTACTAGTGAACGGATGTCCAATATCCGTAATAATTGACTCGGGAGCCGCAGTCAACGTATTGGACACTTTAGAACTGAACAAGATGAAGCCGAGGCCAAATCTACAAAATACACAAATGAAAATTTATTCCTATGGAACGCAGGTGGCTCTACCGCTGCGGGGTTGTTTCGAGGCAGAAGTACGAAGCAGTGGGACAGGGGTGAGGACAGTATTCTATGTCGCGGACGGTCATCATGGTTCGTTGCTATCGTGTGACACTGCGCTGAAGCTGGGACTTATACAGTTCTCCACGAATCGTCTAACCATCAGCCCCGAACCGAATATACAGTCTATCATTGCTCGTTTCCCACAGCTTTTCAATGGAATTGGTAAACTGAAAGATTACCAGATTAAACTTCACATTAACAACGACATAACACCTGTAGCCCAAAAAGCTCGTCCAATACCATTTCATATGAGAGCTAAAGTTGAAGCTGAACTTGAGAAACTGCTCAACGAGGGCATCATTGAACCAGCAAGTGGACCCACACCTTGGATTTCACCAGTTGTAGTTGCGCTGAAGCCCAAGAGCCCGGATGAGGTTCGACTTTGCGTTGACATGAGATGGGCAAATCGGGCTGTGAAACGCGAACGTCATCCTATGCCAGGCATTGATGACCTAATTTTTGCTGTAAATGGGTCAACTGTTTTTAGCAAGCTGGATCTTCGTTCAGGCTACCACCAAGTCGAGCTAAACCCTGAGTCTCGATACATCACTACATTTGCCACACACCATGGTTTGTTCCGTTACAAGCGCCTCAATTTTGGAATCTCATCGGCCAGTGAGTGTTTCCAGAACATCATCAGACAACTCATTGGGGGCATAAAAGGATCATTGAACATAAGTGATGATATCCTGGTGTTTGGGAGATCACAGAAGGAACATGATCGTGCACTAAATGAGGTCTTGAACAGATTGCATAAAGGCGGTCTAACTTTGAATGCATCAAAGTGTGAATTCAACAAGGACACAATCAGTTTTTTTGGACATATTTTTTCCAAAGAAGGCGTATCAGTGGATCCGTCCAAGGTCAAGGTCCTTCAGCAAATGAAGCCACCCACCAACATATCAGAACTGCGGAGCTTCTTGGGTATGGTGACGTATTGTGCTCGATATGTCAAGAACATTTCAAACGTTCTGGCACCGCTGCGACAGCTGCTGCATGCTGACGAGGAATGGAGTTGGTTGGAGGAACAACAACATGCGTTCCAGAACATCAAGGACCTGATTGCTGAAAGCACAACGCTGGCTTATTTCGACCCTCGTTTGTCAACAGCTTTGATCACGGATGCTGGACCAGACGGTCTGGGAGCGGTTCTGTCACAGATCTCTCTTGATGGCACAAGAAAAATAATTGCTTTTGCAAGCAGAGTTTTGACAGACACTGAGAAAAGATATTCACAACTAGAAAAGGAAATGCTCGGAGTTGTGTATGGATGTGAGCACTTCCGGGTGTACCTTTGTGGTGCACCATTCAGACTGATCATTGACAACAAGCCATTAGAACAGATTCTCAGCCATCCTGGAAAGAAACTGCCAATCCGATTGGAAAGATGGAGCATGCGGTTGCTCCCATACAGTTTTCAGGTCGAAGCTATCTCGACAAACGACAACCCAGCCGATTATCTGTCTCGTCACCCGAAGAAGGAAATTGGAGACGTGGAAGTGATAGAAGCAGACATGGAAGCGGAAATAAACCTGATAATCACTATGACACTACCTAAAGCGATGACGAGAGATGATATTCAAAGGGAAACACAACTGGACGAAGCATTGGTTAAGGTGATCAACTATATAAGCAACGGAAAATGGCCATCAGGTAATAAAATAACTGACGATGTTCGACCATTCTACATCTTGAGAGATGAGTTGTCCCTATCTCCAGGTGATGATATGGTACTAAGAGGATCAAGAATTGTACTACCGACAACACTTCGAGTACAAGCAATACAAACAGCTCATGAAGGTCACCAAGGAATTGTGAAAACAAAGGCATTCCTAAGAACGAAAGTTTGGTTTCCAGGAATCGACGTGCTAGTGGAGAAACACATCGGCAATTGCACAGCCTGTCAGATTGTGACAGACACCAAGCGACCCGAGCCTCTGAAGATGTCGCCTCTGCCGTCGAGAGTGTGGACCGAGCTGTCAGCCGATTTTTACGGACCATTGCCATCAGGGGGTCACTTACTTGTCATCATCGACGATTATTCAAGATTTCCAGTGGTCGAGCTGGCGAGCAATGTCTCGGCAGACAGTGTTATACCAATCTTTGAAAGAGTTTTTTCCACGTTCGGCACTCCCGCGATACTGAGGACTGACAATGGGGCGCCTTTCCAGAGCCGGGCATTCAAAGAATTCTCTTTGTACATGGGATTCCATCATAGACGGGTAACACCATGTTATCCACAAGCGAACGGAGAATGTGAGCGGTTCATGAGAAACATTGGCAAATCTATGCGCATCGCCCATACCATGGGGCTCGATTGGAGGTCAGAATTACAGAAATTCTTACGAAACTATCGTGCTACTCCCCACTCCACACTCCAGAAAGCGCCTGCGGATATTATCTTCTCCAATTCTTTTCGATCACGATTTCCTGAGAGTGATAATACATCTGCAGAGGATAAATTCGGTCTCGTAGAGAGAGATGAAAAATCTAAGGATAAGATGAAACGCTATGCTGATCACAGAAGGAGGGCAAGAGTTAAAGACCTAACGGTTGGAGACTCTGTTCTGGTCCGACAACATACAAAGAGCAAGACCATGCCACCATTTGACCCCGATCCATTCACAGTGATTGCAATAAAAGGATCAATGATAACAGGAGAAAGAAAAGGCAAGCAAATGACCAGGAATGCATCTTTCTTCAAAAAATTCAACAGTCCAATGTCGGCCCCATCCACGAACCCAACACGGCCGGAAGTAATCGATGAGCTGGAAGAGGAAATCATGCCTAAGCAGGGTCAAAGATCACCAGCACCACACAGTCGAAACGGCACACCACATCTCGGGCAAGACGAATTGCAACCTCAGGACGAATTGCAACCTCCACCAGTCGAACAGACGCAGAGACATGATCCTCCACCTGTTCCAAATTCTGCAGACACACCTGAACAACTCCCGAGGCGCTATCCCCAAAGAGTGAACCGGCGTCGGCCATCTTGGCTGCAATGGTAACGCCACAGGTCAAGGACACAATGGTGCTTCAGTTCTGTCGAACTCTCAGCACTCTTCAGTTGATTTCCCAAGATCTGTTGTGTAAACTTTCAATGTCCCCAAATTTAAATGTGTTAATTTTAATGATCCCAAATGCATTGGTGTTCACTTTTAAAAAGGCAGTGTCCTTAGTTCTGCTGACGTTCTGCACCAGCCTAGCTAACTTTCAGTTTGTTAAGACTTTATTTGAAGAGGGGAAGGTTGTAGTGTTTAAGGATAATTATAAATGCGCTATATAACTGATAGTGAACGATAGGTGGCGCTAGCGTCAGAAAGAGTAGGACTCTATGTACGAACTGGGATGAAGAAGGACTTGCTTTATCGTTAAGTAATAAACGAAGTGTTAAAACATTACACCCACCAACGTTGGAATTGAACTCTGTGGAAATTACATCGTTTCAGAGTAGGCCTACTAGTAGAGTTTAAACAAGATAGCGCCGTGGGATCAACAACTTTCTTAATTCTATAAACTGGTGTTCTCCCGACGTTCATATACAATGTAGGCCTAACTATCTCTAGCCAGTACGAGAATTGTAGAAAATGACTGAGGGTCAGAGGTTAATTAATGTGGAATTGTGGGTGTGCTACGAAGACTTTACTATGTGGTATTAATATAGCCAGACTTGACAGTCCTGGACTGGAACTTTACTCACGACGTGAGATCCGTCGCATCGACGGCTCAGTCCATCACTATGGTGTGTTAAGAAAGACTAAGGGGGCGAACCCCTACAATAGAGAAGCTTATTATTATAGTGGTATACGCCATATAGGCCTACATAATCAATCAATCAATCAATTTTCATTTAATCAGCACTTCAGGCTGGCAGAACGCAGCATGTTATATATAAATAATTTTACAAAGGTTTTATGTAGGCTATAAGTTCCAATCGATTTTGTTATGATTAAGATCCTGTGAATAAGCTGGTTCCCGTTAATTGGCTTTTGTGGGCGCTGTAGAAATCTCTGGATTGCGGCTACGATACAGTTGCGACCACGTGATAGCCTACAGATCACTTGAGTTGGCATGCACTCGCTACAAGACTTGTATCCAGTCGACTTCATTATTAACATTATTTTATAGAGAACGTATACAACTAGACATGTCATGCCAAAAAATGGACTCTTCACATACAATCATGCTGATTGGCTGTATCATAGGCCCTAGGCCTATTTGCAATACAATGTCAAATCTCGAGTCTACCCTGTAACATTTATCTCGATTATTTGCCTCAATTGGTCCTTATCTTTGGAATGCGATTTCTATATCTGGTCTATATCTGTTCGCTCTTCTTCATTCTCTCTTCTCAATATACCTGCTTCTTCTCACGGGGCATTGCGCACTTGAAGCGCTTCTGAACGGTTCACCCTACTATAGAGGCGCTTTATAAATGCTTAAATACAATAAAATACAATACAATAACCGTTTATGATAATTTAAATGTATGCCAACCGCGGATTAGACGAGCACGGTGCTTTACTGACATTACTGTTACCTTTGGCAGTAAACTGTTGTGTGGGAACAGCTTGTCCACTGTCCATGGTCGCTATACGCAGTGTCTTGACTGTGGCTTAAGACTTACCTTTCAAAGCAATAGTAGCCTATGACTGTCATTGATTTATTCATGCACACCGCCCTTTCCCTCGATCTCGACTGTGCTCGGCGCTCTACAAAATCGCCTCATTATTATTATTTTTTCATATCTATATTTTTCAAGTTTTAGGTTTACGGATATAGGCGCACATTTAAACCGCGTCAGGTACCCTCCTGCTTTATATATGTGCATACATGTACATTGTTATCCTCACATTACTTTTGTTGTTTATTTTTAAAATGCAACTGGGTGCGGTGTGTCACCCTGATTTGTCTCAATTAAACGAAGATTATTACATGGGTTCCTGATGCAAGTCCCTCGTAAGCAGGATATCATTGTTTCACTTTGATCTTAGCCAAAAGGCCGAGAAGCGATAATGCCTCAGTTACTTCTGACGCTTGTGTATAGCTGGTCCGACCCGTTAATAAGTATCTATCCAGATCAAATTGCCCATTGTTGTTTAGGCGAAATCTTTTCAGTTGCGACAGACATTGAATTTGATCGTAAACGTGAATTTCAATTTTACCTAATTAATGCAATATGTTTGAGCATTTATAAAGAACCGAGAACCTGTCATAAAGAAATTAAAAACCCTATCTAACTTATGTTAAGATTGCGGTTTGTTGAGTCCAATAACTGCTAATAACTAAGGAACGTCATTGTTGTAAAACGACGAATAATTATAATTAGCCTAGTTTACATAACAAGGGCGATGCCAATACAAAGTCTACTCAGTTTAACGTACCAGACTTCTATTCCTCTCTGGAAATTTGCTAAGTCGGACAACCAGCAGTTACCAGCTATTTAGCCTAATGATTAGCCTATTATGTTTCTTTATTTTATTTAAAAGGCCAAGTCAAAGGATTTTAAAAACGAACCCGAATGCAATCAGAATAAAAAGGTTCTTTAGACTACGATATACATAGGCCTAGGCCATAGTAGACCGATCTTTATAGGCTAAATGACACTCGGTTAGGTCCTATCTGCGATATTATGTACGTGATACGCATAGGAGGCGAAATGGCAGCATTTCCACTAAAATGTATGTCGAAAGAAAGTACATCTATAGGCTATAATGGCTTTTAAAAACGAACTCGAGTGCAAAAGACCGAAGACTCTATGTATACACTTTAGGCTACAATATACAGGGTGGCTCAAAAAAAAACGTACCACAGGATAAAATGCGATAACTTCTCAACCGATTGACATTTTTCTCCGAAAATTTTCCAATTTGTAGGGGAATGAATTTTCAACAATCCCTGAAAGTTTCAGTTGAAACTTTTTATGTTTGCAAAAGTTACAGCTGTTCAAACTTAAAATTTCGTTTTTTCAAATTTTCGCGGAAAATGAACGTCACTTGTAGATTTCCATGTCAAATGATATCACTTTTCACTACGACCTCAGAATTTCGTTTTACACTTTAATGTAAGGTATAATGAGAGTGTACACTAACTGCCTTTACACAAGCTCAACTTCTTTTTGTGAAGCTCAGTATGGCCTTGTTGGTCGGGTCTTGCGGCAACTGACTCCACATTAGCAGCAAGACTTGCTTCAGCTGGCCAATGTTCTCCAACTTGGGATGAAATGTCTTGCAGCGTTCCAGAATAGTTCACCAGACGTGATAAGCAAGAGGACTAAGGTCTGGCGAGTTTGTTAGTCACCTTTGCCAATAAATTTACTGCATTTGATGGCAAAAATAAGGTAGCGTCATCATAATCAGCCTTGCCGTGCGAGCAAGCAGGCGCACCGTCCTGCTGGAAATTAAAACCAGATGTTAGAGCATGCCTGGTCTTCAATGAGTCTGGGTAAGAGAGTTCAGCGATGAGTTTGACATTTAGCCTACTGAATGGTATTAAATGCAGTCTTTTCTTGCAGCTGTAACACACGCCAGCGTAGCTGATACTGAAATCATGATGTGCTTTGCAAACGCAACCCTTTCGAATACCAAGCGAATTTCCTGAACATGACATTTTCCCCCGTCAGACCAAATGACAACTTCCTGCCTCTCTTCCAGCATCTGACCTTCGTTACATAAACACGTTTGCAGATAGCCTTCAAAGTCAGTGTTTAATCTAGACGTCTCTGGAGGGGGAAAGTTCCCCCCCCAGGATTGACTTTTCCCCCCCCCCCAGAAAAATTTGATAAAATGATATTGGTTTTTAATTACTATTTTCATCGTTGTTTTATATGAAGTGTTATAATATATTATTTACTATTATATGATTATTATTTATTATTTACTATTATTATATATGATACTATCATGTTGCAATTAGTATAACTTACTGTATATATTTGTATAAACACTATTTTTGCACAACTAAAAACAGATATGACATCCTCTTCAGAAAATTTGACAAAATGCTTATAGTTTTAGTTGCTGTTTACATCATCATATTACGTGAATTGTTATAACATACTGTAATATTATTTATTATTATATGGTCAATGGATATTATGTTATTATTTACTATTATAAATATGACACAATCCTGCTAAAATGAGAATAACTTAATGCTAATATTTGTACAAATGCTACTTTTGTACAACTAAATGGCTTCTCAACAGTGGTATCCTTCAAATTTTAAACTGTAGGCCTAAAATTTCAAAATGTTTGGTCCTATTATTTGAACACATATATAGTAAAACCTAAAAACAACATCATTACTACACATGGTTTCTTGAATTTGGCACCGGTAGTTTTTTGTGTACCATTAAATATGATTTCAGAAAGTATGTCCTGGTCAGCAATTCAGGACCATCTTGGGAAACAGGTTTAAACTGATATAGTGCTGAAAAGTCTGCTTAAATATAGGCTACTATTATATTCATGTCTGCATTTATTCATTAGAATAACTCGGCAACAGGAGAACTGAGCTGCTGAACTCTATACATAAAGATATTTTCATTGTAGTTATAATCATATATTATATTAGATCCTAAAACACTTTTTTTATCAGTACTGAATAGTCTAATGGAGTTGTTTTGCTAAAATAGCACCTTAAAAGAGGAGGCCTACCATTACAGTGTGGAAATAAACCCCCAAAATATTTGTTAAGTGTTGCTTATATTTATTGAAGTCCACTCTTATAAGCACTGAAAAGTGTACAGGCAGTTTGTTAAGATGACACCTTAAAATGCTGTCATTCCAATGTGGAAATTCAAAAAGTTTCTGATGGGGCTCTGAAAAAGTACAGGTATTTTGTTAAGATGGTACATGTACCTTAAAATGCTACCATTGCAATGTGGAAATTCAAAAAGTGTCTAATGGGGCTCTGAAAAAGTACAGGTATTTTGTTAAGATGGTACCTTAAAATGCTACCATTGCAATGTGGAAATTCAAAAAGTTTCTAATGGGGCTCTGAAAAAGTACAGGTATTTTGGTAAGATGGTACCTTAAAATGCTACCATTGCAATGTGGAAATTCAAAAAGTTTCTAATGGGGCTCTGAAAAAGTACAGGTATTTTGGTAAGATGGTACCTTAAAATGCTACCATTGCAATGTGGAAATTCAAAAAGTTTATAAAGGGGCTCTGAAAAAGTACAGGTATTTTGTTAAGATGGTACCTTAAAATGCTACCATTGCAATGTGGAAATTCAAAAAGTTTCTAATGGGGCTCTGAAAAAGTAGAGGTATTTTGGTAAGATGGTACCTTAAAATGCTACCATTGCAATGTGGAAATTCAAAAAGTTTCTAATGGGGCTCTGAAAAAGTACAGGTATTTTGTTAAAATGGTACCTTAAAATGCTACCATTGCAATGTGGAAATTCAAAATGTTTCTAATTGGGCTCTGAAAAAGTACAGGTATTTTGTTAAGATGGTACCTTAAAATGCTACCATTGCAATGTGGAAATTCAAAAAGTTTCTAATGGGGCTCTGAAAAAGTACAGGTATTTTGTTAAGATGGTACCTTAAAATGCTACCATTGCAATGTGTAAATTCAAAAAGTTTCTAATGGGGCTCTGAAAAAGTACAGGTATTTTGGTAAGATGGTACCTTAAAATGCTACCATTGCAATGTGGAAATTCAAAAAGTTTCTAATGGGGCTCTGAAAAAGTACAGGTATTTTGTTAAGATGGTACCTTAAAATGCTACCATTGCAATGTGGAAATTCAAAAAGTTTCTAATGGGGCTCTGAAAAAGTACAGGTATTTTGGTAAGATGGTACCTTAAAATGCTACCATTGCAATGTGGAAATTCAAAAAGTTTCTAATGGGGCTCTGAAAAAGTACAGGTATTTTGTTAAGATGGTACCTTAAAATGCTACCATTGCAATGTAGAAATTCAAAATGTTTCTAATGGGGCTCTGAAAAAGTACAGGTATTTTGTTAAGATGGTATCTTAAAATGCTACCATTGCAATGTGGAAATTCAAAAAGTTTCTGATGGGGAGGGTCATCCCTCCCCATACCCCTCCCTCTGAGGGTCTCGGCGCTACGCGCCTCACGAGCGTCCTTCGGACCCTCGATTGTCTCTCCCCCCAGAAACCTGAATTCCCCTCCCAGCGGGTGGGGACTAGATTAAACACTGCTTCAAAGTGCTTCAGGCTTCACTTTTCACTGGGTCTTTTGCTATGACCGCGCGATGTCCCAGTCTCTGTTCACGTAACGTCCGAGTTCCCATTTTATCCTCTGCAGAAACTTTGCCCATGACGTTCAGTAACGGATTCACAAACTGAGGCCTTAATATACAAAATATGACCATAATACTAACAGCTTACATAATAAACAGCTTATCTACAGCTCTTAGTGAGGTTGTATGACATTGTCATCATTTTATGTGTTGCAATTTGCCAAAAAATCGTAATGAAATCACATGTAATGGAACAAGATTCTCCGGATATTCAAAAAAACGAAATTTTAAGTTTGAACAGCTGTAACTTTTGCAAACATGAAAAGTTTCAACTGAAACTTGCAGGGATTGTGGCAAATTCATTCCCCTGCAAATTGGAAAATTTTCGGAGAAAAAGGTCAATCGGTAGCGAAGTTATCGCATTTTTTTCCGGTGGTACGTTTTTTTTTGAGCCACCCTGTACACCGTCTATTTAATAAATGCCACTCTGTTGGGTCCTATCTGTTAAGATGCACGTCGAAAGCATAGGCTACTTCTATATAGGCCCTAACATGCGCCAGATTCACACTTTTTGCCGCTCGCTTAAACCTTAAATCAAGCTGCAACGACCCTTTGCAAAGATTCATATGCACCATTGTTGACAATGGGAAATAACATTTACGCTTTTGTTCACATACATCAGTTGCAGTCTGTTTGGAAAAAATACTGCGGCTCAACTAATCGTTGGTGTAGGTTATTCCTAGGTTTGGGCATATGTTCAGACTCACATGGGAGGATTTGTATTAGTAATGTATGTGAAAACTACATGTAGCTGTAGATGTAAATGTTAGTGTAATGCGTTATTATTTTTGCAGATTCTCCCTTCGACGCGTTCCTCCTTATTAACTGTTGGGCCAAGTGACTCTTTTCGTTGCCTCAAGACAACTTTTTTTCTCTTGGTCGAACGTCCTGGGAGCCCCTCTGATTGACATGCAATGTGAGAGGCGCTATATAAATTTAGAGATAAATGCAATACAATACTGCTGATCTTAGGGAGCTATGCGTCTCGGGTCTTTTCATCCGTGACGGTATAGTTTACCTTGATCTAGGCCTATAAATTATACACTGCAAGGATAGGGTTGTCCCGCCAACTCCGAACCTCTGCGGCCCACCAAAGAAGTTTTCCTGTTTAAAACCCACCTTTTTGCAATAAGTTGTCTTGAGCTTTTGCGATTACGTTTAATCTAATCTAACCAAACCTGACCTAACCTGACCCAACCTGACCTAACCTGATATGATATGATCTGACTTGATCTGATCTAATATAATCTAATATGAACATTTGTAAATCGCTTCTCACAGCAGAGCTATTTAGAAGCGCTCTCAGCGTGAAAGGCCCATGAGTAGGGAAAGGTCTTCAAGCAGACGAGTTGCAGGTATAAGGTCATTCCACATTGAGGAACCAATAAACAATGGCGAATGTGCCCGATGCTGGGTGAATGATCTATTTATTTCTCCATTTTTATTGCACAACTTCAAGCCATCTACTCAGAGGCGCTTTTTGACTACAGCGCGGACACTGCATAAGAGTTTCACTCCGATGCGCCCAAGCAATTGCGAATGAAGGACTTGCTCATACGGATACGAGACGGCTTGAGGATGATTCGAACCTGCATGCAAACCTCTGGCTGCAAGGCGACGAAATACCCACTACATCACCGCGCCCCACAATGATGTTCGTGACCGAGGCACCAATAGATTAAGGCGGTACAAAACTAAGCTATCTTGGTTGGATCTTCTCATAAACTTTGCACAACAACTGCCCCGTGTGTTGCTTGATATTGTTGCACTGCTTGCCATTCAAGCCAATCGCTTTCTAGACAATCAGCCATTGTAGACCTGCAGGGTGAGAGAGGGGCAACCTATAAAATATGATTAATGTAAAAATCATCGGTTGAAAATACGATAGCCTTATTTTTTGAAGGAATAATCGAAAGATGCTAAAGCAAATTATTGCTTCTTAACGGTTACTTGGTACGTCTTAATGTCAGGTCCAGGCCACTGTATAGCCTACACTTAACGACACGCTTAGCTAAGCGATGAATAAGGCTCACACAGTCATAGAGATTAACAGAGGTGAGGGATACATAGACATAGACAGAGACAGGGAGAGCGGCATAGACATACAGAGAGATTGATGAAGTTATTTAAAGTAATATTGATTGCTATACTGCTCACTCTGGTTTATGTCTCAAGTTAGATATGATATAATCTGACATCCGTGAATTATGCTGATAGGATCTCACGATATCATCAGAAGTAATTTCAGCTGCTTTGTAAGGCGCCCTTGTAACAGCATGGATGCGCCATATAGGCCTAAATCGTCGTAATTATTATTATTATTATTAATTTAATTCGAGTAGTCATCATCGTTCTATCATGATTGTAGTTTCAGTTTCATCTTAACTTTTCAACAACACCAACAATACTACTGGTTATGATACTCCTACTACTAATAGGGGTTTTCAGTTTTAAATGCAGTTTAAGATGTACATGTAACATAGTCAAATTATTATCCGTTTTCTTTTTTGACTTTTTTCTCTTTTTTTCTTTTCCCGTTTTTATTCCGTTTTCATCGTTTTCTGCTTATAATACGAATTGCCACGCATACATACATGTGGTAGACCTATTATTGACAATACTGCCGAAAATGAAATAGGAAGGAACGAAATCGTAGGCCTAATCGTAATCTCCATATTTTAAAGCGCTACTCAAAAGTCAAGCGCAGAGCACCAGCTTATTCACGAGCGCTGTGTCTAGTCAGAGGGGTTGTTTAATAAGAGTTGTCCGAAGAAGATCGTAGTTCGATTACCAAATGATCAGAGGTGGCACAGTAGCGGCTTAATAAGTAGGCCTAAGTGACGTTTAGGTCGAGAATTGAAGGTGGAAGATTAGTTGAGCCGGGGTAAGAGTCCCTATAAAGAGGTGAAAAGAAGCGTAGGAAGGGGTGGAGGTGGAGGAAGAGGAGAAGGAGGAGGAGAAGAAGGAAGAGAGGATCGAGGAGGATGTGTAAGTGAACGAGGAGAAGGGTAAATGAATTCGCACATGATTTCAGCAGACGCAAAACTTTCCCTCGCTTTACCTTGTTCTGAGGTTCATGCGAGTAATTGACGTCGTGCTGTGAAAGGCGTCGCTTCCTATCACGATAGCCATGCACTCCAATGGCAACAGTATCGAAAACAGCGACACCAGAAATGAAGCGGGAAGAGAAATAGACAGGGAAAGAGGAAACAAACAGACAAGCAGACAGACAAAGACCGAAATGAGGAGGAGGCAGAGAAAGAGAAAACTGCTAACGATGAACGAATTGTGTATTAAATTTTTGTTGCTGGCAAAGTCGAAACATCAAAGACTGAGGGACGGACAGACGGACAGACAGACGGACACAGAGACAGACAGATGGATGAACAGACACAGAGACAGAGGACCGACGTAAGGATGTACGGACGGGCAGACGGACGAGCAGACGGACAGACAGACAGACGGACGAATAGACGGACAGACAGACACACAGACAGACGGACGAATAGACGGACAGACAGACAGACGGACAGACGGACGGACAGACGGACGTGAGGACGGACTTTCCGAGCAATCCACAGAAGGAATTTCGATTCGCCGTTTCCTGTCGGAGTTGATTCCATCTTTCTCATCGTCCCATTCCAATCGAGCGCCATCCATATGTTTGCCATTTTCTGTAACGATTGCTTCCTTATTTCTCCTCTCTCTCGTTCCAACTGATTGGCGCGCCCAACACGTGCACAGCTTTTGCACGGCGCTTATTTGCTCCGATGATGATGATGGGTAATGAAGAAGAAGATCGAATACAGGAAGAGAAAAAATACGAAGGAAAGAAGGAACAAGTGGAAGAAAAAGAAGAAGAAGAAGAAGAAGAAGAAGAAGAAGAAGAAGAAGAAGAAGAAGAAGAGAAAAAAGGTGAAGAGCAAAAAGAAAAAAAGAAGGAGGATAAAACTTAGATGGAGGGGAGAAGATGTCGGAAAAGGAGGAGAAGCAGGAGGAGGGGAAGAGGAAGAGGAAGATGAAGAAGAAGAGGAGAAGAAGAATTAGAGGAGGAGGAGCAAAGGTAGAAATAGATGAAAATGAGAAAGGAAGAAGAAGAAAAAAGAAGAATAAGAAGAAGAAGAAGAAGAAGAAGAAGACGAAGACGAAGAAGAAGAAATAGGAGACGAATAAGGAGAAATGAGACGAGCATTGGATGATCATGATGATCGGATGAGGCATTCAGAGTCGATGCAACTCTTGTTCTCGGCTGATGAGCTATTACAAAATAATAATAATAATATATAACAGACCACAGCGTATATATAATATATTATGTACATGCATATATAATATATATTATATATTATATATATATACATATGCGCTGAAGTCTATTTGGTTTCAGTTTCTGTATATCATCATCGCATCTTTCGCCAACCACCCACCATCGACCTCCAATCCTCATCCTCCTGTTGCTCCTGCTCCTTCTCTTTCCTTCATCCACCTCTCTATCTCTGTCTCTCTCCTCCTTCTGTCTCTGTCTCTCTGTCTCTCTGTCTCTCTCTGTCTGTGTGTGTCTCTCTCTTCTCTCTCTCTCTCTCTCTCCTGTCTCTCTTCTCTCTCTTCTATATCTGTGTCTCTGTGTCTCTGTCTCTGTCCCTCTCTCTGTCTCTCTGTCTCTCCGTCTCTCTCTCCTCTTGTCGGTTCAGTGCGTGGGCGTTGCTCTGCTCTCTGCACTCTAACAACAGAAGCCGATGTTTTGTTACAAGTTTCAGCTGTCAAAGTATGATACCGCACAATGTATTGAATTGATTTTTTGCTGCAATCATATCATGGCTCACCGATCTCACGATATAGTTAATATAGATCATGGTTCGAAGAGTTTGCCAATCATTTGTACAACCGTTTTCGCTGCATTTCTTTACCTGGCTATGTACAGGGGTCACCAAGGACTATGACGACGACAGTGATAATGACGATGATGATGATGATGATGATGATGATAAAAAAATAGTAATAGCAATAATAATGATGATTGTGAAACCTGAAGGAGGTCTGATTTCTCGGAGAATTATATTTGACTCATAAAATAATTTTTATTAATCCTAAGGGATCATTGATACCTTGGGTAAAATAATACTGGACTAATAAATTGTAGCCATGTAGTAGTAGTAATAATAGTAAGCTGATAACAATGGCAATAGTAGCAATATTTATAATAGTAATAGTAATTGTAATAGTAATCGTAGTGGTGGTAATAGAAGACACAGTAATGGTGGTAATGTGGTAATAATAATAATCATAATCATTGCAATAATAATGATGGTAATAATAGTATTGATATTGGCAATATCAATTTTTTATGTCAGGCGATGTATGTAGGCCAATGTTTATTTGGTATCTGTTTGTACGTATATAGACCTAAATGCATGTTTTTAGAAGCTGGAATTCTACCAGAAGTCGAGACACCGAACTGCGCGAGAAGTTAACCCGTGTTCCTGTCCACCGGGTAGGCACACCGTTGCATTTTTATCGGAAGACTCGTTTATGTAGCCTACGGTCACACAATCATAATTGTGTTTGGAAATTTATATATATCGCTAGTGGAAGAGACTCAAGAGAGAGACTCGTAAGAAAGCTCCTGACTTTATAAAACACAGAAACCACGATCGGCAAAGCGGTCTTCAAGCGTTTGCGGAAAAGAAGCAATTAGGTAAAAAGGAAAAGAAGAAAAGAAAAAGAGGAAAAAGGAAAACAGGTAAATAGGGAAAGATGCAAAGTAGCAAAGAGATAAAGAGTCCAAAGAGGTAAAGTGACAAAGAGGCTACGAAGCAAAGAAGCAAAGAATCAAAGAAGTAGAGCGGCAAAAGAGGCAGAGAACCAAAGAGATATGGAAGCAAAGAAGCAAAGAAGCAAATGGGCAAAAAGCGAAAAGGCAAAGAGGCTTGTGTAACTTAATTCCCTTCCTCATGTGTCCTTTTCCGTGTCTGTTGTTTCCGCTCCCACTCAATCTGCTGTCTCTGTCTCTATCTATCTCTCTGTCTGTCTCTGTCTGTCTGTCTCTGTCTGTCTGTCTGTCTGTCTGTCTGTCTGTCTGTCTGTCTGTCTGTCTGTCTGTCTGTCTGTCTCTCTCCTCTTTCTTCTTCTTCTGTATCAACTTTCATCCATTTCTCCAGTTTATGTTCTGTTGGCTCAGTTACTTGTCGAATATAAAGGAGTTGCTCTAATCACAATCGTAATCTAGAAGTTTCTAAAGCACCCAAAATAACGAAATGACGAAAAGCAACTTATCACAGGTGCTAAGTCAAAACAAAGTCGATAGGCATGCAAGATCGAAATCGGTTCCGGGTTAATGTCAGATGGTTTTGATAGGTAGGCCTATAGTGTTCAGAATTGACGGGCGAGTTTTAGACTATAATGCAAGAGAACTGTTTCTCTTCCTTTTTGCCTGAGTCAAGAAAGACTCTGAGTAATGATCTTGGCGGGCACTAAATAGATTTTGATTGATAGATTGATCGATCGATCAATTGATTGATTGATTGATTGATTGATTGATTGATTGATTGATTGAATGAATGATTTCCGCATATTGGTGATAAAGTAATGGCAGGACAAAGAAGTGCTGGGGCAAAATGGTTCGTGGTTCGATGGTGAGTAACTAGCGAAGTTAGGAGGGCTTGGGGAGAGTTTTGTTGTGTATAATTGTGTATTGTAAGTGATAGGACTTTTTCTATCCCTTCAGGTAGTTCAAACCAGTGAGCGATGTAATTGTTTTGGGCTTTCTGGGACAGCATGAGGAGAGCATACGAGAGATGGATAGCTTAAAGTTGGTGTATTGGAGGAGGTGTCTATATTCATACATCAGTCCGTCCCCAGATGATAATGCCAAGTCTTAACAGGCTAACACAACGGGCAAGAACAAGCACTGGACCATTCACTCCATTCATTCATCTATCCATCTATTGCTACTCACAACTGTTCAGCGCCATGCATCCATTCATTCATCCATCCATTCATCTATCCATACGTCCATTCATTCATCCATCCATTCATTCATTCATCCATCCATTCATTTATCTATCCATCCATTCATCCGCCCACCCATCCTTCCGCCTCCCCGTACTTTTTGAATCTACAGCCGGATTGTAGTGTCTGCTTTTATGCTTTCATGCAATCTCTCATTTCCATCACATATCGTCCTGATACATTAGCTACTGCAACAGGTGCTACGGTGTGCTAATGTAAATTCTGCCCAGGTATATAAGTCATGTAAGCTTATATAAGCCAGATTCGTTAGAACTTTCCAGAGTATAACAATCGTACGCAGGCTTTTGAGTCGCACCTGACGCAATTATTGATAAACTACAGAGTTGTTTGTCATCACAGTTCCTATACGTTAACCTTTTGTCGGCCGATTCTTCGGTCCCATTTCGGTCCATCGGTTCATCGGCCGTCCTTGAGAGCCGAATACTGGGGCGCGGTGGAGTAGGGCTATGGTCGGTACCTTGGAGCCGGAGGGTTGCGCTTTCAAATCCACATCAATCCGCCGCGTAGGGATCCTGAGCAAATCCTTTACGCGCAATTGCTCATGCGCTTCGGCTTGAAATTCCAGAATCAATGTCCACGCTGTAGTCGGGAGCGCCTCTGAATAGAAGTTTGAAGGGGCACTATAGCAAGTGCTCATATATACATACTAAGCCAATAAGATGAGTAGGTAGAGAATTAGCAAGACGAAGAGAAATTGAGAGAAAATAAAGAAATGCTGATTCATTATGAGAAATGAATGGAATGTAAAGTTGAACGGAGGAGAGGAGAAAGTTGAATAAAAGAAAAGGAAAGAGTTGGAGAATTGAAAGGTGGAGGGAATGACGAAAGGGCGAAGAAAGGTAAAATTTGGAGAAGATTTGGGAAATGAAGCTGATGTGGAGAAGAAGAAGAAGAAGAAGGAAGAGGGGAGGAGAAGATTGTATAGAGCGAATTGCTAAGTGATGTCCCGCCGTTCACAGTTGGAGGCGTTCCAAGCGGAGACTGGTCAGTGAGACCTATCATAGTTCGCTCTCCTCCGCCTCCTCCTCCTCCTTCTCAAACTCATCCTTCTCAAACTCATCCTTCTCAACCTCATCCTTCTCAACCTCATCCTTCTCCTCCTCATCCTACTTCTCCTTCTTTTCATCATACGTCTTCTTCTCC
Source organism: Lumbricus rubellus (assembly GCA_945859605.1). Lineage (NCBI taxonomy): Eukaryota > Metazoa > Annelida > Clitellata > Crassiclitellata > Lumbricidae > Lumbricus > Lumbricus rubellus. The sequence continues at coordinate 29,679,743 of OX243826.1, read as the reverse complement.
CCTTCTCCGCTTCTTATCCTTCGCATCTCTTTCTCGTCAATAGACCTATTCTCTTTCGAGATTATTTGTGGTAAATGACTCTCCACTTCTGCTCTCTCGCTGCATCAGCTGATTTCGTCAGCACTGGCATATAGGCTCTGACGTATACAATTGTACATGTGTATGTATGCATGTGCGTAAAGTAAGTGAGTATGCCTACAACTGTACATGAGTATGAGTGCATTGTGTAGCGTAAGTAAGTGAGTCTTATTCCATGAGGCGAAGATTGCGCGAACGAATTATCGCTAGGGCGGACAACCTAACGAGAAAATCATTTTTGACAAGTCTTATTTAAATGTCATGTATTGTAAACCAAAGTGCGGTGTAAATAGCTGGTCACCATAATAATACACTTAGCCTACATTTTATATGCATTATAGTTAAGATGATGCGTGTTATCTTAAAACATTTGATTTAGGATCGACTCTAAGGATGACTCTATAATAATATTGACTCTCGAGGGAAGACGTGATAGAGGGAGGCCAAAGACGAACTGGATGGAGACTGTACAAGAGGATTTGCAAGATCTTGAGATGACGTGGAACGATGCTGTCAAAGTGGCGATGAATAGAGTGGAATGAAGAAACTGCGTTAACCGATGTGCAGAGCTGCACGGGAAGGACTAAGGTCTAAGGTCTATGGATGATGTAGTCGTAAACGTTCATTACCTGGATTACCATGCGTGTAGGGCTCCACCAAAGTTGGTCTATTGGAGAGTATTCCAATCTTATCTTATCTTACATTCGTTAATGGAACCAGCTGTCAACAGTACTTTGGTGAACAAGCATTGCATTATGAAATTCTCATACACGTAAGTAAGACATAATCTATGACCAGAGGAGATCGCGAGACAAGACCACTTAGCATGCGTAGAACCCTATATTACAACAGACTAAGACTGTCCTGGGCACGACGTTAAACTGCATCCATCCTCCGTCACAGGGAACCAGCAATGTCCCTGTGCCGGTCCTAAGCCCGGACAAAAGGAGGAAGGTTTGCCAGATGGGTGGCGATACACTGGCAGGAAAGTCCAAGACGATTGAAATTCGAAAAACCACGACACAAGTGATGACCCAGATGCTTCTAGGTGTCATGATGTGGAGCATACATGCACAGGCCAGTCAGGACAGACCGGTGGAGAGAGTCGGTGGAGAGGGCATTAGACACAAAACGGGCTTGTCCCACTGGTTGTCCTTCATGCCTCTTTCGTAACATTCTCTTCAAGCAGACAAGGCGGTCCAGGCTGTCCAGCTGCTTCAAGATATAATGGTATGGAGTAGACCTGCTAGCCTGTAGAAACTGGGAGATGACACGAGATAGACTCAGACAGAGAGTGGCGTCGGACACCTACGGGCGTTGCGCCTATGGTTTGTGATGATGATGATGAAGACTGGATATACAGATCAGTGTGACCACAAATCAATTTAATAGAGGCGATGTATAAATATTATATTCGGAGGAGATTAAATTACGTTTGGATCGGATTTTGATAGACCTGTGGAATCGGTGGAAATTCTCTTAAATTCTCAACATTCTAAACGTTCTTCACATTTTCCGGATAATCGTTAATCGGTTGACATTAAACGAGTAGTCGTTCATCAACGATCATATAATATATATATATATATATATATATATATATACTTCTCCCAATCCATCTCCGTCTCTTCAACTATTCCACCTTCCAGTGTACCTACCTGTTCGTCTCTCTCTATCTGTCTCTGCCTCTCTGTATCTGTCTCTGTCTCTCTGTCTCTGTCTCTACCTCTCTGTCACCGTCACTCTCTGTCTCTGTCCCTGTTTCTGTCCCTGTCTGTGGTGGTGGTGGTGTTTTTGTCTCTATCTCTGCCTCTGCCTCTCTGTCTCTCTTTCTCTGTCTCTCTCACTCTGCCTCTCCCTCTCTATCTCTGTCTGTCCCTCTGTTTCTGTCTCTCTCTCTCTTTCACTCTCGTTCTGCATCTGTCTTTCCCCCGCTCTTCCTCTCTTTCTCTCTGTCTCTGTCTCTGTAACTGTTTCTGTCTCTGTCTTCCTCTCTGTCTGTCTGTCTCTCCCCCCGCGTCCGCCTTCCCGTCGCTTTTTCATAGGTGGTTGTTTTTCTGCTCTCCACTGGCGATCCTTTATCCTCCACTCAATAACTCAGTCCATCCATCAACCGTCAAAGGTCGATTCTCCGTATATTATATTAATAAGTATACAGCGCAGAAGAGTATACATCCTACCTGCAGAAGTACCTAGTACCGAATACCACTTGATACGGCAACCTACTGATGGTTAACGATAGCACATCCTAATATTATGGCTATTTTCAGCCGTGAAATTAACAGATGCTTAGCAGGTATAATGCGCAGATCCCTATAGTATAATAGATTGTATACCGTTTAATGTTTTATTTGTATAGATTATTCTGATTCAAAAGTACAATGTGGTCGTGCCGTTAGGAAACAAGCACAAATTCATTATCTCTATCATTTATTAGGCTACTCATTCATAGGCAGCATATACATTGTGCTGAAGCTTACACATATACACATATAAATTATATATACATATATAAATATATATAGATCTGTACATATAATATATACATTATAAATTATGTATGTGTATACGATATGGATGAGCAAACACCTTGTGATAATGGACCACACTTGCATCAAAAGCAGCAATACAAAGATTCACTTATATATTTTTATCTGATAGACAGATAGATAGACAGACATACAGACAGACAGACAGACAGACAGACAGACAGACAGGCAGACAGACAGACAGACAGACAGACAGACAGACAGACAGACAGACAGACAGACAGACAGACAGACAGATAGATAGACGAACATACGAGTATATGGGGGGGGCAATACCAGTTGCGTCTGTAACTGTACCTCAGTGTACCTGGTACAAAGAGGCACATTCATCGTGGGTTACTGTAGCCTATAGGTCTGCGATGGAGTATAGGTCGGTGATATTTGACTGAAATCGTGACGACGATGGCGGGTTATCGGCTGAATCAACTGCGGTTTGAATATGTAGGACCTAATAGAAATAGAAATAGGCCCAACGCTAAGTCAGAGGTAATACCGCTTGCTTCAGGTTGAAAAACGGACGTTTTTGAAAGAAGTTATATCTGACAGATTAACAATCAAGCATTTCTGGTTAATTTGCATTGGTTCGAACATCTAATAAAAATGTCGTCTTCCTAACCATTTAATAATCCTAGTGCAATGCTGTGCAACGTTACGGAGAAAGGTTTTTCTATAATAATGCTTTCTTATATAGACCGTTAATCTTAGTCGTGTAGAATAGTTTGGTAACACGGAGCGATTGCTGATATCGACGCCACGTACACACTGTTTACCGGTGCGAGTGTGTGGGTGTTCGTGCTCCTTTGGTAGAGGAAACAACCCCGGAAGTGGCGAGGAGAGGGAAAAGGCGGTGGAAAGAGGGGAAGGAGGAGAAGGCGAGAAGGAGGAGATGGGGAGAAGGAGGAGGAAGAGAAGGAGAAGATGGAGAGGATGAGGAGATGGGGAGGAGGAGAGGGAGGGAGAGAAGAAGGCAGAGGAGTAGGAGGAAGGGCATTGGTTGGGCCAAACCAGTGATGCGAGGATGAGAGGGAGGCGCTCTAGGAGGAGAAGGAGCAGAGGGAAGGATGAGTGGTACAGAGAAGGAGGGAGAGTAGGAGGCAAAGGAGCAGGAGGCAGAGGAGTAGAAGGAAGGGCATTTATCGCGTCTCACCTGCGTTCATTATCAGGTGTAAACATTCCGTCAAAACATGAAGGCTGGTTGTCTGGCGTATAATAGTCCTGCGAACCTGCTGCATCGTATACAAACTCGGAGCACATACGGTTAAGAAATTAGCTTCCGAATGTGAAAAGCAGAACAGCGTGAAATTGGAAGATCCCACGACGACGAAGAACTGGAAAGGAACGCACATTCACATTTGTTGGCGATGGGGAATAGAAAAAAGATGAGATTGAATCCACTTGAAGGCGCCGCATAAAACCTTGAACAAGTCCTTCACTCGCAATCAGGGCTTTTTTAACGTGCAGTTCTACACAAAATGCGCAGTTCTAAATGGATTTGTGCAGTTGTAGAAGCACTTCTCTGCCGTTAAAACTAGTTTTAAAAGGTTAAATTCTTACGTTTTGAAGTACTTTACCACGGAGGATGGGAAAAGAAAGGTTGTGCAGTTTTAAAAATTCCTTAAAAACAGCCCTGCTCGCAATTGCACATGCGCTTCGGCGTGAAATACCGAATCAGTGTCGGCGCTGTAGTCGGGAGTTCCTCTGAGTAGTTATATATCTTGAAGGGGCGCTATAACAACTGCTCATAGGCTTACATACGTCCATGTCATACATCTTGTTTATCATCGCGTCATCGGCGTTACTTCGACCTTAATCATTATCATCATCATCATCATCATCAGGATTTTCCAATGACAACACGTTTTACCTTTGGATATTCTTTGGAGCATGATAATGATCATCTTCTTTCTCGTTTATCTGTTCAAAGGTCCACATATTATTCTTCCATTAACCATACTTTCTCCACTTCTTCTGCTAGGCCAGAAGTTTTTTCTTTTCTGTTTGATGCTCTGTTTATAACATAAACACCAACAAAGCGCAACATTTACCGCACCATTAACATATCATATATCCGGATGACGGACATTGATTTAGGGAGAAAAGGCGGTTACCACCCAACTCCCGTTGGAGATACGCCTCCTACCTATAGGGTTGAATCATCACTGTTTTACAGTTACTTAAAACCTGTTTGCATCATCGTGGTTGGACTGGATACGACTCTGAATGAAGGGGCGCCAGTGGGAGAATTGGGAGAAAATAACTGGGGGGGGGGGTTTGGACAATGATCCGCTTGGAATTGAGGTGTGAAAAAACAGACTTTACTATGAGGCTCTAAGAAATACTAAGGTTGACAGTTGGAACCCCCATTCCCCCGGCAATTCTCACCCTGTTGGGCGCTATATAATTTCTTGAAATGAATGAATGCATGAATGAATGAATGAATGAATGCATGAATGCATGAATGCATGAATGAATGCATGAATGCATGAATGCATGAATGCATGAATGCATGCATGAATGAATGAATGAATGAATGAATGAATGAATGAATGAATGAATGAATGAATGAGTGAATGAATATCTGCTATACTCATAATCGTCAAATCTCAGACTCTAAACTTCCAAAGCGCAATGGAAAACAAGCGCAGGGCACCAGCTATAAATCCGCGAGCGCGGGGCACCATCTTATTGACGAGGGCTTGCGTGTTGGACGACGCGGCATCTTCGGTTGCTTTAACTCACGTGCTATAACACACGAGAAGCAACGACTTCATGATGCACTGCAGTATGGTTTGAGAAGTCGATTCGATGGGAACGAAAGGATGTGGCATACATGTAGCCTGATGTAGGAGTCGGTTATGGACTGCATCTGGAAGCCAGACTCACCGGTTAATTACACGTGCATCGATGCCATTGAACATCTGGGAAGTCTAGCATCGCATCTAAATATCGCGATTCGTAAACACACACATCCACCTACATGCCCGTACACAATCATATATATATATATATAAATATATAAGCTATATATATAGGCCTATGTACATTGTTCATGCAAACATGTACACATTACACACTAACTCACCCATACGTACCTACGCCCACAATACCCACACACATTTTACTAGACACATACAGTTTCAAACATACGCGTGCATACACACGAATACACATACATAGTGCATACACATAGGCGTACGAGGCGTGGGTCCAGAGGGGGGGAGGCAAATGCCACCCCAACTTTCGGGCAAGTCTAGTTTTCGGGCAAAAATAGTCCCGGACGACTAAAAAAAAGGTCGTCAACTTTTTTGGCCGGATAAATTTTTCGGGCAGAAGTTCAAACTTTGCCCCCCCCCCACTTCTGAAACCTCCCGTACGCCTATGTGCATACATGTAGATGTCCGTCGAGATCGAAAAGTATTTGCGGCAGCATAAATGCACGTGTTGTATTGGAAAGTGTTTACATGTACATGTAGGACATTGTAAGCCTACGCCTCACGAAACACAGGTTTTTTGTGCGTGTGAGTGTGTGTGTGTGTGTGTGTGTGTGTGTGTGTGTGTGTGTGTGTGTGTGTGTGTGTGTGTGTGTGTGTGTGTGTGTGTGAGAAAGATAGAGAGAGTTAGATGAAGGGAAGAAGGGACGGAGGGAGGGAGGGAGGGACAGAGAGAGAGAGGGGGGTTGGAAATTAGAGATGTTTCTGTCTTCTGTTCATTTTATGAGATGCAATGCGATGCGAATCAGATGCACAGGCGTCGAGAGCGGGGCTGGTTGCTGAAGAGGAAGAGGAGGAGGAGGAGGAGGAGGAGGAGGAGGAGAAGGGAAAGGAGAAGAAGAAGGAGGAATAGTAGGAAAAAGAACAAGAGGAATCAGAGGAGGAGGAAATGGATGAAGAGGAATAGGGGATAAGAAGGAAGAGGTGAATAAAGAGGAGGAGGAGGAGGAGGAGTAGGGGGATGAACAAGAGCAAGAAGTGGAAGAGGAAGAAGAGGAGGAGAAAGCAGAAAGAACGATGAAAAGGAGGAGGACTAGGTCGAGGAGGAGGAGGATAAGGTGGAGAAGGTGCTGTTGGAAATTGGTTGGGCCAAAAGCCAGTGATGCGATTAAGCATCTTTTCCTCCGATTAGCTGCGGATACTGTAGAGAGGAGGAGATGAAGAGGAGAAAGCAGAGGGTGTGTTATTTATGACCCACTAGGTCTGTCGTCAAGACTCCGAACCGTTATCAATGAAACACATCTCGACTGCGTCAAAACAGAACAGACGATGTTACGTGATGGTTACACGGTGTCGTTGTTTTTATAGCGCATTTCTGTAGCGCTATACTCCACACACAACACGGACGCGGAAAGAAGAAAATCACTCCGATGTGCACTGTATCCGACAGTGAAGCGAAACACAATTGCATGCGCAGCATAAGTGCTGTTAAGACCAAAGAGGCCCTTCACAGCGAATTGAAATATGGATTTATGATGAAACCAGATATAGGATGCGGCAACGAAAGGCCATGTGCCTAAAACTAATGCGTCAATGGCAAAGGCTTCATGATATTAATCTATTATATATGCAGGAGCCCTTAAGCAACGGCCACACATAGAAAATTGGATCTGTTGTATATCCATCAGCTGATACTTAGTTGATTTCCATTAGGCAGAGATGGATTGATGCTGAAGGGTAGCTAAGGATTAAGGACGGGGGTTGATTAGATAAGGGTAGGGTGTTATGGTAAAGATGAGCAGAAGTTAATGGTGTGTTTTGTTGCGCCTGTAGGGGCGCCTGGTCCACCCGGACCACCGGGAGAAAGTGTCCGTGGACTGAAGGGAGAACCAGGAGAACCAGGATCCATGGTAAGTCCACCAACGACAAAATTCCTACCACACACGACCAACAAAATTTTTATGATCAATCAAGAAGTTTTGGAGATAATTATAATTGTAATCGCAGTTGGACTTGTAATCAAAATTTGTATGGATCCTCTTGAAGGGCAACCCCCTCAAAGTTGTTTCTATCTACCTGGCAACACGAACGAACTACGATACAGAATAGACATTTTTCCTTTGACATTCTATAAGGACAATGAAAGACCAGGAATATCTTGTAAAATGCTGGGCAACTCATTCCTGAAGGACGGACCATTTTTTGATAAGTTGTAAGCCTACATATAGCCTACAATACATCCATTCATCCATTCATTCATTCTTTCAAGTATTTATGTGGCACATCTTCAAGGAAGCTATTCGTAGGTGCCCCCACTCCAGCACGACCAATTTGAAAAATATTGATCTTATTTTTAAATACAGATATCATAAGTATTTGAAGAATAGCTGTCTGAAAAATTAATGAAGTGATAGTACCGCATTCTTCAACGTTTATCATTACCATGAAAAATTCTGCAAGGATGTAGCTTTGGAAGATATATAATATTTTTATGCCATTAAATGCCAAGCATTTGTATACGTATTGCGAATTGCGTGTCAGTAGCTGCTAATGATATATTTTACATCGCTTCAATGCCAGATAAAATATTAAGCCACTCATGTTATCGGTTATCTTCCGTCAGATTCTTCCGCTTTCCGGTTGTAAATACTTTCGAAGGTCATTCTAATAAGGAAAGTAGGAAGATATAGGAAGGAAGGGATGGTAAGGGATGGAAGGACGGACGCACTGGCGTGCATGCGACCTGACACTACTGAAGTCTATCATTAGACTATTAAGTAGATAGACAGATTGATGGAGGAAGCCACGCAGACGTAGAGAGACGCAGAGGTAGACAGACAGATACAAGTACAGAGGTAGAGAGGAAGAAAGAGAGGAAGAAAGAGAGGTAGAGAGAGACAGAGAGAGAGAGAGAGAAAGAGAGGAAGGAGTAGAGAGAGGAAGAGAGATAGAGAGAGACAGAGAGACAGAGAGAGAAGAAGCGAGAGACAGAGAGAGAGAGAGAGAGGAAAAGGGAGAGGTAGAGAGAGGAAGAAAGAGAGGTAATGAGAGGCAGAGAGAGAGAGACAGACAGAAAGAGAGACAGAGACAGAGAGACACACAGAGATACATACAGAGAGAGACAGAAAAAGATGAATGAAGAGACTTAGAGATAGAAAGAAAGACAGGGTGATCGAATGAGACAGAAAAAGATACGGTCGAGAGGAATGGCTTCAAGATTGAAGAATGAAGGGCGGATGGAAGACTAAAGGAGTCGATAGATTTACGAAGTTATCGATGACGGATTTTGTCCAAAGTGCCACTCACGCCCCTACCGACGGACAGACGAACTCAGAGTGAAGCTGAACAGACTCGATAATAATAACGAGGAAGGAGGAAAGACAGGAGAGAAAAAGTCGAGACAAACCAACTAGACACTTTTGCCGATAATAACTGCAAATGGATTACACACTTAATGCTGATCTTCATCATAACTGACTGTCAGCCTTATCGTTTTATTTATTTTTTACTTCCGAAGGGAGAGCGAGGAACTAAAGGATTGAAGGTAAGAGGCTAGACCTATTTATAAATGTATGACTAGTTGACTACTCCAGCAAGGCATGATTTATGGGGCCACCTTTTATTCACACAATGCACATTAAATTTTATCAAGCATGTTGACAGAAGTACTCATTTGTATTGAGTCACTGTGCTAAATGGCATTCCAACCTAACTGTATTGGTATTGTGACATATTTTATCAATGCCTTACCTATCTTAATAGGATTTCTTGCCTATCTTCATAATAGTTTGACCTATCTAGCCTAACTTTAAGAGGCGCTTTATAGTAAAGTAAAGTTTATATAAATAATGAATAATAATAATGTTAATATTTATTGTTATTATTATTATGCGAGCGACAGGTACTTTGTTTTCTTTCTTCAGGGCAATCCTGGTGATCTTCCCAATCATCTGAACGATTTTGGACCAAGGTTTGGGCCACCTGGGCCACCAGGGCCTCCTGTAAGTTCCACATAATAATATTTCTTAATGGCCTTTAATACAGACTGGTTTGCAATGCGATCTGTCGCTTCTATTATAGCATTGCTCGTCTTGCAGTGCCAAATTTACTAGTTAGAGCCTTCAATGCATGGCCGCCAGCCCGTACAATGCGTACATAAGAGCAAGAGAGAGAACTTGCCCCATCATCTGGAAAATTGTCGCCAATTTTTGAAACTATGACCTGCTATATTTTGGTCTTTATCAAATTCCTTTGGACTACATGTATGTCTAGCACTAATACATAGTGAACTGAGAAATTTCTGTTAAAGTACCCGCGATGGGAATGCAAGCGATGAATGTAATCAAGGGCGGATCTAAGGGGAGGCCAATCCGGCCATGCCCCCCATTTAGAACTGCCCATGTATCGTGACCCCCATTTGGTTTCAACAAGTTTTCCAACAATGTATAATAAGCATATTTGGATTGGATGACTAAAAAAGGTCATCAACTTTTTGGCGGACAAAATGGTATAGCCTACTTTTTACGAAATTTTGGCGGATATGAAATTTTTTGTTGCACACCCAATGCCAAGAATTTTTGGTCTCCTCCGCCCCAAGTTTCTGTATCCGCCCTTGAATGTAATTATTAAGAAAATCGGAAAATCGTCGATCAACGTGAGCGATGAGAAGCAGAGAGAGGAAGCGTGTCTTCTGTTTCATCATCACATCGATCAACTTAACCCATGAGAATGTAGGATAGGATAAAATAAGAGTCGTTGTCTCAACAGCACACATGCAACACATGCTAATGATTACCTTCTGTTAAGGGATTGCCGCAGTGGGACCTCAGAGTCAGAATGATGGAATCTTTCTTACAGCTGTCAAGGCGCCTCTTCAGAAGGTGTGAAGATCCTGGTCATACCGCAGAATGTGCAGATGGCCGCTCTTTGCAGCGATATGAAACTCTGGCTCTCATGGACCGTACACGGGAACCTTAAATGTATGTACAGGGTGCGCCAAAAAAAGACCCCTAGGTTTTTTGCCAATATCTTGGCCAAAAGTAAAAATTTCGAAATGAAATTTTACAGTCTTATAGACGATTCATATTTACACATGATGGCCAGATTTCATCGAAATATTTGGAACAGAACAAAAGTTATGCCACTTTTAGGGAGGTCACCCACCGTTTTTGACGATTCAAAAACGTAACGCAACAAAAAGTAACAAAAACGTGATTTTATTAAGTCTCATCTCAAATAAATGTTGCCAAATGAACTTGGTAGTGCTTTACAACTTGTGTTCGATGTGCCTACCACCAGTGCCAAAACTTCTTTTGAGTCTTTTTGCAAAGTTATTGATGGACCTCTGAATAATCTGACAGATTTCTTATTTACCAGTTTCATTGTCATCTTACTAAGTGACTTCTCAGTGACGCGCAGCTACGCTGGCACCCTGCTTCTTTTTAAATAGTAATAATAATGATCATATGGCAATATGAAAGCTTACTGATAACAATTATTTGAGATGTGACTTAATAAATCGTGTTTTTGCTACTTTTTGCTGCGTTACGTCTTTGAAATGTCAAAAAATGGGGGGTGGCCTCACTAAAAGTGGTATAACTTTCGTTGCGCTTGACATATTTTGATGAACTCTGGTCATCATGTGCAGCTATGAATTTTGTTCAAGCCTGTGAAATTTCAGTTCGATAGTCTTACTTTTGGCCAAGATATTGGCCAGAATAAATGAATTGATTTTTTTTCACTTTTCGTTGCGTCCGGTTTTTGAATCGTCAAAAAACGGTGGGTGGCTTCACTAAAAGTGGCATAATTTTTGTTGTGTTTGAAATATTTTAATGAAATCTGGCCATCTGGTGTAAATATGAATTGTCTTTAAGACTGTAAAATTTCATTTCGAAATTCTTACTTTTGGTCAGATATTGACAAAAATCTTAGAAGGTCTTTTTTGGGGCGCACCCTGTATATGCACTTGTTGTAGCGCCTCTTCAAGATGACTACTCAGAAGCGTTCCCGACTACAGCGCGGACACAATGAGCCGAAGAGCTTGAGCAATTGCGATTGAAAGACTTACTCAAGGTCCTTACGCGGCGGCTTTAGGTAGATTCGAACCTGCAAACCTCCGGCTGCGAGGCAGCGAACGTATACCTGTAGCGAATAAACGCTCCTTAACAAACGAATCAATTAACTAATAACCTGTGTAATTATTAATACTAAGTAACAGTTAAGCTAGACAATTAATTGGCGTATTTAATAGATAATTAATAAATTGAATTGTGGCATTAGCGAATATAACAGTAGAAATCACAAACACAAATGCGCTACAAAAATCAGTCAACGCATGAGGAGGCACGAAACAGCGTTTCGCGCAGCAGACGATCGTCAACACGGTGAGCAGCCAAAGAGTCACGTGGTGGGATTCGGGCAAGAGATTCTGAAAAGAATGGCAGACATTTTGCGATTTGTCAACCAAAAACGTTAATTCAGAATGCGCCGATGACATTTATTTGAGTGTGAAAAACGGGACTTATTGTACGTTTATTCCACTGCTGATCTGTAAATCCTGGGGAACGTAGTACCTGGGTTAGATATAAATGTTCGAAGTTTAAGTCGGACTGTAATAGCGAACAAAGTCAATTTTCGCTCGGCATCGATCTTGGGATCGAGAAGACATTGCGAGAACTAGTTGCGACTGGAGTTTCGAAGTAACGAGAAGAAGTGGTGATTCGACGACGAAGCAGAAGTGAAGAAGACGTGTGAGTGGCCAGTGCTCACAGAAGTACGAAGACGACGCGGTGGTGAAACGGCGACCGAGGGCAGCCAGGGAGAAGCGACCTTTCTTCCCGTCTTTCCTTCCAATCCAGTTTCCCTGTGTCAAGAACAAGGACCTCATCATCTACTCAAGAAGGGAACTCTTGAGGAAGCTAAGCACCTTATAATATTTTAGTAGCTAAATACGCCACAATAGGTAGTTAGGGGTATTGAATATTATTTACTGTTGAATGTTGATATTTATAATATACATCAAAAATGAAATACAGCTTGTTCTTGTTGTAGGTCAATTCTAGTAATCATTCTTGATCACCCATTACGAATCCCTGAGTTTATAAAGCGTCTAGGGTAAGACCTGGTATGCGACAGTATGGGGACTCAGATTCCGGGATTTTAGTCAGCTTAAAAACTGATCTAATTGAACATTAATGACACTAGAAACAGCATAGAACAATATTGCTAGTATATTGATTTTTTGGATGTAAAGCTGAACTGATAGAGACTTGCATTTTAGAACTGTAGAGTGTATTTTAAAGAGTCCACAGCGACTGATATATTGAATTGATTTCTGTGTTCAGAAATTATATAGCGCATTTTTTGCCTATATTTTACTACTTGCTAATTTGAAGTAAGTCAGTAAGTGATGGCCAACAGTGATTTCGAAAACTGGGCGAAGATAGCCAAAGAGTTGGAGCTAAGTGGAGAGGAGCTCCGTACGTTTGTTAAAGAAAGACGGGCGGAACAGCGGCAAGATAGAATAGCAGAAAGGGCATTTGCAAAGGAAGCCGCTGAGGAATTAAAGAGGATTGAGACCGAGGCAGAGGTAAAGAAAGCCGAGTTAGCAGCCGAAACAAAGAAGGCGGAAGTGGAAATGAGACGGATTGAGGCTGAAGCCGAAGACAGGAAGACCCAAGCAGCAATGCAGGCTAGAAAGGCCGAAATTGAGTTAGAAGCAATTAGGAGTGCGGAGACAGAAGCAAGAGAAAAACGCTTAGCCGCAGAATCAGATGCTAGACAGATCCGTGAAGCGACTGAAGCACGAGAACAACGTGAAGCGACTGAAGCACGAGAACAGCGCGAGCTACAGCTAGAATTAGCACGGATTGAATCACAAGTAAGAATGAGAGAAATTGAGTCCAGAGGTCAAGACAGAGAAAGTGGAAGTGCATCATTCACAATGGTTGGTGACAATCCACAACAAGGGGAAAACAACAGGAACAACAGAGGGATGAGGGATATCAAATTCCCCATCTTCAACGAAAACAAAGATTGTTTAGACGCTTACCTGTTGCGGTTCGAACGAACTTGTGTAGCATACGAGATAAAGAAGGAAGTGTGGTCACTAGTGTTAGCTAGACACCTTGAGTCAAGAGCACTTGAAGTATACCAGAGACTGTCTGTGGAGGAGGCTCAAGATTATGAATGTCTGAAGACACAGTTGCTAAAACGATTCCAGTTAACTGAAGGTGGATACAGACACAGGTTCAAGACAAGCAAAATGGAAGCCGGAGAAACACCGACCAATTTTATTTATAGACTGCGACGCTACATGCAGCAATGGATTGCTCAAGCAGGCTTTGAACAGACCTATGAAGGAGTAGAAGAATTGTTATTAAAGGATCAATTTTACCTGACGTGCAGCACAGAGCTAAGAATGTTTATCAAAGAGAAAGGGAAGACAAGTTTGAAAGAAATGTTAGCGTGTGCGGAGTCATACATAGAGGCACATGGCTACAAATATGCAGAGGCAAGCATAAAACCAGATGTGAAATTCCACAACGAAAGGACAAACAACAGACCCTTTGAGAATAAATCCAAAGAAGGATTTGGTAACAGCCAAAACAGAGGTAGAAATGATGTCAGAATAAATCGGGAAGTGAACCGTGGTGTAAGTTCAAACAGAGGGTTCAGTCGAGAACGTGAGAACACCGTGGGACATAAAATTACTTGTTTTCTCTGCGGTGAGAACCATAAGGCATATTCGTGCCCACACAAGAATAAAGAAGCTATCAGACACACTGCAGCCGCAGTGCAAATATTCGAGAATCAGACATATAGGGCCAGACAGCAGATTGAAATGCAGAAAATGAGTAATGTTACAAAGGACCAACATAGGGTAGATGACAAGATGATTGAAGCATTACCCATGCAAACAGCTGCAAGTGCTTTGGTGACTGGAACCAATGTCGGATGCATGAATCTAGAAAACAGAAGTGAACATGAAGTAAAAGTGAACGGGAGAAATGTCAGGTGTCTCTATGATTCTGGATCAACATGTTGTATCATTAAACGTTCATTGATAGACGACACAGATTTGACGGGTGAGGAGACACATTGTGTGTTGGTCGATGGAACTATAAAGTATTTTCCACTGGCCAAAATAAACATAGAGAGTGAATACTTTAGTGGAGAGGTACAAGCGATGGTCATGGAAAATCCGTCGATGCCAGTTATAATTGGGATGATCGAAGGTATACAATACCAGATCACACATGGAAAACAGAAGGATATAATCAGTGGAGAACCAGAGAATACAATTGCTGAAGTGAAAAGCAAGAGCATACTGAGGAACAGATCTAAATCTAAAGAGAGATCATTACATGACAAAAGGTCAGTGAAATTCATTGATGGTGTAACAGTGGATGGGACGAGAGAAACAAAGACAGCAGCAACTGTTAAAACCAGAGCTGAGGTTAAAAGGGATGGTAAATACAGACCATTCAAAGTTGCGGAAAGGCCGTATTTAGATGAAACTGCTAAAGGAATGCAGAGACGGCATGAAACAGTAAATAAACAGTGGGATAAAACCAGAGACTGGAGTTACACAGATAACAGGAGGCCAGCTTTTAATAAAACGACGAAAAAGAATTACAGAAGTGAACCATTGAGATTGGTGGAGACGAATAATAAATATTTAATCACAGGTGGAAGAAGTGAGTTAAATAAGAGTCGTGTAGATCAGAATAAATGGCAGAATGGAAGAGTAGACTGGAGAAATCGAGAGAATAGAAATAAGTCTAATGAGACACAGTCAGGAAGATCCAATGAGTGGATGAATAGGAGATACATAGAGAATCCAAATGTGGATAGGAGAAATATAAAGTGGAACAGGAGTCAAATGAATGACGCAAGTAAGTGTGATTGGAGAAACTATAGACATGACAGGAGAGAGTCTAGTAGTAATTTTGGAGTTAGGTGTGACAGACCTAGTGATCTCAATTGGAGATATAGAAGTAATAGAGATGAGGTTGGAAATAGTGGAAACCATTGGAACAGTAGAACATGGTACAGAGGAGAACAAGGTGTTAATTCTGTTAGAAGACAGAATGAGAATTGTAGAGGATACAACGATGTGAATTGGAAGAAAAATTGGTTACGGAATGACAGAGAATGGTCATATCCTAACAATAATGTGGATAAATGGAGAAGTAGCAGAGATTACAGTGGAGAAGTTGAAACACAAGAAGATGTTGAGTTGAAAACTTTTGGAGATGATGCAGATGCATTGAGTTTTGGAGAGAAGCACACAGGTGAACTGGAAACACAAAATGGCATTACGTTGAATTTATACGAGAAGGTGAACAGAGATAGTAAGTCAGATATGGACAGACTGGACTGTCATTACGTGAGAAGAGGTACTGCAGATAGAAGCTGACAGTAGCTTGTGGAGAGTATTTAATTAAGGAAGTAATGTACATAAGTATTAATGTGAGATTAAGTTGAGTTGCTAGTTAAAGCAGTTTTATGAGTTGTAGTGAGTGATAAGGTGAATCATAGGATCAAGTGAGATAGTGGTATAATTGTTGAAGTTGTGTAGTAGTTAAGTATTAGAGTTGAGATTAGTTGGAATACAGTGTCTGAGTGTGATGTTGAGTCACTTAGATAAAGAAGGAGACAGTTTAGTAACTGGAAAAAGTTAAGATAAGAAGAAGTACTTTGTCTAGTGAGTAAAGTACGAGGAATAATAAGATGTTAGTGAAATGACAAAGATCATTCAATATGAGGCATAGGATGGATGAATGCCATATGTTGAGATGGTGGCATACATAATAAGTAGAATAGTAAGTTGATAATAAGTATGAGTTAAAAGTGTTGAAGCAATGTGAAGCATATCATTCGGATTAGTAAATAGTGCTTCGAGTTACAACAGACTAATCAGGAAAATTCTGCATGGAACAGAAAACCTTGAAAGTTATGTGGATGACATATTAGCCCACAATGAAGGATGGGAGGATCACTTGGAAACACTGGAGATATTTTTTGAAAGGGTTAGGGAAGCCAACCTAACATTGAAACCAAAGAAATGCTCATTAGGGTACGGAAAAATAGATTTCTTGGGTCACACGTTGAATAATGATGACATCAGTCCAAAAGAAGAGTCTGTGGACAAGATCATTGATATGCCTAGACCAAAGACGAAGAAACAAGTGAGGAGTTTCATCGGAGCAGTGAATTACTATAGAAAATTCATTCCACACTGTGCAGAAATAATGGCACCGCTAAGTGATTTGACAAAGAAGTTGTCACCTAGAAATGTTGAATGGAACGAGAAATTGGAGAACAGTTTTATGCAGTTGAAAGAAGAACTGGCAAAGGCACCAATTCTGAGATTACCGAACTTAGAGAAGGAGTTCATATTGCAGACGGATGCAAGTGGAAAAGGGATCGGATGCGTAATAATGCAGGAATATGAGGGGGTGAATCATCCCATAGCATATGCGAGCAGGAAGTTACTTGAGCGAGAGACGAGATATTCGGTGGAAGAAATAGAATGCTTAGCCATAATGTGGGGCGTAAGTAGGTTCGACAGATATTTATGCGGCAAGCAGTTTGTGATTGAGACAGACCATTGCGGATTGCAGTATATGAAAGAGGGAAGAATGAAAAATGCAAGGGTTATGAGATGGAGTCTAGCCTTGCAAAATTATTCGTTTACTATTAGATACATCAAGGGGTCCAACAATGTAATTTCAGATTACTTGAGCAGGGGACTAGAGTGATATATAGTGAACCTTTGATGAATGATAAGTTGTATATAAATAGGTGTAGAACAGTAATTTTGTTGTGTTATGTAAGGTAAAGGAAGATAGTTTATAGATTAGTTTGTTAAGTATGTGAGTAAGTTAAAGCCTGTGAACAGACTTTTGAAGGGGGGCATTTGTAGCGAATAAACGCTCCTTAACAAACGAATCAATTAACTAATAACCTGTGTAATTATTAATACTAAGTAACAGTTAAGCTAGACAATTAATTGGCGTATTTAATAGATAATTAATAAATTGAATTGTGGCATTAGCGAATATAACAGTAGAAATCACAAATACAAATGCGCTACAAAAATCAGTCAACGCATGAGGAGGCACGAAACAGCGTTTCGCGCAGCAGACGATCGTCAACACGGTGAGCAGCCGAAGAGTCACGTGGTGGGATTCGGGCAAGAGATTCTGAAAAGAATGGCAGACATTTTGCGATTTGTCAACCAAAAACGTTAATTCAGAATGCGCCGATGACATTTATTTGAGTGTGAAAAACGGGACTTATTGTACGTTTATTCCACTGCTGATCTGTAAATCCTGGGGAACGTAGTACCTGGGTTAGATATAAATGTTCGAAGTTTAAGTCGGACTGTAATAGCGAACAAAGTCAATTTTCGCTCGGCATCGATCTTGGGATCGAGAAGACATTGCGAGAACTAGTTGCGACTGGAGTTTCGAAGTAACGAGAAGAAGTGGTGATTCGACGACGAAGCAGAAGTGAAGAAGACGTGTGAGTGGCCAGTGCTCACAGAAGTACGAAGACGACGCGGTGGTGAAACGGCGACCGAGGGCAGCCAGGGAGAAGCGACCTTTCTTCCCGTCTTTCCTTCCAATCCAGTTTCCCTGTGTCAAGAACAAGGACCTCATCATCTACTCAAGAAGGGAACTCTTGAGGAAGCTAAGCACCTTATAATATTTTAGTAGCTAAATACGCCACAATAGGTAGTTAGGGGTATTGAATATTATTTACTGTTGAATGTTGATATTTATAATATACATCAAAAATGAAATACAGCTTGTTCTTGTTGTAGGTCAATTCTAGTAATCATTCTTGATCACCCATTACGAATCCCTGAGTTTATAAAGCGTCTAGGGTAAGACCTGGTATGCGACAATACCCACTACACCACCGCGCCCCACAAATGAAGTGGCGGCGCCAACTATAGCTTACAGTTTCAGCAAAGTCGACTCGCGTCAGGGTCATGGGTGTCGAAATTAAATAAAAGAGGATCTTATATTTTCAACGAGTTTTTGGCAGGTCGTAAGGCAAGTCAAGAGTAAAATAGACAGGTCATTGGCAGGTCAAATGCCCTGCTGCGACTTATTGTGGCGCCGTCACTGCTTATAGTGCTTAAATGGTAGGGCAACATTCATGTTTTGCAGCGGTAGTGAATGATGTTATCCAATCGATTCATTTAAAACGTTGTGCCCGCAAGAGGGGCATTTGAGCCCCTGGAAAAATGGAAACTGTAGGCTGCTATTTTTGATTTTTAGCTTATTTCTTTGGTCTACAGATGCTATTGATGCGCACAGCGAAACCGAGAAATTTGCATAAAATAGAAACCTATACAAAAAATACCAATATTTATATGTGTTTCTGCTCAGCGTTTTTCAAGATCTTGCTAAAGAGAAATTAACGGTATCTTACCCCTCTGCTACCACTCCTGCAAAAATATCTGGAGCAACTATGACTGAAAGCTAAACAGGGCCATGGTCATCTATGCAGTTGGCTTATATTGCTATATGTTACTATAGAAAATCATGTAGATTTACATCTTCATTTACTCTAATTAATATCCATATTTTTTCAGGGTTCGAAAGGAAGTCGAGGTTACCCAGGATTTCCTGTAAGTAAATTGGATGCATACGAATATATAACGAGCAATTACTTGAGACTTTAATTAGAATTCTTTATTGATTCTGTTGGCTAATGAGCGGTTCAGTTAATAACCTGACTGATTAATTATTGTGTGTCGAGTAAAGATTTATGGTGATGCGGTTAGAAGGACGGTGTCCAGGCAATTTCGAGCAGGCAATTCAGAGTGGACCGACGAAATTGTGTTGCTTAAATTATAAGCTGGATTGATGGAAATATTTTTGCTTATACATGTAGAAGTCGGACTGATGAAGATAGTTCTTTCCATAATAAAAATTGGATCGATCAAAGTATTGTTGCCTCAATAGAAGTTGGATTGATGAAAATAGTTCTTGCTTCAATCGAAACTAGATTGACGAAAGCATTGCTGTAGCCTATTTCAATAGAAGTTGGATTGACGAGAATAATTTTTGACTCAATAGAAGTTGGATTCATGGAAGCATTAGCCTATTGCTTCAATAAAAGTTGAATTGATGGAAATAAAAAATCTTGCTTCAATAGAAGCTGGATTGATGAGAATAATTCTATAGGCCGCTCCGAATGTTCCGCTCCGAATGTTCCGCTCCGAACTGCCCGCTCCAAATTGCCCGCTCCGAACGGTCTGCTCCGAATTGTCCGCTCCGAATTGTCCGGGAATCAAAAAAGACTGGCACAAACAGAACATAGATCAATCATGGTCTATTTATGCATTTTCTATAGCGACCTTTGCCTCATATTTAGCCTACTATTGTTTTCAGTGATTTGCAAAACCTTTTAATGCCGTCTGCTCCTGTAAATTGGTGCCACGCCGTGTCCTTCTGTACAGACTGTGCTAGAAAGTCACCTTTGAGCGCTACTACATTTTTTAGATAGGCATCTTTTAGTGTATTATGGGGAATGTAAAAGAAAAGAATTTATTGTGCGCATCTATAAACAAAAGCATTGGTAAACAGGCGTGGTCCTGAGGAGGGAGGAGGATGTGTTAACTGAAGCGGGGATAAAGCAGCATCACTCAACAATTTTTTCTGCACTGAGATTCTAGTCTTAGGTACAGAGTTGAAAGAACAACACTGTCTTTATTGTTATGCATAATGCATATGTGTGCGATAATATCTCTCTGTGCGTACACATTAATATTGTGTATTGATTGTGTCTCTGCACGTTTGTGTTTATATGTCTGGCACTTGCTCTGTCTCTCTGTCTCTGTCTGTCTCTGTCTCTGTCTGTCTCTATATCTGTCTGTGTCTGCCTGTCTGTTTCTCTCCCTCTCTCCTCTCTCTGTGTGTCTTTCTGTCTCTCTCTCCTCCTCTGTATTCTGTTTCTGTATAGTCTTAGGCACAGAGTTGAAAGAACACCACTTTATTGTTATGCCTATGTGTGCTAATAATTATGTCTCTCTGCGTGTGTTAATATCTCTCTGTGCGTACACATTATTATGTGTGTATTAATTGTGTCTCTGCACGTTTGTGTTTATATGACTAGCACTTGCTATGTCTGTCTGTCTCTGTCTGTCCCTGTCTGTCTTTATATCTGTCTGTGTCTGTGTCTGTCTGTCTCTCTCTCCCTCTCTCTCTGTGTCTGTCTCTCTCTCTGTGTCTGTCTCTCTCTTTCTCCGACTCTCCCCCTCTGTATTCTGTCTCTGTCTGTCTGTGTCTCTCTGTTTCTCTGTCTCTGTCTATGTCACTGTCTATATATATATATATATATATATATCGTTCTCTCTCTGTGTGTATTTCTATGTCTATCTGTGCACTCTCTCTCCCTCTGTCTCTGTCTGTCTCTGTCTGTCTGTCTCTCTGTCGGTCTCTCTGTCTGTCTCTGTCTGTCTGTCTCTCTATCTCTGTATGTCTGTCTGTCTCTCTTAATGTTGTATCCTTGTGTGTTAATATGTTTCTGTGCATGTTCGTTAATATGTCTGTCACTACATGTATATGAGTTAGTTTGTCTATGTGTATTCGCATATGTCTTTCAGGGTCCGATTGGACTTGATGGCCAACGAGGTCCGTCAGTAAGTCTCCTTTTTTCACTTATCTCTCTTTAAACTAAACATCTGCAATGCGACTGAAATCGATTTTATTATGACAGGAAATTCCATGTGGGGCGCGATGGTGTAGTGGGTATGTTCGTGGCCTTGCAGTCGAATGGTTTCAGGTTCGAATCCACCTCAAGTCGCTGCGTAGTGACCTTGGACAAGTCCTTCACACACAATTGCTCAGCGCTTCGGCGTGAAACTCCGATGCAGTGCCCGCGCTGTAGTCGGGAACGCCTCTGAGCAGTCAGCTTGAGGGGTGCTGTAATAAGTGCACATACATAGATTACATGTGGAATCTTGTGAATGATTTCACTAGTATTTGGTACAACTTTTATTTTATTAAGATGGTTCATAAAGGAAAATAATTTTTAGGTAAATATGATTTAATTTTAAAATATCGTTTTTATCAGATGCTGGTAGCCTACAATCGTCCAGTTTCATTTCTTCTTTGTGTTGAATTGCTTATTGTTCTGGGATATAGAAGGGGCGCTATATAAATTTTTATCGATTGATCGGTTTATTGTTGTCTATTATGATGAACACGTTTTGACTAAGCAATTGACATCAACACAAAAGAATTGCTTTGCTTTCTGTAGGGTCCTCTAGGAATCAAAGGCGATAAGGGTGACAAGGTAAGCCAATAGAATCAAAGGCGATAAGGGTGACAAGGTAAGACAATAGAAACAAAGGCGATAGCCTAAGGGTGACAAGGTAAGACAATAAAATCAAAGGCGATAAGGGTGACAAGGTAAGACAATAGAATCAAAGGCGATAAAAGTGACAAGGTAAAACAATAGAGTAAAATAGAAGGTGAGATAATAATTAATAGATGATAACAATAGAAGGAAAATTCATAAAAACAAACAATAAATCGTAACATAATAGATGACAGCAGAAGTTAGGATGATAAAAGGCAATCGAAGGTAAGATTAATTGATTGATTGATTGATTGATCGATTGATTGGTTCCGAAAATTTATATAACGAGAAAACCTACTCAGAGGAACTCTTATAGAAGGCAATAGATGACAATACGATAGAAGGTATCGGTAAGACAATGTAAAGTTCCATTTTATAATGCATAGGCCTACACAGTACACACTAAGCTTAGTACAATATCCGTAGGGTTGGTATTAACCATGGCAATCTGGTATCGCTCATCGCCATTGCAATCGGTTTGTCCAATTATTTTTTCGGTGTCTAAGTACCCCGCATGGCAGAGGAGTAATTTAAACAGTCCTTCTCTTTCAAATGCACTTAAATTCTCCTTCTGATTACTCGCTCCACACTTTTGTCTGTCAGCCTCTCCACTGACTATTCCAGGATGGCTGATCCCAACAAGGATCATAATAATATCAATTCCTATAGATACCACAGATAGATATCGTCATGAATAGGGTTCATTAATGAGTCTGATCGGACTTGCGTATAGGTCTATGACCCATTTTGTACTGTAGAGAAGAACTTTACAGCCTGAACTTGAGTTTGTACATGTCCCATTACAATATTACATTACAATATTGCTATCGTGCATGTATTTCTTACATTAGAAGACAGAAAGTAGAAATGTAAGAAGCAGGCGTGCATTTGGCCTTCATGCACAAATAATAAAAAGCACTATTTGCAAGATTGAATTTTTACGTGCGCATATCGCTTCATGGACTGATTCAGCGTCTTTAATATTGTAAGTCCGACCCAAATGAGCTCTTGCACATAGACCCCATAGCCGGCACCAAACTACTCGACCGCACTATGGTCATCTAATGGGCAAGTCCACTTGGGAATTCAGATGCACTGTTTAACTGGAGGAGGGCCAGTATTTAATCGGAGAAGAGCCAGTCCAGTGTTGCACCCCCCACCCTTAAGATTTAGCATATTTGGTACTAAATCTTCCTAATTGCAAGCAAAAGAACCGTACCAATAGGTTCATTACGTAATTGTAGGCTATACTTACCCTTCTCCCGTCATTGAATTAGACGTAGATGGAAAACTGTTTTGCTACATTGTGTAAATATACTAAACATGGTGTTATGTACGATTGAAAGATACAATTACAAATTGACATGTAATTAAAATGTGCCAGCTGAGAAACACTTATTTTTCAACGTGTTGAAAGTATAGGGTGTCTCGATAGGTCGTGAACGATTTTGAATGCAGATAAATATATGTTATACACAATATAATGTGGAAAGTTTTATACTGGCGGATAGGTTATTCAAATGAAAATGTTAATATGAAAAAATTAGATCAGTATCTCACTGAATAAAATTGTAGCGCCAATATCCGTGACGTCATCAAATTCGTGCCAAAAAAACGTCAAGTTAAGCCGAAAACAATATTGTACGACCATCATTGTTAATCCACACATAATTAATTAATACAAATTAGCATTTAGTATTTAATAATGTTTCCTTTACTCTTTATTACAGCCTCAAGTCGATTAGTCATCGAGCCAAATAGATTTTTCAGAGTTGTCAGAGGTATATATAGGCTAGGCCTATCGATGTCCATGCCTTACGAAGCCGACGTTTTAAGTTGTTCAGTGTCTGGGGTTCGGGTTTGGCATAAACAATTGGATTAACAAAACTTCTCATCATTCCAAATAAAACTTCAGTCACTTCGACTTATTACATCAATGAGATACAGGAGAAAGAGGTCAAACCCGCATTCCAGGGAAGTGCAGTCTGCGCTCAGTTAACAGCCACACAAATGTTTCGTAATAACGGCGACGGATTATTTCAACAAGACGGTGGACGTGCACACACATCAAAGAATGGCTGAACAAGAATATCAATGGATAGCCTACAACTCACCGAGGGACTGACCGCCTAATTCGCCGGATTTGTCACCAATGGAAAATGTTTGCAGTATTACGGCGGCAACTGTTTATGCCGATACCGAACACCAAACGACCTTAAAACGTCGGCTTTGTAAGGCATGGACATCAATAGGCCTACCTCTGACAACTCTGAAAAATCTATTTGCTCGATGACTAATCAACTTGAGGCTGTAATAAAGAGTAAAGGAAACATTATTAAATACTAAATGCTAATTTGTATTAATTAATTATGTGTGGATTAACAATGATGGTCGTACAGTATTGTTTTCGGCTTAACTTGACGTTTATTTGGCACGATTTTGATGACGTCACGGATATTGGCGCTACAATTTTATTAAGTGAGCTACTGATCTAATTTTTTATATTAACATTTTCATTTGAATAACCTATCCGCCAGTATAAAACTTTCCACATTATATTGCGTATAACATATATTTATCTGCATTCAAAATCGTTCACGACCTATCGAGACACCCTATATAAGCAACATTTTATTGGCTGACGCAGCAAAAACAATGAAGTTCCATTATGACGTTTCTAAAAACAAGGTATTCGTTATTTCTTTATTTGGTAAGATATGACATCTATTATGAGAAAGCCTCTCGAATGACGTCATATGACTGACGCTAGAATACTTCCATCTTGCTAAACTGCCTATGTATAGTCCGCATCATATCTCAAAAACAGCGCCGCAGCGACGGTAATGAACCGGACATCCCGATACAGAGTCTTCTATGACGGTACTGTAATTGTGCAATAGAAGGCTCTGGCCCGGTATTTACACAGGTGAGAAATTTCAGACATTACCGGACATGGCTACTACCGTCTGAATCCAAACGGTCGTGACATGGCTGTGTGGTAAATAATTATTGCAGTGACACTCACTATCATAGATCGAGTACCCGTGACCAGGCCCGCAGAGAGGGGAGGGCAAGGTGGGGGTAAATGTCCAGGGCCCGGCGACTTTTAGGGGTCTGGGCTAAACTGATTATAATTATTATTGTTATTAATATTATTATTATTAATTTATTATTAATATAATTATCATTATTATTATTATCATTATTATCATAGACAATGTAGACAATCATCATCATCAACATCTTTTGCAATTTTTATTATTATTTTTTATTAGAAATGCCGATATTATATAATATAGTTGCTGCTGTTGGTGATGCTTTTATTTTGTTGACTGATTCCATTCCAGGGAGCATCATTTATTGAGAAGAAGGAAGCAGCGCTGGAAGATGACGATGGAATTGTCTTGGATGACCTACCAGCGTCCAAGGTCATTCCATGTTCATTGTATTCGATATTGCCAATTAAAGAGACATAAGTTTAGGCTGGTCTGAGATGGGTGAATTTGTTTATTGCACACAATCGTGAGACAGTAAGTAAGCTTAATGTACAATAAGAGCCAAGAAAAGCTAGCAGCTTTTACTGCCTATGACCTATCTTCTTCTTTTTGTTTATTCTTCGTCAGAAATAAAATCATCAAATTCTTTCTTTGTAAAATCTTCTTTCCATGCCTCACTTCCTATCTGCTGATGCTATTGATTGATTGATTGATTGATTGATTGATTGATTCATTCATTCATTCATTCATTCATTCATTCATTCATTCATTCATTCATTCATTCATTCATTCATTCATTCATACAAGTATTTCCTCTTCAAGGAAACTACTCAGAGGTGCTCCCGACTCCAGCACTTCAATAAAGAACAGTTTTCAAGTGCTTATAGAATGTGTCAGAGAGTGATCTAAGGAGCAGGCACAGCTCAAAAGGGAAGCCATTCCACTCCGCCGGGCCGCATATAGGCATTCCGTACCCGATTTTGTAGCATTGCAGGACATAACGCTTTTTCATTGGCCGGTTCAAGATTATGAATATTCATAACCAATGACGTGTTTAGTGCCTTCTCGTGCGCTGTTGTTTCTGCTGCTGTTGGCATACGTGGAAAAATGGCCGATTGCGGTGTGCATAAAGTTTTATGGAGTTTCCATTCGGTAGTGAAGTAGGCTAATCTAAGTGTGAAGGTAGACTTCTAATCAGAGCAAAAATAAAATGCAAAGGTTACGCGTTGTTACGTGCGTGCCAGCGAATATGTCATCCACCAACTCATCGCTTCAATAATACGCTGTGGTCAACAGCGGTCAGTTAGGCCTAGGCCTATATGTGATTCATCAGGCGTCTACTTCGTTGAATCAACCGCCTCCTGCGATAAGCTTACCAAAAATCAAAACTGCGCTACAGAAGTCATTACATTAGATTTGACTAAACTTCAGTTGCCTAAATTCGCACCAGTTGAAATTAGTGTTCCACACATTCCCAATTGTAACTTTAAAAGTTCTAGATTTATTCAGTTTTCGTGAACTGTCTCATTTCCCATGCCTACTGTTCGACAACCAGTAATATTTCGAGCTTAAGCACAGTATGCCTAGTTCATGTCAATCTCAGTTCTAGTGAAAATCATCTTAAATTTTAAACCTATGTGTAGTCCATGCGCAATTGCATAGGCCTATTATAGGCCTAGATAAGTTTTATTCCGAAGTGAGACGGTTATCTTCATTCAAATTATTCAAATTAGATTATTTTGAATCATGAATCAGAACCCTTTGCATCTACGTTCGCAGACCTTCTAATTCCACGTTCTGACTTCCTGACAGGAATAGATTTGTAGAAACACTTCTGTGCAGTTAAAAACTAGCAAAAAAGGTCATTGTCCTCCAATTGGAAGTAATTTACCATGGAGAATGGGAAAGGAAAGAAGGGGTTGTGGCGCTATGCAGTTCTAAAAATTCCTTAGAACAGCCCTGTAAGAGTGAACGTTACTGCTGAATTATGAATAACCTAGGTAGGCCTACCAATAAAAGCATTAATATGAATGCAAGTAGCCTTATGGCTTTACATAATAGAAAGGCATTTGCTAAAAACATCAATGTTGCTCTGTTATCATTGCTCATCAATAAATAATATTATCTTCATTCAACAATACGGTTGACAGGCCGCAACCTATATTAGTCTAATGACAACTTGTCACGATTCAGACATTCCAAAACATTTACAGCTGGACATACCTGCCAATTGCTTACATTTTAAATACAATTATTATTACACTAAAATCGGGTGTTTAAATTTTTTGGTGAGGCAGCTATAATAATAATTTTCCTCTTTTCAACAATTCGGTTGAAAGACCGAAATCGGTTACAGTGTATAATTATGCAGTTGAAACAGTTTGCAGGAAATCAGATTACAGAAGACATAAATCTTAACTATATTATAGCTGAACAGACAGCCTGCAATAGGCTACACGGAGCTAACAGCAGCTTAATTACAAAACATATCCGCCCAATAATAAATCACACAACGCAGCTTTATCCCATTATATGCAAAACTGTTTGGTGTAGGCTATCTATCTATTAAAGCACTTTATAAATCTTAGCAGGTAACTGACATAATTATAGCATACTAGGCCTAAACATAATAGCCTAAGATTATTGATATTGCCAACGCAAGCCGCAATGTCTGTAAACAAAACGTGCTTAATGATGTCACTGGTTATGAATATTCATAATATGGGATCGGCCAATGAGAAGCGCTTAATGCTGACAATGCTACGAAATCGGGTACGGAATGCCTATATGCGGGAAAGCCACAGAAAAAGCACGACTCTGACTATAATTGATGTTTGATATTTTTCTTTCGTTTCTGGTTCCTGACTTTTGGCGTTTGCTCTCTTTCTCTGTTTCGTTCTTTATTCATTTGTTCATCCACCCATCTTTAATGACGTCCAATTTCATCGTCATCGTGACAGTAGACTCTACCAAATTCTATAGCGCCGCTACAAAGCTAAAATAGCAGGGCACCAGCTTATTTTCGAGCGCTGCGTCCTATCAAGTGCAGGTTAGAGTCCGTTTGTCAGAGAGATCAGGAGAGAATAGATAGATATCAGGTCGAGTTTCGTTGAAGACGTGAATGGCTGGAAGGCGAGGATAGGTAGGATTATAGAAGGAATTATTGTAGAGGAGGTTAGACTTCAATTCGGAGCGGAAATTCATTCTGGAGATTTGTTACTACTCTAGCAACGCTCCCGACCCAAGGAACGGTTTTAAAGCTGCGGTGAAACGGCGCATCTGTGCAAACCATAGGCCTATAATAGCATGGGCGCCGGCATAAATATTTCCAGGATGGGGCAAAACACAATGGCTACGCATTAATTTTTTTAGCAAGAGCTGACAAACTCAAAGCAGAATATTAAGAGCTGAACTCATGCAGGCTACAGCGCCTCTTTCTTCACCGTCGGCTGAGTCCGGCGCTCTACACATCGTTTTATTATTTTATTCAATTTTTGTTTTAATTTTTTTTATTATTATTATTTTATTATTATAGGCTTACGACCAGTTACGGTGCGCCAGAGGCCCTCCTGCTTTACTAGGCTTACGCGGTTTTAACCGACGCCAGCGGCCCAGCAGGGAACCAGCTAATTATTATTTCACTTTGATCTTAGCCAAAAGGCCGAGAAGCGGTACTGATCACAAGCTGCTGGAGTTTATATAGAGTAGGTGTGAGCGTTAAAAAAAGTATCTAACAAGATTTTCAAATTTTCCAATTGTTTAACTAAACTTGACGTCTGCCTGAGACTGACTTTTAACGTACACGTTCATTGCAATTTTACACAAATTATGCGTTATATTCAAGCAGCTAAAGAAGAACACAGGACCCAGTATACGCAAAGCAAAATTCTTCCTATCTAAACCATGTTAAGATTTCGTCCGTGCAGACGCCATTGCACCTCTAGCGGATAACCGTTATACTTCGTGCTTAGATACGAAAAGTTGGTATCCAAGCGTGACGTCGTACATACCATTATAATTGCGCGTCGATTTTGCAGTGCAAAATAATGTTTACGTTAGGTAAATTGGACTCAAGAATGTATAAGCTTATGTTTTTTTTATTGTATTCGAGCATTAAATTTTGTAAGGCGTCTATTTGCGGCACAGGGTGAACCGTTCAGAAGCGCTCCCAGTGTCCCTTGAGAGCAGGCGCAGGTTTTGAGAAGATTGATTGAAGGAAGAAGAGAGACTGCCCAAAAAGAATGGTAGAGCGAACAGAAAGAGAAAGTGTGTATTAAAGCAAAAGTCCAATTGAAACAAATTTATTCATTCATTCATTATGGAGATTTATATCGCACCCCTTTAAGGCAACTACTCAGGAGAAAGCACAGAGTGATGTTTAAGAGCATTTGTGCTCAGAGGAATGAAGCGTTCAATAATTTCATACATTTATTTAGCGCTTCTTCAAGAGTATCTACTGAGTCACTGAGTGAAGGAGCGTAGAGCACGACACCATGTACAACCAGAGCATGGAGTGAGAGAGCGAGGTAGCTCAAGCATGCAGGGACCCAGTATATAATCAGCGGAAATCCTGTGGGAGCATGATGAAGATGAATTTGAATGATTGGCATCGATATACATGTACATGCAATGCAACACATCTATTCCGTTTCAACGACTCACAGTAGATTTCTATGATTGAGATCTTCTCGATTCTTCTCCGTTGGTAATTAATTCCATCTGTGAGTATTCGCAGATTCCCGAGAGGTTTCGCTTTCCCCGTTCTCACCACCCACTGCAGGTGCCAACCATTGCGGCACTCTTTGAAACTCAAGACCGTAGTTAACAAGATGTCTTGGCTGGATACGTTCATATTGACTTACCATCCCACAGCGGATTGTGTATCTGTTCTCTGATTTGGTGTGGCCGTACTTTCTATGGGTACCGCCCGTGCATGCTTAAACAAGAACTCTGGAGCGCAACTTTTGTGTGTGTGTTCAAACTCCGCCAATGTTTTACTCCGACAGTGCCAGTCCCAAGCTTGATAAAGGAGGAGGGCGACGCTAATGATCTCTGTTATCAAGCAGTGTAGCTATACTAAAACTACTCTGTGTATTCAGGAACTCAGTGCTTTCCGTTCCTCCACCGAGGGTAGACTTCTCGTTCCCAATGCGCGTACTGCTCTTCAGGCCCGCCGAGAGGGGGGGACAAGGGGGCAAATGCCCAGGGGCCCGGCGACTTTTAGGGGCCCGGAGGGGGCCCGGGCTACAAAGATTATAATATGTTTCATATGTTGATTACGGGCGGCGGGCCCAACCTATAATCACTTATATTATTACTTAGCCTATTGTTTGATTTATGTTGTTTATTATAGCCTAACTGTCCCTAACAGGTTATTACTGTTACATAACTACCGTACCGGTACCATTGTTTTAAGTTTCAAGCAACTGTCCATTAGCCTACCTTACTTAGACCTATGCACACACGATCGCTAATAAGAAACGGTCCTCCAAGACATTCGAACAATTTTCCAGGCAATGAAGAAAGAGCATTTCCAAAGTGCATTTTTAGGTTCGCAGACAAGATGGAGAACTATAGGGCTTGTATACGGTTCTTAGCCTAAGACAGAGGACATAAATTCCAGGGTATTATTATTAGAGATATTGTTGCAGTTCAATCCAGAAAGGTTGCTTGCGATAGCCATATTATTTGAAAATTAAATTCTTAACATTAAAAACTGATTCAAACCATAAATCATTAGCATACTTTCATACTCACACCATTGTTATTTTTATTTGTTTTTGTGTAAATTTGCTCAAAATGCCTAAAGATAGTTTCAGGGCTGTTTTAAGGAATTTTTAGAACTGCACAACTCCTTCTTTCCTTTCCCATCATTCATTGTGAATTACTTTCCAATCGGAGGACAATGACCTTTTTGCTAGTCGACCATAGGCCTATACCTTAACTATTAAGTATAGCTACATAGGAGAAGTGCTTCTACAACTGCACATTTTGTGTACAACTGCACGTTAAAAAAACCTGGATAGTTTGGGGCCCATGATTGTTCAGCCTAGGGGCCCGGAATTTCTGTCGGCGGGCCTGCTGCTCTTAGTCGGCAACGTGCTTTCTCTGTTGTTGGCCAAATGGCGTGGAATGGATTCCAATTAGCATTACGACGTATGCCTAAAGTTTACTCAGATGCGGTTTTTTGCAATCTTAAGACCGTCCTTACTAGCCTGGGTTGGGTTGTGTTGGGTCGGGAACGCTTCTGAGTAAAAAATCTAAAATAGGAGCTGTATAAAGGAGGGGAAGAAGATACATTGAATGAATGGATGGAAGAATGGATGGATGAATGAATAAATAAATGGATGAATGGATAAATGAATGGATGAACGAATGAATGTATGGATGAATGGATCAATGAATGAATGAATGAATAAATGAGTGAAGGAATGAGTGAGTGAGTGAGTGAAACCTTTCCTATCCTTAGTTTTGGAAATTGGTTTTTCTTTTATCTAGTCGACAAAACGATCTGTTAAGCTACACGATGGTTCATTTGGTTATGCGGAAGTCATCACTGTTAAGGTAATTAATTAACAATTCATTCCAAAAGTTATCATTATTATCTTAGGCTCCGGCCATTTGACTTCTATAGTGCAAAGAGAACTATTCTAAACCATTGATGCAAAGTCTGCTTAGCTAGAAAATTCTGGCATAGGTTTCTACCTGTCAGTGCATGTGCATTCATAACATATACCTAGAAGCAGGATGGGGTAATTAGACGAGTATAGAATAGAAAGAATTATGCACAGGAAGCAGCGATTCCAATTTTAAATTTAATATTTAAAAGTAGTAGAACTACTTGCTTTTAGCTTCTGACTGTAGTTCATGACTATTGACCGTTATTTCTCTTCGCGGGCTACAAAACTTCTTCTGTTCTGACCTTTGTTGTTCTTCGGATTTGTTCTCTGAACAACCGCATATATATATATATATATATATATATATATATATATAAGATTAGCATCTGCCTACAAGGATCTCTGTTTAAAGACGCTACAAAGGTTTTAGCAGTTTATCTATAAGCACGTTACTGTACGTAACGGATCCAATGATACCGGTCAATGAGCTTAAATGGTGTCTGATTAGAAGCGGAAGCAAAATTATATCGAAGTGGGTCTGCTATAGATAATCTTTTGGACAACCCTTCTGACTAGACACAGCGCTCGTGAATAAACTGGTGCCCTGCACTTGACTTTTGAGTGGCGCTCTAGAAATTTCGATTTTACTGTTACGAAAATAATAGGTCCTATCACTCAAGCGTCGGATCTGTAGCTGCCGAGTTTTGATAATATATTGATTAATAGGTCTAGTTTACACTTGTAAGGTATGGATAGCATAATAAATTAGGTATCTAATCGTCTAGCAACCGTTAATCTACTGCAGAGAATATACCAGTCAACGTATTGATCTCGAACGCCCAGATCCCTGTAGTCTACATGTTTGTTTACATACAGTGAGTTTATTCAAAAGATATATGAACATGTGTGTAGGCGTTGACGAAAGAAGATCACTGATAAAATCTTCAGATGCAGGCAGAAAAACTGGTCGGGTCACATCATGAGAGGGGGGGAACTCTCTTCTAAGAACCATAATTTAATGGAAAAATGGTGGGCAAAAAGACACGAGGAAGGCTGGTGATGATGTTATTGGACTGGATGATGATGATGAAGGGTGAAAGAAAGTTGAGGGAGAGACCCGTAAATTGTGACGAATGGCGCGATTTGATGTACAAACCTTCTGCCTATAGAAAGTCAGAGAACCAAAGAAGAAGTAGGTGTTGACCGCGTGTCTGTGCGAAAAGAAAGGTTGGAAAGGTCAAACAATTAATGACACTGAACAGAACAGCAAGAGAGAGACAGAGACAGAGCGAGTGAAAGAAGGACATACAGCATCGCATAGAACGGGAAACGTTTAGAAAAGTAGAGAAAGTGTGCGTGAGAGAGAGACAGACAGGCAGACAGGCAGACAGACTAACAAAGACAGACAGACAGAGACAGCGAGTTACAGTGCAGGGCAAAGAGACAGCAAGGTATAGAGACAGAGATACAGAGAGAACGAAAGCAGGACAGTATAGAGTGGACGCACATGTATAGGACGGGAAGCATGCAGACCGGCAGTGAAAATGAGATGAGAGAGAGTGCAAAACAGAGAGACAGAAAGATACAGAGACAGAGAGAGATAGAAAGAGAATGAAAGAAGAAGTATAACATCTATATAGTGGAGTACAATATAGGACGGGAAGCATGTATAGTGAAAATGAGAGAGACAGTGTAAGACAGAAAGACAGAGAGACAGCGAGAGATAGAAAGAGAATGAAAGGAGAAGTAAAGCATCTAACAGACGCATAGAACGGCAAGCATGTAGACATTGAGTTCAAACGCAAGACAGAAAGAACTTGAGAGAAGAAGGAAGATGATTGAAAGTCATTTCGTCTGTTTTCAATCTGCGATGATGAGTTTGGATGAAGCAGCCATGCAATGTGCGACACATGTTTTCGTTTACCTAAAACGTTGTTCGGTTCGTTCTGGTGATGTCTAATCGACTGCGTCTGCTGTTGATGATCATCTTCTCTTCTTCTTTTATAGGGAACTGTTTATCAAGTCATCACTCTCAAGGTAAGTCATCACTCAAGGTAAGACTGCAGAACTCGCAAGGTAAGAAATCAGAACTTTAGGGGTCTATAATTCAGATATTCCAATCGTCGGTTTCAGTCTGCATGGCTTAAATTTCCACGCAACTGGCTTCTCGTCTTTAGCATACTCCTGCTCGGCGCCCTTGTAGCGGTATGGCCGCGTTACGGCGCCATATAAATTGTCGTTATTATATTATTATTAGAGTCGTGCTCCAAGGTCCTCATTGTCTCATTACTGAACCTTTGTAAACTCGGGTCTCGGGTTTTAAATTCCAGCCGTAGGGTTCGAAATTTCGACTCCAGTTTGCGTAATTTTAACAGCTCAACCCAGGAATCGTGTGTGGGAAGAAAAAGTCTAGAGGAAGAAAATTGGTCATAAAACCTTAAGTGCCGAGAGTTATGCCTCTATAATAGATCTATGCCAACATCATCAGCTGCTGGGCGGGAAAGGGCTGCGATTTAGTGTGGTCGTAACAGACCACTGTGAGTCTGTGACGCCTAGAAAAATCTGTAGGCTACATGTGAGATCTGCGGGTCCAATGGTCTAGAATGCGGTCCATGTTCCAGAACATTAATTTATTTAGAGCTTTAGGAAGAAAACCTACAATAAAACTGTGGTCCCGTCAATCTGCTAAGCAAACTACCTCAAACGAATTTGCCAGGCTACTAATACTGCTACTGATATCACTACTGATACCGATACTGATTATCGATGATGATGGGGGTTAACTTAATGGGATACTCTGTGCATGTTAAAATGTGTTCCTATTGCGACCAAAATAATGTGTTCATTTTAAGACCAAAGCTGTTCATTTTTGGACCGATGTTGCTCACGCAAAGACCAAAACAAACTATAACTATGTAGACTTTTGTAGAGACATAGATACACAAATTGAAAGGCATGCAGGGCGTTGCTGGCTCTATCGATAAGAGAATCAAGTTTCTAACAAGGGCATTAGGTCATCTTCACAGTTTGAGGCCAGAAGTCGAAATTCCATACCGACTTTCTACGTATCGTATTTTACGGTATAAAACCGAACTGAGAACATTCGTGTGTTTAGTATCGTAGGCCACTTATAAGATTCGCGGTTTTATTCACTCGAAAGAAGAAGCTGCATTGGGATGATATTACAATAAATAGCCCCTCCTAGGTCAACAGTTTCAATGTCCGTTGTTGTACACTGATCCATTTTTCTGTTACAGGGCGAACCGGGGCCGCCTGGAAAAGCAGGGCCTCCTGGATTCCCTGGTCTGCCTGGACCTTCCGGAGTGGATGGCCTTCCAGGTCAACAGGTAAGTAAGTGAGTCATCGCTAGCTGGGCTTGTATGTGCTAAGTCACTCCACACCTATCACGTAGGAACATAAAGAGACGCGGAACCGTATTATCTGTGTATATCCACAAACCTCGACCGATAAAATCGTGTTATATGCTGATGGACTCATGGTCGATGTTGTCGAAAGTCAGAACTACAATGCTGGCTGCTGAGTGGGTTGCAGGGCACAGGATTTTTGGACAAAATAATACTCCGCAGTACACGATAGTACGGAGACTGCGGAATAATGCATCTGACACACAATGCAATACAGCATTAACACACAATCATATCGTAACTAAAAATTTATAAAGCGCTTTGGAATATAAAATTATAAATCTAAAAGTTCAAGTCTCAAGAACGCTACAATGCTATATTAGAACCTAAGCTAATATTCAACTTTGGCGAACTAAAAAGTGGCGAGTAACATCATAACCAACCATCATAATATTATTACGAGTCTAGGACGAGACCA
The DNA here is from genome assembly GCA_945859605.1 of Lumbricus rubellus. Taxonomy (NCBI): domain Eukaryota; kingdom Metazoa; phylum Annelida; class Clitellata; order Crassiclitellata; family Lumbricidae; genus Lumbricus; species Lumbricus rubellus. The sequence continues at coordinate 29,644,341 of OX243826.1, read as the reverse complement.
AAAATGTAACCCACCATCACTTAGCACTCATAATATTATATCTGCGTTTAAGGTTCACCTGAATGGTCTTCTTTCATCTTCTTCATATTGCATGAGCGTTGTAACCATTGTTTAACTACAGTTTTTAACTATAATCTTTAACTATAATAATTTATGCGACTTTGACCCATTGTATTGGTGTCAGGTTATTGTTTTCTTTGCGAAATAAACTTATAATGGACGTATGATTGGATTGATGTCTCATAAGAACCGCCTTCTGATTCAAGCTTCTTTTCTGACTGTCAGGGCTTTCGAGGACCTGAAGGTCCACCTGGAGCTCAAGGTCAGCCAGGGTGGAAAGGCGAGCCTGGCCTGTCGGGTTTTCCAGGCAGTAAAGGCGACCAGGGCGTGGGGTTGCCTGGCTATGATGGTCACCCGGGAGCAAAGGGAGAGGCTGGAAGTCCAGGAGATGATGGACTCCCTGGGATGCAAGGACCTCAAGGGTTGCCTGTGAGTATACATAACATCTGTATTTGCAACCATGAATGTATGTAACATCGATTATGTAAATGAGAAACTGTGATCGAAGAAATTGCTCCACTTTCCTACATGATGGCGACCGCCTTCTCGACTCTCGATGGCTCGATCTGGCATCAGCTGTTTTACAAGTCGGTCACTTCAACCAGTCGGCTACCGTGGCCTTAGGTGTAAAAATGTTGTATGTCAGTAATGCCACTGGGTTCATCGTAGTAACTGATATGGAATTTCTGAATTAACAACAGCCTAAGCAATGTGATTGTCCTGTTCTGTTGCGTTTCATTCTAGGGATCGAAAGGCGAACCGGGAAAACTGAACCTATCGGTATGCTTTGTCGATTTCTTTTGTCCTGACTGATAGACGATTATGTTCAACGGAATTAATTTAAGAGCGCTACCTAATCTACCATTTCTCTATTAATCTTTCTGTGTATATGTCTATATTATAAATATTTAAGTAAGTAAGCAGTCCTCATTTTCAGCTTAAAGGCACACATGCAGCATTGCATTGCATATAACAATTGCTTAGCCTACCTTTTAAAAATAAGTTCTGATTTAGCAAGTTATGAAATCACAAACGCACAACTGAATCTGAAAAGCGCATGAGCAATTGCGAGTGAAGGACTTGCCCAAGGTCCCTACGCGGCGGCTTGAGATGTCGTCGAATCCGCAACCTTCCGGCTCCAAAGGCACCTACCACACCCTACTCCACCGCGCCCTACAAACGACGTTTATGAGGGCGCTACATAAATTGTAATTGGTTGAATAGTTGTTCTTCTATTTTAGAATCTGAATATGACGGCGAATGTTTCGGTCGTGACGCTACGGGGCCCGCGAGGTCATCCAGGACGCAGTGGGGAACCAGGACACACAGGTTCCAAGGGAGATCTGGGCTTTCCAGGAAAGCCTGGCTACCACGGCGAGCCAGGTCTGCCGGGTGACCCAGGTCCGAAGGGGGACAGAGGGGACGTTGGTACCTCTGGTCCCATTGGACCAATGGGTGAGTCTGGATTTCCTGGACCTCCTGGTCTCGAAGGACTTCCTGGGTTACCTGGAGAACCTGGGCTGGCTGGAAAACGGGTAAGCAGCAGAGGTTTCTTACTCAAAACAAAAACATAGACATACGAGAAGCAATAATCACAAGTGTCAAGGAATTGATTATAACTAATTATGATGATTATTATAAATAATTTTGAATAAGAATCTATATAAAGTTGTCTATATTAGCTGTGAAAGGAGTCAACAATTTCTTTCTCTTCGGATTTACTTTGATTTAATTTCAATCAATCAATTTATTTTAAGTATGAGATTTTTTAGATAGGGCTTATACATTATTATTATTATTATGATAACATTCAAATCACAATATGCGTCATCAATCGCTAAAATAATGTATTATATTAGTAAGAATTCATCAAGATGACAAATATGCGATTGAATCTACATTCTACAAGTCCCTGATTATAACAAAAATGACAAGAAAGACCATCAAGTGCTCTCACACAGCAAAGTCAGAGATTACACTCTCGGGTAGAACACCTAATAAGTCAACAGAGTCAACAATGTTGACGTGGTAATATATAGCCTATCAGTCACTAACATTCTGATGTATTTGCTACTTAAAACTTTTTAGGGAGATTAAATATTATGTTCTAGTCTTCGAGTTGCCTCGCTTATGATTCCAGAAGACACCAGACTCCGTAATTCACAAAATTATGTCGTAGCTCAGACTGTTCACCCTTGTCGTCTGGGAATAAAGCTCATACATCTAACAGTATATTAACACGCCAGTGAATTGATGCGGATCACCTGCATTTTATACTGCGCTATATTATTGTCGACAGCCATCTTATGAATGCTGCTGCTGCTGTTCGTAGGGTGCAAAGGGAGATAAAGGAGACTCAGGGAGCGTTCGAGGTGCCTTACTGACAAACGGAAATGTTCCACCGTCGTCGGGATTCGTCGAAGGTCCACCTGGACCGCCGGGACTTCCTGGAATGCCTGGAAAAAAGGTATTTTTATTGCACACCTGGTATTATAAAGGAATTTTCATGGTTTCGTTTGACAGCCACAAACGATTGAGTCTACACAAGTTGCGCACAGTTTAGCCATGTGTAATGTTTGCTGCAGAACAGTAACAACGTCAATTTATGTAGGCCTAAAAAACAACGAATTGTAATCATTCTGCGTTTATCAGTTTGAATTAAACGAAGATTATTGTAATTAACACTTAACAATGTTAACTACACGTATGCCAATTTATTTAGTAACGATTTAGAAATGAAGGTAATTTAAAACGGAATAGCTAGGAAGGAAAAGTGTAGATTGGACTGACAAGCTGTTTTTGTTGTTGTCATCTGAACAGGGTGATGTCGGATTGCCAGGGCAGATCGGTATGTCGGGAGAGAAGGGTGAGAAAGGAGGTCTAGGACGTCGAGGAAGAAAGGTAAGAAATGGATTTATATAGAATTAATCAATAAAATCAATAAAAGTTTTATAGCGCTCTGATGATGATGATGATGATGATGACGACGACGACGACGATGATGATGATGATGATGATGATGATGTTTAATTCTGTTTTGCGTCAAGGGTGCGATGGGATCAGAGGGAGACGCTGGTCCACAGGGAGAGCAAGGATATCCAGGACTCAGAGGCGATCCAGGGCAAACTGGCGCTCCAGGCACACAGGTAACACAGACACGTATTGTAATTGTACTGTATAATACGAGAATTTATAAAGCGCCTCTCACAGTTACTCTTACTTATCTACTCAGATGCGCTCTCAGCGTGACAGCACCGATGAAAAAAGTCTTTCAGTAACTGCATTAGAGATGAATGATTACCTTTGCCTTATTACATATGCCTAACCAATGACAGCAGTCGGCCTTTGTTACACCAATGTACTAGGCCTACTTGTGAATTCCTAAATGTAGCTGTAATAAAGGATTAGCCTACCCAAACTTTGCACTATGATTTAACATGATAAATATTGTTTTAGGCCTGCACAAAATCTCATAATTGGAGGTGTTTATTGTTTAAGGTAATGTTTACACCCTAGCAGGAAGAGCGAACAGGAGCCGCATAATGTGGGATCACTTCCCGCTGCCATCCAAAAGTCGACTTACCTTTTCATTTGCTGGATGACGTTGGTAAAATAAGTGGTAGGACGTGGTGAGCGCCTTGCATAGCTGCCAGACAGTTAAATTCAACTCCTGGAATAACAGGGGTTATCCGTTCGTGTTAGTTGGAAATAATAAGCGAAGGTTATTACTATTGGTATTAATACTGTTATTGTTTTTGTTATTGTTGTTGTTGTTATTGTTGTTATTGTTGTTGTTGTTGTTCTACTTCTTCTTCTTCTTCTTCTTCTTCTTATTATTATTATTATTATTATTATTATTATTATTATTGTTTTTTTTATATTATTATTATCCTTTTAATATTTCCGACAAACAACATCAGACACATAAAGAACCATAAACAACAGAAGCGGCAGTCATTGTTCTAAATGATGATAAAAGTTATTAGCCCTCCTCTGGGTCTGACTCGGCTAGAGTGCCTCGAAAGGCCACCGAGTTGAAGCGCTGGACAGTAATAGAGAGGCGTTGCAGCAAAAAACAGGTCTCTCTCATATCACCGGACGACAATGTTAGGATGCGGCCTAAATCAGACAAAAAGTCGAGGCCAATACTGCAAATGGGACCTAAAGTCTCAAAGGCTAAAGGAATGAAAAAGTGAGTGTTTACAAGAGAGACGTATTTAGTGTTTTTCCTTTCCGTAGCAATCTCGGCTGCCGCGCCCGCCGTCGAAGCCGTGGCCTGGATATATGATGGTGCAAGTGTGTCAACCACTGTCGCATCCCACACAAGATGACGACCCGCACGCCATGGAATCATGGTAAGGCCGTCTGGTCGTCTACCATCCGTGCGAAGAAGACCTGGTGGTTCTTTAATGGACGGTATTCCTGCCTTTGAAAGGGAGCGGTATACAATGTCATTGATCGTATTATGTCGAGCTATTCGACCGAAGCCGAGAGAGCAAGACAGGCCGTGGCTGCCTCTGGCGTCAATTTGAGCTCCGCAGGCGCAAGTGTGGGGTTCACATATTGCGGCCCCAAGTCGCAAACCGACGGCAACTCGAACATCCTCGTTATCCAGACGTAGTCCACATGCGGTTATCGGTAGCGCTTGGAGCCAGTCACTAGCATGGGGCGATGAGACTGCTTTTAGTCGTGCGATGTTATATACATCCGCTGTGTTTTCGAGCAGTGTCTTTGCAGTTTTCTCCAACAAAGGTTTGTCCCATGATGCTTGCTGATTTGTTGGCATGATTCCTGCTTCATCAAATTCTGACTTGGAACGCCACTCGGTCGTCATCGTTTGAAAGTGTGAGTCATGTTCGAGATTAATAGAACTGAGAATGAGAGTCTGGAGAGGGAGAGTGCTTGCAGCTGAAGCCAGAAAGGCTGGAAGTGCTAGCGAAGACGCTCTCCGAATTATTATTATTATTATTATTATCATTATATTATTATTATTATTATTATTATTATTATTATGCTATTAAATGATTAACTGGTATTCATTCATATATAATAATTGACTGATGATGTAGGGATTGGACGGATTACCTGGAAAGCCTGGACAAGACGGACGACATGGAGAAATCGGACCTCCAGGAGTTCAGGTTAGAAGATTCTGATGATGAAACTATCGTTACCGTTGAAATTAAGTCATGCATAGAATCATAAAGTATGTCGCGTGATCTAATGACTACCAATACCGTTGCAATCGACCTTGCCTTGCTACTTAAGAAAAAGGACCTCGTACCAATTTCTAGTTTATCATCATGAACTAGAGAAGGGTGGGGGTTCTTCCGTGTAGCATTCCCACGTGCTAACCTACACGTGCCAACTATCACTGGCATGCTGGAATGCCAAGGAAGCGGTCCATGCCTCTTCATGTTAGGTGAGTCTAGGTCTCACATGTGGCCTACAGGGAGATACTAATTAAGTCTGACATAGTACCATGGCATAGGCAGCGAAAGGCTGTCAGACAATCAATCAGAATTTATATGGCGCCCTAAAGTTCCATACTCAGAAGCGAATGTAATGTTCTTCTATTTGTCACCCTCTCCCCTCGATCCTCTCCTCCTCCTCCTCCTCCTCATCCTCCTCCTCCTCCTCTTTCTCCTCCTCCTTGCTTCATCTTATGCATGATCTTTATACCGCTCTGAATCTGCCACTCTTGAGTTTTTGCGACTAATAATTAATTATAGAGACCTTTGTAAAGCCATCCATCAACTAAAAGTCTAATCCGTTGATGTGAATTCTTCCAGGGATATCCAGGGAAGAAGGGAGAAGCAGGAGACCAAGGACCAAGTGGATTAGATGGAGCAATGGGCTTTCCAGGTCTACCGGGCGATCCAGTACGTACGATACTTCAACCATAATTTGAATACTAAGCAAAGGAAGCTCTCATTCGGTAAGCCAGTCAGCCAGTTAGTCAGCCACAAATACCGAAAATGTGTCGTGCAAATTTTCTTGATCATCAACAAGCATACATCTCAAGAGAATCGATTACTATGACATGTTCGTGTGATGTTATAATTGTATGTAGTTTATGTAGACCACATCTAATCATTCTGTTAGATAGTTGAGCTACACAAGTAGGTCGTGCATTTCTGTAACAAGAAAACCGAATAACATTTAACGTTTTCTAGGGACCGCCGGGAATTGTGACGGGACTAACGGGATCGGAAATTCCTTGCGTAAGTTTAATTTCATAACCACTTCACTTATGGATAGACCTACATATTATATACTGTAGCCTACAATTAAATGATGTTGTAGAATAAATAAACTTTATGTCACCTATTACCATTGGAAAACTTATGGTCTTAGTCATATTTTCTCTGGTCTCATGAAAATCACACCTGAACTATCATTGGTGTTTCTGGACAAATTACAATGCCTCTAACTTTCTAACAGTAGAGCCTGTCTATAGCCTACGATTGTATAGGCCTATCATTGCTTGCGTTAACGTATAGGCCTACAAGCTGCAGCCTGCAAATCTGTAAAGCTAGGCGCAGGGAACTAGCTTATTCACGAGCGCTGCTTTATGTCCAGGGTACTCTGTGAAGTTCAGAGTCCGGTTCGCGAGGACAATGACATTTTGGGGGCCTATGACTATGCTTTTGCAGTTGAGATATTTTTATTTAAAAGTCGATTTAGATTTCGCGATCATAGGCCTAATTTAATCATGAAAGGCTTAGTGAACTTTTAAAATTTCGTAAGACTACTTAAGACTTGCTATAGATTTGAAATCAGTTTTCTGCGGTTCAGCTATAATTTATGTCTGTGTGGTACTTGTGCGATATAATTTCAGATTCCTTGTGCTCCTGGACTTCCTGGACCCATGGTAAGTCACCTTTCTACCGATTGTCATGGCTGCCTGTTGTGCTTAGTCAAGAATTCAAGATACGTCTAATGAGCAAAACTGTAGCCAAGTTCTGAATTGTCTGACCTCTTAACTTATTTTATTTATTCTTATTATTATAATTACACAGCAACCACAAGACAACAGTTCCATTTGTTTCATTTTTATAGCGCATTTGTCTGTCTAAAGTTGTTCATTCGCAACGCTGTTCAGTCGTAAGAGCACATTTAAGGTCTTTTCGGTTGTTTCTTAAGTACGATGCCAGATACGTCCAGAAAGAGAAGAAGCAGGGCACCTTAAAATGTGAATTAGGGTGGGAGGTTGAGCAAAATAGGGACAAGGCCAATGAGAGAAAATTCCGGGTCACCTAGTCAGAACAGACACGTGCACCGAAGTATCTCAAAGTAAAGCGTTGTGAAATATAATTTTAGGAATAATTTGAAATTATTCACCTCTGAGCTATACGGTGTGAAATGTTCCATCAATTGTTGCTGTTGCTTTGGAAGGTTCGGGAAGAACAATGTCATCTTCAACGGTTTAATCTTTGTTTTTGGTTTACATGCAGGGACCTAAAGGTTTCGATGGATCGCCAGGGATGAGGGTGAGTGGCTCGAATAAACCACCATTCACTGCTGAGTATAGTAACCGGTACTATGTGGTCTTTTTCTACAGAGATGCTTCAGAGCCAGATAACAGTAGGCGTAACTGTCAATAAGCTTCCTACACATGCATAGAGATTTCATGTGAAGCACGTTTGCGACAGCACAACTTACAGCCATTGATAGCTTTGGACGCAGAATAATTGGCACCCTTACTGGACAAGCGAAATGTTTGGTTACTTAAGATTTTATAATATTCGACTATTTGTTTTTGGTTTCAGGGCGAGCGCGGATATCAGGGAGAAAAAGGCGAAGAGGTTAGTGTTTACTTTCATTATGTAGATATCTTACACAGGGAATAAGGGTACATAACAACATTAGAACTATTTTCTACCCTGTGCAGTGTGCACTGCTTGCAAGCCATTCATCTGGTTTGGTGTTATGTACCCAGTGGTCGATTTGTTGAGCGCAAAACTTTTAGCGCTCAAAGTGTAGGCTGGACTCTTAATTTAGAAGGCCACTGTGATATTTTTGCAGAAGCGGTACAGAACGTGACGACTTTTTGTGCTTGATAGGGACTGAAAGGTGGAAAAGGTGATCATGGAATCATGGGTCTACCGGTTAGTATGTTTCTGTACATATTGTATTTGGACTAGACTACATAATTGTTAATTAAACCAATGCCATTTGAACGATTTTTGTCTCATAGTTTGCCACTCAGGTGCTCTACATGTAACGGATTAATTTCGGGAACTGATCGTTGCTTAGTCCGCAACTTCGTCTGGAATGCAAGGTACATTGTACGCCTACTTGTCAAATCTATTGCTGACTATCTCAGTTGGAGCTTCTCGGAGACACTGTGAAAAGCGCAAAGCACCTTTGAAGGATCTTTATACTGCACGTAGAATCTAGATGCCAACGTCATTTCTTATAACTTATGTTACGTGTCTAATATGTAGAGTAAACTATTAGTCCTGTATTAGGCCCTGTGTTAGTCTTGAAATATTAGTATTACGGTTCGGCTGTAAGGATAAATAAAAAATGTCGTTGAATGCTAAAATTATAAGTGTGATACAATGATACTAACCGGCTATTCACGTCATTCTTCGAAAAGGTTGGTTGACAAACTTTCACTACAGCAATATCCCTACTACCATCAGCCCTCACATGTAGAAGAAGCCGAAGCCTTAACAATTATTTCTATTTCAAAGTCTATTTTATTGTCTAATCTATTCAGTTATTGAACAAAGTGCCAGCTTATCTGTCAAACGAAACTTTAAATCATCACATTCTTTCTAAACCTGAAATGTAGGGCCCATCAAATTAATGCTGCATACACTCTACACAAGCCTATACATGCACTGAAGTTGTGTTAAATTAGTCTAGTAACTACTTTTATATCCTATGGCTAATGGATTTTTCATACAAAGAGACATTTTCCCAAACTATAGCTCATATAATATTATAAAGTCGTTGTTTGTATACAAGGAGGCTGCGTTGCTGCAGTAAAAGTTACTAAATGTAGGATAGTAGCCTACGTGTTTTTAATTTAGTGAAGAGTTAAGCAGTTAAATAACTCCGTATTCTGATCCGGATAAGGCAAAGTAGCCATAGGTGACTCGGTGAGTATGTTTGTATAAATTTGATGGATAAAATGGACGAATAAAGCAGCGTTGTGGTTGCCTCGTACGCCAGGGTGCTTCTGGACCAAGTGGAATACCCGGAAATGGAGGCAGAGACGGATCTCCTGGAAAGGACGTAAGTGCAGGAATAGACCCATTGGTCTATAGGTCGTTGTTGATCGTCGTTCTAGCAGTTGAGAACAACTTGTCTGCGTTACTTAACCCCATAGGACGTTACCTAAAATTTCACAGAGAAATTTGCGTCAGAGTGTTTTGATGTTTCTATATGCAGCAACAATGGGCTTTTTCAATACCATTGTTGTCTATAACAATAAACGGGTTTGCGACGAACGCCCGATTGTCCAGATCCCCGATTACCCTTTCCCCGATACAAACTCCCGATTACAAACTCCCCGATAGGCCCAACACCCCGACAGACCCAAGTCCCCGAATATGCAACTAATCCCAAGTCCCCGACAGGCCCAAGTCCCCGATTGGTGATTTAAAACATGCCCAGTGTGCCGCAGTAATATAAGGGATATAATGCGCTTGCATTTTTGAAAAACTTCTCAGCCTTAGCAAGTAGACAAGTAGAATATTTTGAAGTAGTTTGTGGACAATTCTCTTATAGCTGTCTTCTGAATTCAGCGTGCAGTAAGGAATTCAAATTACATATTGGTTCACGTACACAAGTAAAAATATTATTTACATTAATCTAACTGGCTTTGCCTTTATTCAACTCTGTTTCCGTCTACCGATAAGGCCAAGACGATTGGTGTCACCCTCTTTAGCCTATATACAGACTGACACTAAATAGTCTTACGTGTAGATTAAATCACCAATCGGGGACTTGGGCCTGTCGGGGACTTGGGATTAGTTGCATATTCGGGGACTTGGGTCTGCCGGGGTGTTGGGCCTATCGGGGAGTTTGTAATCGGGGAGTTTGTATCGGGGAAAGGGTAATCGGGGACCTGGACAATCGGGCGTTCGTCGTGCTCCCCAATAAACAGCCTATAACAATAAACAGCCTATAGCAATAATGATTCACAAAATTGTCGTTGATTGTTAATACTATGTGTGTAGCCTACATTGAATTATTTCAATGTCGCTTAAAATCGTTGTGCTTTTCAAGCGGTCTGTAACAGTTTCTGTAGTGATTGCTAAACAATCTTTTTCGAGATTGTTTAACGAGCTGTGCGCTATAATAGTTTCGCTTCTGTTTCTCTCTTTATGATTATAATTTATGGTATTTCTTAAATGGTTGTCATAATTATATCGTCTTCATTGGTGTCGTGTGTATTAACAATTCCTGGCTGCTGTACTTCACACTTCCGACTTCTGATTAGCTCTTATAGGATGCTATCAATCGTATAAATCGTTTTGCAATCATTCCTTAAATCATTTATTCTCCCACCCCTAGTTTTTTCGTGCTGAGAGCACCTCTGAATAGTCAATCTGCGAGAGGCGCTATTTAAATGAAGGCCTATAGCTGCGATACAATACAATCCGCCAATGAAGACTTTCTAATAGATATCCATATAGAACTCCTGTTCTGAATGCATTTCAAACGATATTGCAGCAAAGTGTGAATGCATACATGTAAGGCGATAGCGTTTGTAGCCTGTTCGTTGGTATTTGCCTGCGTGTCTTTGAGTAGTCTACCCAGTACTCACTGTAGTTTAACCCGGAAGAAGACCGGAGTCCCAAACTTGGAGAAAGGAGAAGGGAGACACCAATCATTCTTGATATGACAGTGTCGCTAAAAGCAAGTTGCAAAGGGCCAAGACCGAGTCCGTGGTGATTGTGGATAAATGGCAAAACAGACAGACAAACAAACAAGACATACAGACAGGCAGACTGCCGCAGACAGACAGACAGACAAACAAGACAGACTAATAGTAAAAAGAGGCCGTGAGTTAATGTAAGTAGGCTAGGCCTATTTATTTGTTTAGCTGTCAAAATTTACCTTTCCATTAGGCCTACATGTTGTTTTCCTCAACCAAATTGTTTTTAATAGATTTCACAGTAATAGATTACCTCCAGACAATCTGGCTTCATACCAGATGCGTTTGAACAACAAGCAACGCAATTTCTATTAAGATAAAAGAAATGTTCCGATTGCCTGCTCTTTGTTCTTTTTATCACACATGTGTAACATAACTATATCGGCAATCATTTATCGAGAAATCGGTATACATGGCATGTACCTTAGAACTGCGTGGTTTGAATTATGCACCACGCTGTGTGGTATTTGTAATTGATTTTTCAGGGCCTTTTAAGTTAATTTGATAGATGGGTTTCCGCAGACTTTTACCATTTCCCTGTGTCCGAATGGTATGTTAATAAAATGAATTTGTCGTGATATGTTAAAGAACCCGATATACTTTACCTTTGCGTTGTAGGGTCTGGATGGGATGCCCGGTCCAAAGGGTTCACTGGGAGAAAAAGGCAAGGAAGGACATCCGGGAGACAGGGTAAGTAAGCCTAGGCAGAATTTAAAAGGCCTAGCACTAGAAAGCTCTTTAGGCCTAAGTGTAGGCCTAGTGTAACTAAATAGTAATTTCCGATAATTAGATTGATGAAAAGTTTTTTTTAAATGTGACTCAATAGAAATTGAAAATCGTTACTCTCCAAAACTGTCAGAATTTGACTTTTAACTTATGTACCGAATCGGGCTTAACAGACAAAGAAAACTGAAAACATGCAGACAAAACGTGGGAGCAATGAATCCATGTATGAATGAATATAATTATTTCTGTAAGCACGTAGGCCTAAGTATTAATGCATTCATTCAATATTACGTGGTTGTATATAGAAGTCTATAGGCTAATTAGGCCCTATATATCATAATTAGACTAGGTATGTATTGGCATTTTATGTAACGCATGCTATTGATGTTTTTGCTGTTTACAGGGAAATCCCGGTCCTGTGGTAAGTCCTTGACTCGTTCGAAAGATTACCTGTCAAAAATCAAGATATAAATAAGTACAAAACTAAGCTATATAAATTTGCCTAAATATACCCATAAATATTGCCCATATACATGCTTGCATCCATACATACTTAATTAGATTCTTAAATTCCTAGTTACGTGCATACTCAATTACTGGGCCTTTAACGTTGACGTATTTCGAACTCTGTAAGAACTCTGCAGGGAATTCAGAATGATTTGGGTTTCACAAATGTGCCAAATGAATGCTCAGACATTGTAGGTCTGTAAACGTATGCAGGACCTATATAAACTTGCGCTTAAGCTTACATACTTTTACACTTTGGCCTATGGGCGTACATATTGCAACCCCTACATATTAAACCTCATTTATAGGCTAAACAGCCTATAATATAGGCTACTTATAACATACGTAGACCTACAATAAATCAATCAATCAACCTACACTTAATTGCATGCGTGAGTGACATGTGTAAGTACATCTATAGGCCCATATACATGCTTGCATGCATAGGCCTAAATACTTAATTATATTCTTAAATTTCTAGTTACGTGCACACTCAATTACTTACTACGATACATACAATTCTTTCATTCGCAGTTGCTTCTTACCTCATATTATGTTGAATTCTGATCTTGTTTGCAAACGAGATACGATAGACTATTGTATGTCCTAATATTAATAACAATGTACAATAATAATGATGATGATGATAATAAATAATAATAATAATTATTTATAATAATGATAATAACACCAAATGATGATAATATATAAGCTAGTAAATTATGTGCATTATTTATGCACTACATTGGACGCATGGAGGCCCTATATTTGATAACTGTTTGTTAGTAAGCCCTATATTTGATAACTGTTTGTTAGTAGGCCCTATATTTGATAACTGTTTGTTAGTAGGCCCTATATTTGATAACTGTTTGTTAGTAGGCCCTATATTTGATAACCGTTTGTTTTTCTAGGGTCCATCCGGACTGAAAGGAGACAGAGGAGATAAGGTATTTCCGTGTTCTAGTTATTGCATTTGAACATCGTCTTTAATTAATCATCGAATTGGCGATGATGTATGTTTTATACACTTGTGCGTAGGTCTCTTGGAAAATGATCACCATAGAAACCCAACATTCAAGTCTTACCTGACCCGTTGCTTGTTTTCTTGCCTCTGTCTCTGGCTGACTCTGTCTGTCTGTGTCTGTCTGTGTCTGTCTGTATCTGTCTGTGTCTGTCTGTATCTGTCTGTGTCTGTCTCTTTCCCTGTCTCTCTCTGTCTCTGTATCTCTGGCTCTATCTATATCTGTGACAACCTGTGACAGTCTCCGTTGCTTGATTGACTTCAGTTGATTTTATTTCAGTAGTTGAGTTGCTTCACTTGAGCTGCGTTGTTCGATTGCAGGGTTCCAGAGGATCCGAAGGAAGGATTGGAGGCAAAGGAGAAAAAGGAGAACAGGTCTCATTCTATGAAAATTATTACTAATTAATAGCAGGTAATATAATATAGACAATCCCCTAAGATATAATAATAGGAATACAATCGATCGATGGGGGAAGTAGAAGCCTGCGATAGAATTGAGGTGAACGTGAGCGAGAACAGACGAAGGTCGATCAATTGGGAATCAGTTCAGCCTTACACAACCCTCTCCACAAACCTTTGAGGACTCCAAACCCTTAACGACGTCATTTAACTCTGGTACCTCATATAAATAATTGACGAACTGACTCGGTAGACACAGAAGACGTAACCATGGCTTTTTTAACGTGCAGTAACCTTGTACACAAAATGTGCAGTTCTAAATGGATTTGTGCAACTGTAGAAGCATTTCTGTACAGTTAAAACTAGCAAAAGAGGTCATTGTTCTTAAAAACAGCCCTGGACGTAGCGAGCGAGGGGAGTAAGAAAGAGATGAAGCTACATAACTGAATCGTTTTCTCATTGTCTGCGTTTTTAGGGAGTGCCTGGCTTAGACGCACCCTGTCCGATTGGAAGAGACGGCTTGCCACTACCCGGATGTGAATGGAAATACAACAGACTCGAGGTGTGTACGAATTATTGCTTCAGCGTGACACGCAACACACACCTGCACACACACAAACCCACTAACACACCCACACACACTTACCAATGCACCTACACACATGCAAACCCACCAACACACACCTTCTACACATACACACACGTCTACTTAATATCTATGGATGCAATGAAAGCCGAAATACGTGATCATACATTCTGTTGACCACTTCTACCGTATTGTAAGACTCGGTATTTTACATTGCATTGTATTGTATATAACCACTTATAAAGCGCTTCTATCAGCAAAGCCTATCAGAAGCACTCTTATAATAGTGCCGATCGACAGCGAGAGAGAAAAACAGGATTTGATGCAAGGGTTTGCTGTTGACTGTCATACTAAAATAAAATAGTAAAATTTGCTATCGAATCGCGTACAAAATAGGAGAGTACGTTCTTCTATTGAATCTCACACTAAAATAGCGTAGGCCTAACTCTCGAATACATTTTACGTTGTAGAAACTTTCCGACGATGACCTTCGATGACCTTGCTGACTCTGGATGATGCATGCATTCACGGACGTTGCCTTGAGGATAGTGGAGAGTCTGCCGAGTAGTAGTGGAAGATCCGGATAAGGATGCTTTCCTTTCTCGGAGTGACGAAAGGGGAAAGTAGAGAGGGGAGAGGGAAGAGGGGAGATGGGGAAAGTGGACTGTGGAGTGTGAAGCCGTTGAAGTGAAGGAGACAGAAAAGCGCAGTCGCAATCTCTTGTAAAGTCTAATAATTGACTGAGTTATGACATATAGCCTATACCTATGCATGATACTCGCTGTACAGAACTGACCGAGTCGAAATATATTCGTTGTCTTCCAGTGTTCGTTACTACGTCTTGTTGACTTTGTATATTTTGTCTAATGGGAAATAGTAATTAATTGATCATTCATTCATTCATTTCAAGCGAAGAACCCAATCTAGTCCGGCTATCAACACTAGAGCAGACCAACCTGAATAAAGCAGCAGTAGTCCAACCGGATGGTGACCAAAAAATTAGACAAGACTATGCCTACAGACTTCGAATGCTTAGAATAATAATTCTTCGAGTTGTCAGATGACTAGAAACTAATTTTCGGTTTTCTTAAATTATAGTCCGTGCGTGAACAATTAACATCATCATCATCATCATCATCATCATCAAAGGCGAGCCTCACTCCGGAGCGTAGCCGTTTCCACAATTTTCCGCCAACCACCACGGTCCTGTGCGCATCTCCAAGCGGCGCTTAGTACAAGGCCCAGCGGTCTCAGGTCTGCGTCGACCATTTAGCTACAACGGTCAAAGGGTGAATATGCATGAAGATTTATAAGGCACAAGTCAAACTGTGATTGTATAACGTCGCCACAATGTTTAGGTAGAACTGAGGTGAAGTCAGCAATAATTCACGTTGTGAATGCAAAACTTTGCCTTGTATGTTCACCGAATTGATGGGGTGAAAACCCTTAACCACCGCAGTCGCGTAGATGGTGGCGCGGTAGAAGTCTGTATTGTTTGAGGTGGATGTCTCACTTGGAGTTTCTTAGATTAGTATTATTAGATTTGTTTATGCGATTTTTGGAGCTTGTTCTGCCAACAAATGCTAGTTGACTCTAGCATTTTTCCTGCTGGCGTTACCCATTATTATGATCTCATTGTTGGAAGTTGGGAAGTGTGTTGAGCGCACGGAACGACGGCAGGAATTATTCATCGTGGCCCGTCCGGAGAACGGTAAGGTTTAAAAGTTACACCACCCTATCTGTCTTTGTGCCTCCTTCAATGTAGGCTACAGAATGGACAAGAAAAAGTCATTCATTCTAAGAATTTCTATCGCGTCTCTTCAAGGGGCGAAAGCGCTCCCGACTCTAGAACAGGAAAAAGTACAATTTTGAGATGAATTTTTAAAATGCTTGTTTGTTTTGTTTATTTGTTTATATGTGCACTTGTTATAGCGCCCCTTCAAGCTCTCTCTACTCAGAGGCGCTCCCGATGCAGAGCGGACACTGCATCGGAGTTTCACGCCGAAGCGCTGAGTGAAGTGAAGGACTTGCCCAAGGTCCTTACGCGGGGAGGTGGATTCGAACCTCGGACCTTCCGGCTCCAAGGCAACGACGCCACCACTAGACCACCGCGCTCCACGAGTACTTGAGTACAGTAAGAGTCCCAGGAAGAAAAGGTAGCGCCTGGGAGCCCATTCAAGACTACTTGGTCCAACCAAGGCTTAAAGTGAGCCGGATCTGCTTGGGTCTGCGACCCGGCTTTAATTTCTGCGACTTGCCTTTGCCGGGTGTTAGCCGGGTCGCGTGTTTAACACTTATTACATTTGCGCTTATTACTATATAGATAAACTCGGCACCCCGTCATAATAGCCCGGTCAAAATAGCCCCGTCAAAACAGCCCCGTCATAATCGCCCAACGACAAAACAGCCCCGTCATAATCGCCCAACGACAAAACAGCCCCGTCAAAATAGCCCCGTCAGAACAGCCCGGGGCTATTTTGTCGGGGACCGACAAAGTCGCGGAATAACACGATTTTCGTTTTAAAAAATAGACCGACGAAATTAACGTCTTTATAAGGAAGCCGAATTGGTGAAAATAATGCTTGTAAAGTTTAAGATGACTTCCGGAAATGATCGCGTTGGTAAACGAACTTCGCGAATTATCATACGTCCAGCTTCTATTTAAGATCGTCAATCCAACCTATAGGCCTATTTCAGATCTATAAAACCGTCGTCCAGCTTCGATTGATCATCCATCCAGCTTCTATTTAAATTGTAAACACCTTCGTCCTGCTTCCATTTCTTAATCGTTTTATCATTCATCCAGCTTCTATTTAAGATCTGTAAAACCTCCATTCAGCTTCGTTTTCTCAAGCGTTTGATCAGCTATCCAGCTTCTATTTAAAATATAAATAGGCCTACCTTCATCCCGCTTCCAATCCATTCAGCTTCTGTTTAAAATGTAAATACCTTCATCCCGCTTCCATTTCTTAAGCGTTTTATCAATCATCCAGCTTCTTTTTAAGATCTATAAAACCTTCATCCTGCTCCGATTAATTATTATATCCTTTAAAAAAAATCTTGTTCTAGATAAAAAGCTTCAGAAATGGTAACTGGATGAAGGTTTTATAGATCTGAAATGGAAGGTTGATGAATGATAAAACGCTTAAGAAATGGAAGCTGGATGAATGTTTTTATATATCTGAAAAAGTTGTCCGTGTCGTCTGACTGGACTGTTTTCGCGGAACTGTTTGCACGGGCCGTTTTGACGGGGCTATTTTGACGGGGCTATATTGTCGGGAACTGACTTTTTCTGGGCTGTTTTGTCCTTGGGCGATTATGACGGGGCTATTTTGTCGCTGGGCGATTATGACGGGGCTGTTTTGACGGGGCTGTTTTGACGGGGCTATTATGACGGGTCACCGATAAACTCGATACCAGCATCTATCAAATAGAGCAATTTGTGTTTTCATCGTATACGCACTACTTGTTTAATCTTAAACCACTTCAATTAGCATTGAAATAATACAGCAATTTTGCTCGCACGGCAGTTTAAATGCCACTGTGCCATTGTGGAAAATGCAAAAATTACGATGGAGAGGTCGCATCGCTTCCCCCACACCTTCCCTTCTCGACGCTGCGTGCCGTGGCGAACGCCCTTCGGCCGTTTTAGTCTCCCCCCAACTTTTGTATCCCAGATGAATATTATCTCAGACCCGGATACTCTTAGCCCTGTGTCCACCACGGAAAAGACTTGATTCTGCATAGTTGCAGAGTTGCAGTTCGCGCGAATTGAACCAAAAGCAACCCTTCTGTGCAGAACGGATTTTTGGTGGCTTTGGATACTCGTGAAGGAAGGAACAGGGCTCTCACAGGTAGTCTGGGGGCAACTCCAAACTGACATTAGTACACTGTGGATAACGGTCTGGGAGGTCTGAAAGTAGGAAATTAATAGAGCCTTATATTTCTAAAATCGTCTTAGTCCAGGCAATATACAGTTTCACCTGGGCAAAATTGCAACACAAGCTTTTAAGACGGTTTCCTGCTCAGAATTTCCTGCTGAATAACATATCCAAAATCGGCAAAAATCCGACCATGGGGTCACTCCCCAAAATGGGGTTCAAAATATAATGGGTTTCGTGCTTTTTTACATTGAATATCGAGCTGCTAGTACAGCGGCCTGGTTAAAAATTGTTCACTCTGTGATACAACCATAGAATTTGGTACATTCTACGAACATGTCATCAGAAAAATATTTGGCTATAGGGCCATCTCATATTTGACCCCTGGCCCCAATGGCAGCCATTTTTCAAAATGGCCCCCGGTTTACAGATTTTAAATTATCTCAGCATCCAGTACACTTATAATCGTCATCTTGGTGTCTAAACATACATAGTTAGGGGCGAGGATTCCAACAGAGCCATTACAAATGTTCCCAAATGCTTCCATGGCGGCCATTTTCCAAAATGGCCGACCGTAATTCGAAATTTTCAATATATCAGCTTCCAGTACACCTAGAAACGTCATCTTGGTGTCTAAACATACGTAGTTAGGGGCGAGGATTCCAACAGAGCCATTGCAAATGTTCCCAAATGCTTCCATGGCGGCCATTTTCCAAAATGGCCGACCGTAATTCGGAATTTTCAATATAATCAGCTTCCAGTACACTTAGAAACGTCATCTTGGTGTCTAAACATACGTAGTTAGGGGCGAGGATTCCAACAGAGCCATTGCAAATGTTCCCAAATGCTTCCATGGCGGCCATTTTCCAAAATGGCCGACCGAATTTTGGAATTTTCTGTATATCAGCTTCCAGTACACCTAGAAACGTCATATTGGTGTCTAAACATACATAGTTAGGGACGAGGGTTCCAGCAGAGCCATTGCAAATGTTCCCCACGGCTTCAATGGCCGAGTTTTTAATATCTCTGCCATCAACAGCAATGACCTACTTGTCCTGCATACCAGAGATCTGGCAGACCGAGCAGTCAGAAACACCATGTGCAACTTCGAGAAAACTGGACAAGAGGAGCACGAAACATTTGTCAAGGAACGTCTTTTTAATCAAACGCGACCTGTCAATGATCCAATAAAAAGAAATAATTTCCCTCTCTTCAGTTGTCCACCTGTACGGGTCAAGTCACGAGCAAAACGACATTTGTCATCTGTGAAGAAGGACTGTTCACTGTTCTCCAGGTTGTACATTTCCTTTCAGACACGTTAAGGAGACCTGGACGAATTTTTGCGCACGAGTCCACTATCACTCTCGAATTATGGGCTACTTATGGCTAGGAACTAAGTCAGACATTGCGTGTTGCCTAATAGAACTGATTCCAACTTCGAAAAATGAGGCCACACCAGATATCCAAAAGGCCATTCACTGGAAGTTCAAATTGTTGACGCTCTTATACTAGATGGAGGTGTCATATATTCAACATACAGTACATACTGAATCCTGGCAATGTATGCACCTTTTCAGAGTATGCCTCCCACATTTTCCTGCCGTGCATCACAAGACAGCTAGAGCATGTGCCTAGAGTACATGTTATATGGAATGAATATGGGAGTTGAAGCTTGAAGACATACAGCAGCTGAGCGTTGATGAGCTGCAGTGGGTTGGCTTTGCCTCAGACAAATACTTCAGATACCTACCAGCCCATGAGATGGTGCGTTCCCTTGGTTCAGAAAAGAGTGTAGCCGTGCCATGCATGCCTACACACATTCAGCGGATGTGACGCGGTATCATCGTCTGCTGGCCGCTGAACAAGGACGGTCTGGGACATTTGGAAGACATTCAGCAAATTCACCTCGCCTTCTGCACTTTACGATCAACTCCAAGCTCTGCTTATGATCAGCTCGATGTAATTGACCGTTTTGTGATTCTGCTGTACAACTGTGCCAGTGGTGAGGAGAAGGTGAACGAGGCAAGGAACCAACTGTTTGGACAGAGAGACAGACCTATGATGGCATTCCACCAACTCAAGCTGCTCTGGTGAAACACACACCTACCAAACAGGTCACCTTTTGGCACAGCTGCTCATAGCTGATCCTAAACTACCATGTCTTGGCCAATGGGAATAGCTGCAAACGAATGAAAGTGGCTGGGAAGGAAAGTGGACAACACTTACCGAAGCGTCTTGTGCCTGTCGTGAACTGCTCAAACATGGCTGTGAGAAAGGCTGGGCAGTGCAATTGTGTTAAAGTTTCTCTACAGTGTAGGCTACTGGTCTCTGTCTCTGTAGAGGCCTATGCGACCGTGAATGACATAGATGATGTTGTATAAATCTGTGATCAGTACTTTGTCTGCATGGATAAAGGTTCCCAAATATCGACTGAAATATGTCACGATACACATTTACGAGAACATCAATATGAAGCTGATAATATTATATCGAAAATTCAAAAATTCGGTCGGCCATTTTGGAAAATGGCCGCCATGGAAGCCGTTGGGAACATTTGCAATGACTCTATTAAAACTCTCGTCTCTAACTATGTATGTTTAGACACCAAGATGACGTTTCTAGGTGTACTGGAAGCTGATATTTTGAAAATTCCGATTTACGGTCGGCCATTTTGGAAAATGGCCACCATTGAAGCCGTTGGGAACATTTGCAATGGCTCTGCTGGAACCCTCGTCCCTAACTACGTATGTTTAGACACCAATATGACGTTTCTAGGTGTACTGGAAGCTGATATATAAAAAATTCCAAAATTCGGTCGGCCATTTTGGAAAATGGCCGCCATTGAAGCTGTTGGGAACATTTGCAATGGCTCTGTTGGAACCCTCGTCTCTAACTATGTATGTTTCGACACCAAGATGACGTTTCTAGGTGTACTGGAAGCTGATATATTGAAAATTCCGAATTACGGTCGGCCATTTTGGAAAATGGCCGCCATGGAAGCATTTGGGAACATTTGCAATGGCTCTGTTGGAATCCTCGCCCCTAACTACGTATGTTTAGACACCAAGATGACGTTTCTAGGTGTACTGGAAGCTGATATATTGAAAATTTCGAATTACGGTCGGCCATTTTGGAAAATGGCCGCCATGGAAGCATTTGGGAACATTTGCAATGGCTCTGTTGGAATCCTCGCCCCTAACTATGTATGTTTAGACACCAAGATGACGATTATAAGTGTACTGGATGCTGAGATAATTTAAAATCTGTAAACCGGGGGCCATTTTGAAAAATGGCTGCCATTGGGGCCAGGGGTCAAATATGAGATGGCCCTATAGCCAAATATTTTTCTGATGACATGTTCGTAGAATGTACCAAATTCTATGGTTGTATCACAGAGTGAACAATTTTTAACCAGGCCGCTGTACTAGCAGCTCGATATTCAATGTAAAAAAGCACGAAACCCATTATATTTTGAACCCCATTTTGGGGGGTGACCCCATGGTCGGATTTTTGCCGATTTTGGATATGTTATTCAGCAGGAAATTCTGAGCAGGAAACCGTCTTAAAAGCTTGTGTTGCAATTTTGCCCAGGTTCACCATATATTTGAGTTAGATTGCCTGGACTATCTTTGTTATTTTTTGTTGCGTTAAGTTTTTGGATCGCCAAAAAACAGCGGGTGAACTCACTAAAAGTAATATTGATTTTGTTCTGTTTGATTTTTTCTCAAATTTGGCTTTGATGCGTAGCTAAGAAGAATTACCTTTAATTCTGTAAAACTGGATTTAACAGATCCCTACCTTTGCCCAACATAGTGGCAAAAAATCGTAATGGATTACTTTTTGACCTTTTGGCCGCCTTGTAAAGGATTGATTTAATAGAGCTAAACGAACCATTTCAGTTCTGCACACCCCTGAAGCAGCAAATGACCTTGCAAGTTGCAAGACAGCGATAATGAAGGGCAGAGTTGTCCTGGCGACTGTTGTAGTCCGTCCACATCTCAGAATCTCAGAATGATCCTTGATGATGACGTTCTTCCGATGGTTGCACAGACGATCATCGTGTATTTATGCAATTGATCAAATCCATCTGATCTGCAGCTGGAACGACATGGAAAAGTGAACGTGTTTCGTCTGCGTGAGGAATTGAAGGATGGGAAAGACATTAAATTTTAGGCGCTTCTTCCACTTAGTTTCCGTGTGTGTGTATTCAGATGTCGGTTCTTCCACCTTCTCCTCCTCTACCTCCTCCTCTCATTCCACCTCCTTCCTCTCGTTATCCTCCTCCTATTCCTACTCGTCCTTCTTCTCCACCTTCTCCTCCTCGTTTCGTTCTACATCTATTCCTCCTCCTACACATTCTTCTTCTCCTCCTCCTCCTCCTCCTCCTCCTCCTCCTCCTCCTCCTCCTGATCTTCCTACTCCACCTTTTCCGCCTCTTCCTTCTCCTCCTACTTCTCCTCCTCTATCTCTTCCTCCTCCTTTTCCTCCTTTTCCTTCTTTTTCTACTTGTCCTCCTCCTTCTCCTCCTCCTATTCCTCCTCCTCCTCCTATTCGTCCTCCTCCTTTTTATCCACCTTCTTCTCATATTCCTCCCTTGCTCTTCCTCCTCCTCTTCCTCCTCCTATTATTCATCTTCCTCCTCCTCTTATTACTCCTCCTCCTCCTCGTCCTCCTCCTCATCTGCCCCTTGTTTCATCTTCCGCTGTTGCATCGAACCACGGGTCATCACTGGTTAGATGGACGCCTCCATCCGTCTACCTTTACATTACTTACTTACACCTACGCACATGCGCCTGCATGTAAATGAAATATGAAGCATGTTAGATTGTTAGTCTGTAGGCGAGTTGGGTTGTAGGCCAACAGGTATTATGTATTTATAATTATGTGTAGGCTTATGCAAACATTTCGTAGCAAGTGTTCTTTGACAAGTTCAACACTGTCTCTGTCTGCCTATAGATCATGCAAGCTGCGATAAGTCTGACTATCTATCTACTTACTAATCATGTAGCAAGCTGGTGGGCTGTCCGTCCATCTTAACATCATGATACAGCGTTGTTTTGCTAACTGAGGCTGAATAGCAGGTTTGCCTATGTCTGCCTCTGCTTCAGATTTGGTCTCTCTGTGTGTCTCTGTCTCTCTGTCTCTGTCTCTCTGTTTCTCTCTGTCTCTTTCTATTTCTCTGTCTCTGTCTGTCTGCCTCTCTGTCTCTCTGTCTTTGTCTCTATGTCTATCTCTGCCTCTCTCCTCTCTCTTTCTCTCTCTCTCTCTCTCTCTCTCTCTCTCTCTCTCTCTCTCTCTCTCTCTCTCTCTCTCTCTCTCTCTCTCTCTCTCTCTCTCTCTCTCTCTCTCTCTCTCAGATGTGAGACCCGCAGCCAACCTGTTGCTGAACTCGTTGAGCCCAACACCTGCGTCTTGCTTTCATCCTAAGCTCTCTGTCCGTCTGCTTGTCTACGTGTCTGTCTGTCCGTCTCTCTGTAAAAACAAACCTCGCGAATCTAACAACCTGTCAGAGTTATCGCTCATAGTCTGTGCTCAAATCTTGATCCTTTCGCTGCATGGCAGCTGGCCAACGTTCAGTGCATACAAAACTCAATTCCATATGAGACACACGGATAGCCACCCCATGGGCTACACTCAGGCCCGCCGAGAGGGGACAGGGGTGTAACTACCCAGGGGCCCGGCGACTTTTAGGGGCCCGGAGGGGCCCGGGCTATACAGGCTATTGTATTTTTCATATGTTGATTACGGGCGTCGGGCCCAGCCTATAATCACTTATGTGACGTAGACTATAGAAATCTTAGGAGTTGTGTTTAATTAAGCTTCAACGTTCAAGCAACTTATAATCAGGTTGTTCCAAAGTACACGCTCACTTCCGTCTCAGAACAACGCTCTTATGCTAATTATTATGCGTTGTCTGATTTCAAAAGAAGACCACTCAAAGCAGGTAAATCACTCTTACGCCGGTTGATTCGAGCGAATTAAAAGTTTATGATGATCATAGCCGAATGGATGAAAATGAAATTTGCGGTGTGGCATCATAATTCTAAAAGATTATTAGACTTACGAAAATACTGAAATTATAGAAACTGTAAAAGACTTGGTTTTTATGTTGGCAATCTGCCTCCAGGGCCATTGTCTACACAAACGATTGAGACCGTATAGAATTAGGCTACACTATAAGAAACGGTCCCCTAAGACATCCGGACAATTTACCAGGCGATAAAAAAGAGCATTTCCGAAGTGTATTTTAAAGGTTCCCAGACAAAAATCACAAAATGGGTATACCAGGATATCATAAACGCTTTTGCAGAAGTTAATCTGGAAAGGGTTGCTTTTTGATTAGACCACGATATTGTAATTTTTTATTTATTTGAAAACTAAATTCTGAACATTTTAAGAACTGATTGGAATCGTAAATGTATGCATTATCGTACATCCGCACCCGCACTTTTGCTATTTCTATTTGTTTTTTATATTCAAATTTTCTATAAAAAGTCTAAAGACAGGTTAGGGCCCGTGTCTTCCCTGCCCAGGGGCCCGGAATTTCTGTCGGCGGGCCTGGCTACATCTAAGGCTCATGAAAATGTCCCAGTTGTACCTAGAGGGCTAATTCTCTAATTGTAATTGGTATCGAACATAAATAGAGCACCGCTGATGTAGTTGAAATTGTAGGCCTGTAAGTTACCGTTTCGTCGACCTGTGCAGCTATGCTATGCTCTGCGTTCGACAAATCGTCTGACTACTTTTTTCTTGTTTTATTTCTTAATTTTATTAAAATGTTGGTTTACGAGCAATTATGACCCAGTAGAGACCCTCCTTCCTTACCGAAGTCTTTAAACACTGATGAGTCAACATAACCAAATGAATTGCTTAGTGCTGAAACTTCTGTTGTATGATACTCGCTGTGCAGCATAATAACCGATTCAAATTTATATTCATTATCTTCTAAAGATCGGTAACTCAAACAGTGGCGTAACAATAGGGTAGATTGGGTAGACAAAGTCTAGGGGCCCCCGAGTGTAGAGGCCCCAGAGGGGCCCCCGAGTTTGCAAGATTCAGAAAAAATATGTTAAATAAATATTGTAGTAGACTAAGTAGACGATACTGTGTCAGACTCTCAATAGTCAGTACGGTTACTCGAGAACCCGTCAAGTTCCGTCAACCCGACACGACGCGACGAGTCGGACTCGGAGACGCCCAGGCCCAGCTCCAGCAGTGCACAGCACTAATGTTTAATATTATTAGCGATAACTTTCTATTTTAGAGAAACTTATTACGTGAAATAAATTGCGCATCTCATTGTTTGAGAGATGTTAGGAACTTACAGTTTAGGCCTAAAAAATGTTGTGTTTCCGGTAACAGAGCTAAAAAAATGGGTAGGTAGGTCGAAAAATATTTTTATTTTGGTCAAATATTTTTTGGGGGCAGTGACTATCCGAAAATGTATACCCGACTAGTCTTTTTTGCACAAAGGTATACGGTACGCTGCAACAAAGTACGTGTTCTCAGCAAGTATAAACTGCCTATTTAACCGACTGTCTGCACCTAAAACTGCATGCTCTAGAAAACAGTCCTATTAATTTTATTTTGTTGACGTCTTTTCTGTTATGTCAATACAAATGCTAAAAAATATTGTTTTTAAGTTAGGCTAATTTTTTTTCTAAAAAAATGTTTTTAATAAAAAAATTCTTTTAATAGAAACTTTTTTACAAAATTATTTGAGTCGCGGCAATGAAAGAGGGTCGGTCGGGTTACCGAAAACACAACATTTTTAAGGCCTTTCTGTAATTTGTACTTGTATCTTGCTCATATACATCAGCATTTCAGTAAATTAATAAGTACCGTAATAATACATTTCAATAAGTGCCGTAGGGAGAGGGCCCCACCTTTATATTTTGTCTAGGGGCCCCCGAGTTCCTAGTTACGCCACTGAACTCAAACAATAAGTATTTCGATTGAGAAATGGAACAATTAACGCTTTTATTTAGATACATAACCGATTGTTGAATGACGATCTTGCGACCTTTGTAATTATTGTGAGGTGAGATGCGCTAAACTGATCTATCCATAGCCTACAAGATTTACCAAGTTGGCCTTAATGTTCTAATTCCTTTCAACGCATCACATCAGCAAATGACGGTGAATGGCGTTGATGAAGATTGAAGAGCAGAGTTCCTCTTGGCAACTGTTGTAGTCAGTCAGCCATCTCAGATTCTCATCTTTGAAGAAGATTCGCCTGATGTATTAAATTGCAATTTGAAATTTACGTAGCGCCCATTAGTAGCGACCATTCAGTAGCGCTCCCAGGACTGTTAGGCCTACCCCGAGAGACTGAATGGGTCAAGAGAAGACAGAGAGGAAGACAGAGACAGAAAGAGACAGAGAGAGACAGACAGACAGAGACAGACAGAGAGAGAGACAGACAGAGAGACAGACAGAGAGAGAGAGAGAGAGAGAAAGAGAGATATATATATATATATAGAGAGAGAGAGAGATAGATAGAGAGAGAGAGACAGACAGACAGACAGACAGAGAGACAGAGGCAGAGACAGAGACAGACAGAACTTCAGAAAGACAGACATATAGCGAGAGGCAGAGACAAAGACAGACAGACAGACAGAGACAGACAGAGACAGACAGACAGACAGAAAGACAGACAGACAGAGACAGAGACAGACAGATACAGACAGATACAGACATGCATGAACAGATCTAGAAAGAGCAAAAATACGTAACGAGTAGGGAAGACATTTCAGAAGGCAAAGGTGGCAAATGATCTAGTTTGTGCCTAAGTGGTCCTCGTCCTTGAAGGCGGTACAAAGAGATCATTCCGGTTGAAAGTGCAGATATGGTTTCAAAGACTGATGGAACTTTTATGCACCTTATCAACTCCATCCCATCAACATCTGGAATGACACGGAAAACTTGTTTCGCCTGCATAAGAAAGGAAAAGATAACCAACTGCTTTTTCCAGTTGTTTTTGGAAGTCAGCCTTGCAGCAGTCACAACAAAAACAACGAAACAGATTGTGGGAGTTCCGTCGATAATTGTTCTAATTTGTTCAGATAAAAGGGTTTCGTAGCGAAAATCAATTGGAAAGCGCTGGCGCATATAAAACACAACCAGAGAGATCGATCGGGGAGCTATTATTAGGGAGGTAGGTATTCTATACCGGAAAGTAAGTAAGTAAGTGAATGGCTCTATGACATGGCACATCTCGTTATAAGTTTAACGCAATCAGGTAGCCAAGAAGGCTGTCTGGTTGACTGTCTGTCTCTCTGTCTGTTTCTTTCTCTCTTCCTTTCTCTTTCACACTCTCTTAGAAACAAAACTTGCAGATCTAGCAACCTGTATGCGTTATCCAATTTAGTCTGTGCCTAATCCTTTCCATGCATGTCAGCTGGCAAACCTGAAGCTAACCCACACAAAACCAAATTACACATGGAAAACACGCAGAGGGCCTACTCGTATAGCCACCACTTGGGATAATCTAATATAGAATAATATTTGTTCTTTTATAAAAACGCTTGCAAACGCACAGCGTTATACATGTACAAGTTAGTAGTTACTATACAGTAGACCTAAGGGGCCGTCCATAAAGTATGTCACGCTCCAAGGGGGGGGAGGGGGTCCGAAAAAGTGTGACAGTTTGTGACAGGGGGAGGGGGGGTCAGGCCATGTGTGACGTCACACTTTTTTTTAATGATGTGTATTATATAATTGTCTAGTTTAATTTTTGCAATTTTTGTTTTCAAATTCAATCTACATTGAGTTACTGCTTCAATGAATAACTGTGACAACTGTTTGCAATTAACTATTCTACTATTAAAGTCATTTTAATAATGTGATAGTACTTTTAAGTAGAAACTTTACAGTTTAATAGTGAAGTGTGTTTTAGATTAAATTTGAATAAGGTGTTAATTACAAAAAAATTCGAAAGTGCGACGTACTTTAGGGGGGGGGGTCCGAGAAAGTGTGACATACTTTGGGGGGGGTCCGAGAAAGTGTGACAGTTTGTGACAGGGGGGAGGGGGGGGGTCAAAAATGGTCAAAAATAGCGTGACATACTTTATGGACGGCCCCTAATCTTAATTAACATCAACTTAACTGCTAACAGAACAGACAGCCTGCAATACACGCAAGGCTCGTAAAAACATCTCAAGAGTTAATTCTGTAATTTCAATAATATATCAACCGAACATTAATTTATCGCCGATAAATTAGTTCAAATTCCCAGTTAAAATGCAGAGAGCAAGGGAAAACTAAAACTAATGCCAAGCTACAGTTGTGAATCACATTCTGAATTGTTTGTAATAGTTTCCAGTCTTGTGAAATGCGACGATAGATAAGTTAGGACTTAAATGGAAGGCATGTGATAAGTTAGATTAAATATATAATAGGGCCTATATGTTTTATAATTATAATGATAGGTCCTACATAATGTGCTTGTAAGCTAAATTCCGGTTAAAGCCTACGTGACCGGGGTAAAATTAATTACGACGCATGTCATATAATAACATACTAATTTTATGTGTTATATGGTTGGGGTCAGTCTCTATTTATATAAAATAAAATACATGCATATAATAGAGACAGACAGACAAAGAAACAGAGAATTGATTGTAGATAATTCAATTTTCAAATAAGAATAATTGTAATCGAAATCGGGTTCTCAGACATCTTTCGATTTCCTTCGAGGATATCAATGCATGGCATCGAAATTATCACCTTCGTAAAATAATTATGTTGGAGCAAAGTCAACAAAACGTTAATATTATCCCTAAAGAAGTTCTTCTTAAACTCAGGTTTTCAGTCGAAACTTGATTCGGTTCAATGAAGACCTGTCGAAGAAGATAAAATGCCAAGGGAGAGAGAATGGAGAAAAAGGAAGGAAGAATGAGGAGAGAAGTAGGCCTATTATCTGCATATATTTATACATATACACAGAGAGAGACACACACACAGACAGAGGCAGATACAGACAGAGAGAGAGAAGAGGAGGAAGAGCAAGAGCAAGAAAAAAGAGGAAGAGAAAGAAAGACAGACAGACAAAGACAGAGACAGAGACATAGCGACAGACAGGGACAGGGACAGAGACAGAGACAGACAAAGAGACAGAGTAAAACGAAGATCTGCCATAGGAGGTCGCAAGCACTTGCATAGATCGTTTATACAATAAGATTAACCAAGAGATAATGCGCGGGGCACCCGGACCATTATCATCAGCAGCGTACTTGGAATTGAAAACTCCTCTCAGCAGGTGTTCCTGCAGTAGGCCTATAGCTGGTGGTCTCTTGTCATGGCTATGTACAATGGAAACGAGACGCTATCAGCCGATATGTATTGACCTTCGGCGATGCTATTAAGCGAAATGTTATTGCGCATTTGATACCTTTTCGGTTAAGCTATAGGAACTTTTTTGCACTCAGCACAGTAAACATTTTCTTAGGCAGCAGATACTGTAACATAACCACACCATGCTGAAAATTGCTACAGCCTGGGACCAAGACATATCAGTTGTATAGACTACTTCAATCAATTGTTTTGTCTTTCAGCCACTGAAAGCCAGAGTCACTGACTAGTCAAAGACTCAGGCTATGTAGGCCTAATCAAAATTATTGTAACTTTGGCACATTATTAATCCTCTGATTTTAATAATAAGAACCATAGATGTTTAACGCAATAAAATCGGAATAAAAGCACAGAATAAAACGTCATTTAAAAAAGGAAATACACAAAACTACTAAAACGAGAACAAAAAAAGTAATTTGGACTTTGCTGCATCTTGTAATCAGTTTAAAATTAAAATCCTTGTTTACGCAATTTAATTTTAATCAGCCAGCAAAATTTATTATTATTATTATTTATTATTGTCATTTAATAAAACCTGTTTTAGTAACCTAGCCTAAGCGCTAAGTATGCTAAGTCTGTCTGTCTCTACATCACTTTCTCTGTAGGTCTACATCTCTGTGCGTGTATGTCTTAGTCCACCTACTTATGTGTCCGTTTTTCTCTATTTGTCTCCGTCCACCTCTCTATGCGTCCAATGCCATCCATTTACCATTCCGTCTCTCTGTCTGTTTGTCTGCGTCTGTCTTTTTGTCTTGTCTTCGTTTAATCAACAGGAAACCTGGGCGGCTTTGATGGGAGTGCCAAGCGTTCTGAGAATCGCAGTCGTAAACGTCACATTATTCTGAAGCGCTACCTGGAAGTGCCAGGTGCCAGGTAGCGCTGTTAAAGAGTGTGTCAGGCAAATCCAACAAGTTAGCGCCGCTTCAGTGCATAATGGACGAGTGAATGAGTTGCTAAGGAGGAGTGGAAGCGAAGGAGAGGAAAAGGAGAGGGAAGGGGAGAAATCACATTAGACAAAGGAGGAGACGGTGGAAGAGTAGAAAAGACTACAAAAGAGAAAAGCGGAGCGAACTGATGGTGGAAGTTCATTCCACAGAGAGGGAACTATGGAAGCAAAGCATCTGGATTTCAACCGTGGCTGTCCTGACTCGAGGAACAAAATGGCAAGCCGAACAAAGTATCTAAGTCTTCTAAGAGGACGCAGCGACTTGGCAGAACGGGAGAGACTTTATTTCGTAGGCGGAGGAAATATTCCTTCCTACGGAGACATTATTTCAGAAGATTATCCCCGGGGGCACATTTATTTTGAAACAGATCCCCCGGGAGAGAATCTATTTCGAAATAGAGTCTCATGGGGAGACTTTTAGAAGGAGATTCTGTCAAGCAACACCGTCCAGCCAGATAAATTGTGCGTTGGAAGTGTTAATAAGTAAGCTGTTATAGATGCTATTCAAACGGAACGGGCATCCATAGCTCGGCACTTCTCGCGTATACCGGGAAATATCAGCCACTGTATTGTCAGAGGAACAGTAAGTGCAAACGTGCAAAACATTAGTATGCAGCTGATGGAAAGTCCGTTGGACATAAACAAGATAACAAATAGACCTACCTGACTTAAAAACTAAAGCTGCGGTCCATGCAAAAGCCCTGAGGGACATAGGCTAGGTAGAGCAGTCACGAGCCCATTAGCTATCGTAAGGATATATGAGACAAGATTTTTAAAAGCAAATTGAAATAATGAAACTTATGAAAGTGTGTTGGTACGACCTACGATATAACTTTTAAAAACAAATCATTATGCTTTTATTCACCTAATAATTAGTTGTTTAGAACTTTAGACTGATGTAAGGACCTACCTGTGTCAGAAATATTGTAATTAAAAGGCATTAATCACACACTTAGTACGGTATCTATAAGCGTATAACTGCCCGAGACCTGTGGGTATCTGCCCATCAAAGTTCCTCGCTGCAGGGCACACTGCATGAATTCTAACGGCCAGATTCTTCTGCGTGCAAGGCGGACAGTTGAACCAGCTTAGGCTACATCTAATGTTACTGGATGAGGAGGACGATCGACCTATAATGCCATAGATAAAGATGACTGTTTGACATTTTCAGATGTGTTGGTATACGTGTTTCTCAGACTTCTGCTGATAGACGATTATTATAATTGCCTGTTGACCTTTGCTCACTCGACACGTCAGTCATCCGGTGCTCGACGCCATAATGTGGGTTCGTCTGTCTGTCTGCGTCTGTCTCTCTCTCTACCTCCGTCTGCATCTGTCTCTCTACCTATGTCTGCGTCTGTCTTTCTACCTCCGTCTGTCTGTTATTCCATCCTGCTCACCGTAT
This sequence comes from Lumbricus rubellus, assembly GCA_945859605.1. Classification (NCBI taxonomy): domain Eukaryota; kingdom Metazoa; phylum Annelida; class Clitellata; order Crassiclitellata; family Lumbricidae; genus Lumbricus; species Lumbricus rubellus. Next base: position 29,612,561 of record OX243826.1, on the reverse strand, counting down.
CTTCCTCTTACTTTGAATCTTCCTTCGCTCTCTATCAGTCTAACTTTCGTTTCTACTTCGCCTCCTCGAATTGCTCCCTGTCTATCTACATTTATAGATCTGTCGATCTATCTGTCTTTCTATCTGTCTGTCTGTCTATCTATCTGTCTATCTATCTATCCATCTGTCTGTCTGTCTGTTTGTCTATCTGTCTATTTATCTATCCATCTGTCTGTCTGTCTGTCTGTGTGTCTGTCTGTGTGTCTGTCTGTCTGTGTGTCTGTCTGTTTGTCTGTCTGTCTGTCTGTCTGTCCGCCCGTCCATCCATCCATCCATCTATCGGTTCTATCCATCCATCCATCTATCTATCTCGTAGCAACGCACACACATTCAAACACAAACTCACACACATACACGCATACAACACACATATACCCGAATGTATGCCTATGTATACTTATTAATTACCTCTCTGTATAGATGGCACTTTATTTAGGCGCAGATGTGTGCATATAATATATATAATATATAATATATATATATATTATATATATATGACTTCTACGAATTAAATCATATGCTTCTTTCCTAAAGATCCAAGTCATATCACACTGGATCTGTGTATATACACCGAAGTACTTAGTCTGCATGCATGCATACACGCCGTTTAATCTTCGTACAGATGGAGAGTGGGGACGTTCGCTGATGGAGAGAGAAGGGTGTGGAAGGAGGAGGGCAGGTTGCTGAGACCGAGCAGCTAACTGATGGCCTTGAAGGAGATGCGTGGATGATGTGAGAAGATGAAACGAGGTCCAGCAGCAGCAGAAGCAGCAGCAGCAGCAGTAACATCCAGCATCTGATGAAACCATGGTGGTGGCAGTAGCAGTGGTGCGCTGCACTGCTGATGCTTAGTCGAGATTTATAATTAACCTACCTGCGGCCTCTGGGTACTGTACACCATACAGGTGTCTTGCTGGCCCATAATGAAAGGCCAGAGCCACTGCCACTGCCACAGTCTCCGTCTTATATATCCACCGAGTGTCGGTCGGTCGGCTGCTCGGTGGAGGCCCAGAATAAACCACTATGATGTATCTGGTCTTTGCCTTCTGTACACACACATACACACACACAGTCTCTCTCCCTCGTTCACCGGGGAGGGGGTGTGGGGGTGAGGGGTGTGGACCGCTTCGCTCACTGCTCCGGTCAAAAGCAAACAAAATACATTTTTAAAACTTGTCAATTAATCGCAGCAACTAAGAATTGGAAAACCAATGGATGTATACTTGTATAGGCTGGGTCGTATACGCCAGCAAGAAGAGACTTTTAGATAGAGCCTTTTTATATTGCGTCAATTGCATGGGCACGATGATGATGATGATGATGATGATGATGATGATGGCGGTGGCGGTGGCGGTGGTGGTGGTGGTGATAGTGATGGTGGTGGTGGTGGTGGTGGGGGTGGTGGTGGGTGGGGTGGTGGTGGTGGCGGTGATGGTGATGGCGATGGAGATGACGATGATGATGATGATGATGATGATGATGATGATGATGATGATGATGATGATGATGATGATGATTATAATGATAATATGACAACTATAATAGTATTATTAGCAATGATAAGGTAATAATAGAAGATATACGATTGAATTAAATGTGCTCTTACCTCTGATTATTCCAATTTAACCGACGATTTCTCTTCTTTGGATTCATTGATGCTGGTCAGGAATGCAATCTGTGCTTACAAATGTAAAGAGGCCTACAATGTAACTGTACTGAGTTTGCTACCTGCGCACAGATCTGACTGTGTGTCATAAACAGCAGCTTGTTTAGAGCGTCGGAGCTCCTGTGGCTCCTGCGGCGCGGATAGTTACTGTAGGCTGCTACAGGAGCTGACGTGTTATCGAGTATATCTTCCTCTTCCTCCTCCCCCCAGAAATAGTCACTGGTTATAGGACCTTTGAGCAAGTTATTCACTCATTGGTGCTCAGCGAAATTCTGTGCGTTTCTAAGTTTTTAGTTGGAGAGCAATAAATATCAATTCACAGTTGTATTGTATAGTGTTTTTTGCTCGCATTACATCTAGAGCATGCATACACTGGACAGAGAAGATGCAACGCTGCACACAATGCAAAGCAATTAAATGTAGAACTTTAATCAGAAAAAACCTGCAACGAAACTCAACTTTGCGCACTTACCTCTGTCTGTGAATTGCATTTGCCACCACGGACCAGTTCCATTGACCCCCCACCTAATGGAAACCATAATTATGCAAATTTTTACCTTGCTACGCCTCTCACTAAAGGCTATAAGAGATATAAAAGATATTTTATAGCTCTATCTTACAACTTCGACCACTTACTGGGTCTGAAACTTCTTCAATGCCCGCAGGCGTCTAGAATAATTTTGATTAGGCATTAAACTCGTTACCTGTGACATATAATTATACGAGAAGAAGTTGAAACGAATAAGCTTATGTAGGCTATAGCAGCATCAGAAACAAATATTTATAGGAATTTGCTAGTTCATAGACTAAACCTGTTCCTCTATCTGCCCTCGAATATTTAGGCTACTATAGCAGCATCAGAAACAAATATCTATAGCACCACCAGTTAGGAGTTGAAATGCGCCAAGCTATTCAGCACATCTTGTTTGCTGTGGCTAAATAGACTTGCATAGAGACGATTGCTACGGAGATAGGTGCAACGCAGGTACATGGAAAAGCAGATAGATGCTCAACTGAGGTAGTTTACCTGCTCTGAGTTACCGAATCTTCTCCTATCTGCCTTCGATATAATGGGGTCTGTTTGATAATAAGGTTTTTGCTTATAGAATGGACGTCAACATAATTCGCCAGTATGGCGCCCATAATTCACCCGTGTGACCATAATTCACCCGTACGGCCATAATTCACCCGTGTGGCAATAATTCACCCGTATGGCAATAAAATCCACCGAGCACTATAGTTATGACGTGCCCGATACTAGCCACACCTTGTTTATACGAAGCCCACATCTTCTAATAATACGACACAACGATTGAGTCTTGCTTCTAACTCGCTCCGTCTCCCTCAGCCACCCATCCGTGGCTGCCTCCACCACCGCCTGTCTTGGCCCCTCTCCGCCCGTCTCCCTGCCCCTCTCCGCCCGTTCCCCTGCCCCTCTCCGTTCGCCTGGCGGCTCCTCGCCATCCGTCTCCCAGCCGCGTCAATTCACGCCGCACCGATGCGGTCCTTCTCCTTCCTAGTCAGTCCCTCCCTTCGCTCCCTGGTCGTCGTGTGTTGTTGCAATACCTTTGCGATCGGCTGTGGTAAAAATACCGTGGCTGGGTTCGCCCGGTGGCTGGTGGTGTGGATGGTGTAATAGGATCGTGGACCACGTTGCGGAATGATGGCCCGTGCGCGGGACACGGCGTGTGGCGCCCGGACAGCAGACGCGTCTTCTGCTTCTTAGGGGCTGTTTAATTTTGGGTACAGACAGAGGAGAGAGAGACAGGGAGATAGGCAGAGAAACAGAGAGACAGAAACACAGAGATACAGAGAGACAGGAGCAGTGAAATAGACAGTGTTATGGGAAGACAACGAAGACTTTGGGAGATCATGCGTGATACAATGTACGTAATAAACAGTAAGATTGGCATGCATATAGTAAAACAGACAGAAGGAGAGACACACATACAGAGAGACAGAGAGACAGGTAGACAGAGACGGATCAATATACAGCGATGTAGGAAGGCAACGAAAGCTGCGAATACAGTTAGACAGATGAAAACAGAAAAAGAAGGAGAGACACGTATAGACAAACACAGACAGAAGCGGAGAGAGGGAAGGAGAGAGATGGAAGGAGAGGTAGGGAAGGAGAGGAATGGAAGGAGAGGTAGGGAGTGCCCGTGCAGGTTGGTCAGGCTGTGTAGGTGTACCTGGAGACAAGACGATATAAAACCACCGCTTCTCCAAGTCGTTCTGCACAGAACGGTTGCAAAGGTAAGTGATTCGACGAATGCGTGCTTTCTGAAGCGTGAACGCTTTGCTTCTTTTCGCTAGGCTGCGAAACTTCTCGGGACTTTTATCTATTGCTTAAAATGAGTAAAATTCGACGATATTTGGCAAAATTTATAGCGCAAACACAGTGAAAAGTACGATTATTTAGGAAATTCTGTGATCTTAGGAAACGCGTTAAAAACTGGAGAGGAGAAAAATATGCAGGGAAAAATTTAATGATTATTTTTGATAATTGAAAATGCTGCTGTTTGAACGGCAGTTTGAGCACAATAAATTATTGTGCATAACATTTGTAGGACAAAGAACAGTTTGAACTGAACAGCAAATAAGACTGAACGATAATTTAGTTAGCCGAAAACGAAGAAAGGATTTATATAGGCTAACGATTCTCTTAGCTGCGTCTGCAACCTTGAGATACCTCAAGGTCATTCACTCCACTGCAGAATATTGAAAGTTTATTTTAAGTTGCTCTGGTTTAAGCGAATTTAGACATCCTTGCTTTTCGCTTTCATAAAACAGAAGTCGATTCTTTAGTAGATTTCCCGTTTATCAAGAAATTCTAAAATAATCTTAGCAGAGAATTTCACATTCTAACATTCTGTGCCCTGATAGAGGACAGAAAAAGCTTTCATGCAGTCTCAATAGGCCCTTTAATATTTTAGAGACATTTCATTTTTACTCAGATGCTGCAGAAATTAAACGAGGTAACTTCAAATCGCATCGGCATTTCTTTTTAGCATTAAGAGTCGACATTATTTTAACCTTTATTTTTATTTATTTCTCTGACAGCCAGTTCTGCTTCACTCGTTTTGGACGGCGGCGTGTAACGACGAGGAGGTCAGGTGTGTCATTCAACTTTCGACTGAGTGAAAAGCGTAGAAGAAAGAAGATCATCGCTCGAGATGGCGTTCGGAAACCCATATCAAAATGATCCTGACTTCCAGTATCTGGCGGTCGACAGGAAGAAGTTGCTGGAGGAGCAGCAACCATTCGATGCCAAGACGTCATGCTGGATTCCCGACCACAAGGAGGGATACCTCAAGGCCACGATTACCGCCACCAAGGGAGAAGAGGTGTCCGTCACCACTGAAAAGATGGAGGTGTGTATGCAAGTCTATCGTGAAGTCCTTTGACGAAATAATTATTGGCTAAACAGAGTCTTGTAGCAAGTTGCCGTTAGGGGTACTTCTATAAATTGGACTTTGACGAATACACATTTCGGGCAAATCGGCATTTTTATAGATAATGTTGAAGTCCCTGATATATGTTCTGTTTACCACAATAACCGTATACACACGAATTCAAACGAACTGCCAATAGATATTCAGTCACCTCTGCTATAACAGATCTGTACGACTCCAGATCTCTCTATCGGCAGCTCTATTCCTATTCCTATTCTCATCACCGTCGCTATTTCGTTTAACAGAACAATAATTATTATTTTATGAGTCAATTAATTGACCGCTGTTGTGTCTGGTCTGTTCGCAGGATAAGACGGTGAAGAAGGATCAAATTCAACAGATGAATCCTCCAAAGTTCAACATGATTGAGGACATGGCCAACATGACCTACCTGAACGAAGCCTCTGTGCTCGCCAACTTGAGAGACAGATACTCCAAGGGATACATCTACGTAAGTATCCTTACTCTTTCATCTTCTGCATGAGCAGAACTGATAAATAATGCATAATTATTGCAGAGTCCCATCTTTTTCACTATTCTGGAGGATAAAAGACATTTGCTTTCTCCCTTCAAAAACTAAAAAATATTCGCTCAACTTTGGGATTTTGACATTATCATCACCCAGCAGATAGTTTCATATAGTTTGATGCGTAGCCTACAATTTTCAGTGCTAAGATTATACATTGGATCTTATCAGATCTTTCTTATGAGAAGAATTAGGCCTACTGAGAGACTATAATATCGTACACCAAAATGCAGTTAATAACTAGTTAGTAAAATGATATCCTTACTTATTTACTCACTTGCATCCATTCCACTCTTACAGCAAATCATTTACTTTTCCGATGATGATAGTGATGATGTTGCTGATGTTGCTGATGTTGCTGATGTTGATGATGTTGATGCCATAGACATACTCTGGACTGTTTTGCGTCGTCATCAACCCCTACCGTCGTCTGCCCATCTACTCAAGAAACGTCGTCGAGAAGTACCAAGGCAAACGCAGAACTGAGATGCCACCGCATCTGTTCGCCATTGCTGACACGGCCTACAGGAACATGCTTGTCGGTAAGCATATACTTTAGGAAGATGAACACTTGTGGTGTATACATGGCCTGGCTACAAGCATAATTGAAGTAGTGTTAGTAAGCTAAGTGCTAATTCCAAGAACAGACTAGAGAACAATTGCATAGCCTCGTTCTATCGCCATCATCGTCTCTTTCCTGTACAGCTATCATTAAAGCCAGATTTTAATAATAGTTGCTTCTATCAAAATTAGACAAATCCGGGCGACACAATGCAAACAGTTACAGACGAAGGAAGCGCATTGAATAGAAAGAACAAATTAATTGACATGAACAAAAGAATGTCATTGATGGTAGTATGGCCCTCGTAATAAAGAATAAAAATCCTATTACCGACTATCTAACAGGAACAGACTCTATTTCAGTTTCACGAAGAAATGTCAAGTGACATTTCTTATAAAACCGTACACATAATCATTATCATCATCATCATCATCGTCGTCGTCGTCATCACCGTCTTCGGTTTTTAACCAGAATTATAATTAAATAATATTACGTTTTATGGAAATAATGCAAGTATTTTTATTTATTTCGTTCCAGATCGTGAAAATCAGTCCATCTTGATCACGTGAGTTCATACAACGTTCTACACCTACACTGTTAATTAATTTATTTAAAAACATTTAACATTAATTTCGCTCAAGCATTTGATATTGCGTAATTCCGTGATAATTATTGCTCACAACAATATTAGCAGCAGGAGTATAGACTGTAAACGTTGAAGGAACAAAGTCTATTATAGGACCTACACTACCAACTTATTCACCGTAGGTGAAGCTAGCGTCCTTAGAACATCATAGACTAATGTATGGTGCACATAATATTATTATGGCTTGCTCTATTGCTCTTTGAGCAATTATACATGCTCAGTTGCAATAACACAGAAGCATGCCCATCTTTGTATGGACCATTTAAGTAGCGTCTTTTTAAATTTAAAAGATGAATGACGCGCACATAATTAGGCCTATGTATTTCGCCAGCAAATGCAGTCAATGTTGTATTGTCTGTACACAGTGGTGAATCTGGTGCCGGAAAGACAGAGAACACGAAAAAGGTCATCGCGTACTTCGCCATGGTCGCCGCTGCTTCACAGAAGAAAGACGAGGAGGCAGCTGGTGCTTCTGTAAGTAGTCCACAGACAATAGACGCAATCTACTTTGTCCACAGACAATGAACGCAATCTCCTTATGCTCTATCTCAATAAAGTAGTACACAGACAATGGGCACAATCTCCTTTTGTTCTATCTCACTACAGCCGTCTACAGACAATGGGTGCAATTTTGTGTGTGTTATGTCTCATTAAAGTAGTCCACAGACAATGAGCACAATCCTTTGTTCTATCTCTATAATTATGGTAGTCCACAGAAGCGCTTAATAAATGTTCATTTGCAATACAATACGATTTACGATATAGGCTATATGGTAAATGTAGGCTATGTAGCCTGAAATTGTGATAGCCTACATGAAGAAGGATTATGTTATATCATCGTCAGTGTTCATTCTGGGACTTATTTCACTTTCTAATATTTGTTGCAGAGCAAAGGAACCCTAGAGGACCAGATTGTCCAAGCTAACCCGGTCCTAGAAGCCTACGGTAACGCCAAGACAGTCAGGAACAACAACTCCTCCCGTTTCGTAAGTCGTTCTACTCGAAACTCTTCAAGTATGCATCAAGTAGCCTATCATTGCATGCGAAGCCATTGCAAGTAGCTGTTATAGCTCACTTACAAACAGAGGGTAGCCTATGCAGCTTATGCCGTGCGCCTTGGTTGCTTTCATCAGGATAAACACTCGTGAAATAATATGATCAGTTGCAAGTAGGCTTTCATTTATTTCTCCAAATAATGACCTCATAATTATTATGCTGGAGTTATGGACGAATTCTTAGCATTCAGAAATATCAAACTATTAGGCCTACTAAATACGACCATTTATTCTGCATAAGATCCAACAATGATTTCTAGTTAATTAACCAGAAGACTATATTTTTATTTTTTCAATTCGTAAACGCCAGCAGAAACTTCAGTGACTATAGCCTACCTATGTAGCAGTTTAAGACAACATCTTTAATTATATTATACAGCCGTAAATAGGCTATAGTTAGCTATCGCTGGCACGATAACACGCAATTGAATATTCTTCAATGTATGGTACATTGTATTACAGGGTAAATTCGTCCGTATTCACTTCGGTACCAATGCCAAGATCGCTGGTGCTGACATTGAAAGCTGTAAGTCTAAATGATACAGTCAATCACACACTATAATAAGAAACTTTTACTATGCAAAAACCGATTAAGCCATATTAGATTATATTAGCCTATCTGATGGTAAATTCATCTGAGACTTAGGGAACATGGTTGCCACACACGAAAGGGATGATGTGGAGATGAAAAATAACATTGTTGGAACCATGTATTGTAGTTTACATTAACACGTGAACCACTTGCAATGTTCAGATGGGCTTCAGTAACACGAAGAGAAGAGAATTGCGGCATCGGTATGCAGCTTTAAAAGAACCTTTGAAACTAGCTGCATTATTTATAACTTGCCCTAAAATGAGCTTAGGAAAGTCAGCACATTAAATGATTAAACCGCATAATCGCCCTTTAATTTATCATTGATTATTTTTTTCTATGTCTGTTGCCTGTTAGACTTGTTGGAGAAATCTCGTGTCACTTACCAGCAGCCTGGGTTGGAGAGAAACTACCATATCTTCTACTGGCTTCTCAGTGACAAATACCCAGACTACGCCGGTACTTTTATACTGTCATCGTTCTATTATCAACATTGGCTAACTAGTTAATCTAGTAGTTATGCCAGCATCTAGCTGCTCTCAAGCGTTCACAAAACGCTTCCTGCGCTTCCATTAAAGCAGCTTTTAAAGAATTCTTATTGACTCATGAGAGCTGCTTTTGAGATAATAATTTTTTATATTCTTCCAACTTAATGACTGTGTCTACATTTCTGTGTAGGAGATGGTTAGCATGTTAAGTTATAGGCTTTAAAATGTTTTTGATGAATTGTTAAGCAGTTAATAGCCTACGCTGCTGACGAACCCAAAATATTTCAAAAGGCTTAGCTTTACCTTTACCCAGGATCATCCTAAACTTATATTTTGCTTAGTTTATTCTACCTTGGTACATTCTGAAAGCTTCTGTAGTCAACGCATCAAATATTGCACATGTCCAATTTCCGTAGATACAATGTCATGTAGCCTAGGTTATCAACGCAACACAGTTATGCAACAGAGGAACTGTAGCAAATAGAAGCCTACATGTACTACCTTTATATTATATGTTCCCTTTTTATTCCCTTGCTCAGTTATTCTCTCTCTGTCTCTCCGTCTCTCTTTTTCTATATCCCTATCTCTATGACACTTTCTGTCTCTGTCGTCTGTCTGTCTGTCTGTCTCTCTCTCTCCGTAATGAGAGTGACCAAATCATTTTTCTATCTGTCTGTTTTAAACAGAGAAGCTGTTGGTTTCCATGGATCCCGGACTCTATTTCTTCATCAATCAGGGTACCTTGACTGTTGACAACATGAACGATCAGGAGGAAATGCAAATCGTAGATGTTAGTATTTCCTTCTCTGGCAATAGCCTAATCTTTTTCTATAGCATATCAATACAATAAGATATTAAGTGCTTCGTATTTTGTAAAGAAAAAATTTGAAATTCGTTTTAGTTTTGTCTCATAAGGCCAGTCCCTTTTTCAGCTATAAATTTTAACAATTAAAGGAGTGTTTAAATTTTTTAAATTACTTAGGCTAGTTTCTTAACTTTGAACGAATGAGTTTTTATAAAATGTTATTTTATTTTAAAGTTTTAGTATGTCTTAAAATAAGAGGTTCAGGTTTGAGCTTTTGGAAATCGACATAATTATTCTGATTGTGCTCAGTTACAGAATCTATATTCCTGTGAAATGGTTGTGTTCCCAGTTGACTTTCAGACTCTTTAATGGCTGCAATGCTTGTCCAGATGTTGTATTTTAGCTGGACGATGTAAGTATGCAAGTGAATTGTAAAATGCGACCTACATTTTGTTGTGAATTGTGATGTCATAATCATTCTCAGTGAGTTATCTGTGATGATTTTGATTGCAGGAATCCTTCGTTGTGCTCGGAATTGATGTATCAGAGAAGATGGCTCTGTACAGATGTACAGCTGCTGTCATGCATTTCGGTGAAATGAAGTTCAAGATGAGGCCAAGGGAGGAACAGGCTGAAGCTGACGGCACTGCAGGTAAACATACGGACGATTGGTCATAGGATGATTGGTCATAGGATGATTGGTCATAGGACTATCGGTCATAGGGCCTTTTTTGCAGAAGTTTCTCTTCTGATTACTTTTACCAATCTGTCTCTCTCTCCCTGTTTGTTTGTCTGTCTCTGTCTATGCCCCTCTTACTCTCTTTATCTCTCTGTGTCTGTCTCTGTGTCTGCCTCTGTCGCTGTCTATCTGTCTCTATGTCTCTCTGACTCTGTAGCTGTCTTTGTCTCTGTCTTTGTCTGCCTATTTGTCTGTGTCTGTATCTCTGTCTTTGTTTCTCTCTGCCTATCTGTCTGTGTATGTGCTTGTGTATCTGTCTCTATCTCTGTATCTCGTTTAATCTAAGCTATTATTTGAGAGTATATGCGGTCGGTTTTACACAATGAACTACAGCTGTCAACTATTTTAAACTGTACACAGAGGCTGAGAAGGTCGCTTTCCTGTTGGGTGTCAACTGCTCTGATATGCTCAAGTGTCTGATGACACCAAAGGTCAAGGTCGGCACTGAATTCGTCACCAAGGGTCAGAGCAAAGACCAGGTCAGTGTTCACCAAATAATATATTAACGTCGTGTGCCAATTAACCTTAAAACATCGTAGATTGGCAGACCTTAGTATGTCTGTTCTTGGTCTTAATAACCTGAGCCGCTGTTTAACAACATAGAACTGTCCTCTTTTACACACTGAACTGTCGAATCTTAACCTGCACAGATTTCAACCTATCACAAAAAGGAATCCTGAGCGTGAAACTCCGATTCAGTGTCCGCGCTGAAGTCGGTAACGCCTCTGAGTAGTAATCTTGAAAGTGCGCCATAACAAGTGTTCATCATACATACATACATACATACATACATACATATATACATACATACATACATACATACATACAATAATACATACATACATACATACATACATACATACATACATACATACATACATACATACATACATACATACATACATACATACATAATCACTAAGTAGACCTAACATTAATCCAGACTAAGTGTTTTATTTCTTATGATTTTGGTTGAACTGGCTACGAGGTTGAGAAATCAAAACCATTGATTCTCGGATGGTCTGATTGCTACAGGTCGTCTACTCCGTGGCTGCCTTGTCTAAGGCTATGTACGACCGTATGTTCAAGTGGCTGGTGGCCCGTGTCAACAAGACTCTTGACACAAAACAAAAGAGACAGTACTTCATCGGTGTGCTCGATATTGCTGGCTTCGAAATCTTTGAGGTATTACATAACTTTCGCAGCTGTTACAAAATTAAAGATAAGTTGATTGGTAGGCTAATTGATAAAAATTGTCGAGTTCATATTAGTTGTACTGTGACAGGAAATAAACATTGCTTCACTGTAAAACAAACTATTTTGGCCTACTGTACTATGATACTGTGCTATACTATTTGCTTTACCGTTCTCTGAAAAAGTGGCAGAGTGAACATATTTCTTGAAATACCGGTGCCTTTTATTTAACTGCTTGAGGAATGAAAACTCGTTGGTAGTATGTTTGTATTGATGCCCGGAATGTCCCTTTGAATCAATTCTTGGTAAGAGCTGCCTCATTTAATCCTTAGACTACACTAAACAATTATTGGGTTGATTACAAGTCGAGTGAAGTTCTTCCGATTTTGTTTCGTTTGTATAGTACAACACGTTTGAGCAGCTGTGCATCAACTACACGAACGAGCGTCTCCAGCAGTTCTTCAACCATCACATGTTCGTCCTGGAACAGGAGGAGTACAAAAAGGAGGGCATTGTGTGGGAGTTCATTGACTTCGGTATGGACTTGGAACAGTGCATCTCTCTTATCGAGAAGGTTAGATCAACTGCCTTTATTATTTTATAGCCTATGACTTAGGAGTCATGGGAAACTAGATTTAAATCTTCTTATTTGGACAAGAAGTTGATGCCATTTGCAGAGATTCTGCATTTTTATACGGATGCACAATTCGGTGTGTAAACTTCCTAATTACTACCTAATGAGTATGAAGCTGCAGTAATAAGGACATCAATTTATATCAAATTAATAAAGCTTAGTAACTGACTCACAAGTTTCACACAGTAATATTAGCCTATTACTACCCTGTTCTTCACAATACAATTCCTTACGTAATCGAAAGACAATGACAAGCTCAGCTTAGGCCCATCGTGTTAATCCTTCTTTTAGGTATTTTGCGAATGTTTTATATTGCATTTCTTATGCATTTAGCGTGATCTGCACATCATTCTGATTGTAGCCCATGGGCATCTTGTCCATCCTCGAGGAGGAGTGCATGTTCCCCAAGGCTTCTGACAAAAGCTTCTTGGCCAAGCTCTACGAGAATCACTTGGGCAAGTCGAAGAACTTCGGCAAACCCAAACCCAGCAAGGCATCCAAACACGAACCGCATTTCGAAGTGTACCACTACGCCGGAACCGTAAGTATAGGCCTATCCCTATAAACAATCCATGGAATCGAAGATGCGATTGTGAATTAGGCTATTATTACAGTTGAGTTGCTGACTGACTCAGATATAGCCTAACTGTGGGTCAATTTTATAGGATGTTTTAAACAGATCAAAATTGAATCCAAATGTTCCGTTTCTGCTTAAATTGTTAATTAATGAAATGGCGACAGCCGTAATAAAACCAATTCGTTAATTTAAGTAACTAAATGACATCTTGTATATTTTACTATTATTGTTTTTAATTAGTCTATGCCTACTTTAGGCTATCTGTCTTAGATTATGCGTGGTCTGTATTTTATATTCAACTTTATAAGTTCTACATCTGACGTAGGTGCAATCGTCGTAGCACGCATATATCATGATGTATTTTGATTTGACATGCGATCACAGGTACAGTACAACATCAATGGTTGGTTGGACAAGAACAAGGATCCAATCCAGGAGTGCGTCGTTGAACTTATGCAGCAGTCCAAGGAACCTCTAGTCGCTCTCTTCTTCCGCGAACCAGAAGACGGTAATTTCAACTAATTATACCTTTAGCTATTTGGCTTATTTAATGATGGTAACTTCGTTTATACAAATTTCACTTATGTAAGTTATATCAAAACACAGCGCAATTCTGATTATGATTTCTGTATGCCGGTCATCCTTATTATGACTAATAATTCCTAAGGCATGAGGCAAAGGCTACTAGAAACACAAGAAAAAACAGGCTAAACAGGCTAAAGGACGCCAGGCTGTTACAGTAGGCCTAAGCCTATGTAATACCGGTGATATTTGTCTAAGCTTGAGTCTTGCCTATCGTGATTATTATAGTAAGTATGGTACTTTGAGTTTTTTTACACTGTCCAATGGTATCCATGAACGAAAAATAAGGCAGGCCTACAACTGAAAAAAATGTCGAGAAAAACTACTTGATTACACTGCGAGTTAGTAATTACATTGTTTATGTAGGCTTACCGAGTGCACCTTGCATAATTTGCTGTTGTTGATTGTATTGTCTTAGATGGTAGTACCAAGAAGAAGAAGAAGGGATCTGCCTACCAGACCATCTCCGCTACTCACAGGGTAGGTCCAACCATTCTTTACAATTAAGGAGTTCGCATTTACCTTTGCATTATAACTGATTAAACAGCCAAAGTGTTTCAACTAGTAACGTCCTCCTACAATTGACTGGCCTATGTATGGGTTGGAGTCCACAGAGTGATTGTACACATAAGCAAATACTAAGGCGGGTGACGTCTGGGTCGAGAATTGTTGCGTCGTGCTGTCAAATATTTGCAGTGCCAATAAGACTCTTTAGCATCATTTTGCAATTCAAATAAACTTCGATTGTAATCTTTCTGAATTATAGGAACAACTGGCAAAACTGATGGCCACCCTGAAGACGACTCACCCATCATTCGTCCGTTGCTTGATCCCCAACGAACAAAAGAAACCAGGTACCAGCGTCGATTTCTTTTACCTTCTCCATTTCATATGGTCTTAACACATTCCTTCCTTCCTGTTGAAATGTTCGATATTTTTGGTCGTCCACACTGATACCTTTTATGATCACTTCCCTGTTATGATCATTTCCCTTATACACATTCACAATTCATCCGTTGCAGAGTTGATTTCCTTATCTACACTTTCGAATTTTTTTCTGTTATCACCCGTTTTGAATCCGTTTTCCTAATCGTAATGTTCCTAAACTTTTCATCGAGATTATTAATTTTTATCTAGCGTCCGAATGCACTGACTAACATTTGCTATTTCCTCATCCTTATTCCACTAACACCGTTTGATTATGAAGACATTTTACCATTATTTTGTTTATTAATATTGTGACGTTTTCTGTTTGACAATCATATTACATCCTTCACATTTATGATGAGTATCATAAAGAGCACATATCCTGTTCAATTTAATTTTCATTTTGAGAACAGTTATCTGAATCCTTCCTTTCGATTATTGATTTGTGATGAATGCTTCATTTCTCTTCCTCTGTGTGTACCTGTGTTTAGTGTTCCTTCCCCATTTTCCTGCTCCTATCTATAAAAAGAAATACCCTTTCCACCCATTCCTACCAGGTTGAACTGATTGAATCGCGAACTACGTCCGACAATCTCGAATAAAGACAAGCGTGAGTAATTTAACTGTTTAACACAGTTATAGATGTATGTCGACATGTCTCAGGTACTATAGGGCCTACTGCCATCTCTTATGGTACAATTTTTGTCCGAGCTAAAATTTGAAATTAATCTATTCCTCCTTCTAACTGCTTCTTAACTTTCTGTATTGCCAATAACTTACAATGCCTACTTGTAAATCTTTGCACCAGTTAGATATAAGTATGTTGTTGTGGTGAAATAACGGAAATTTGAAACTGTGATTTAGACTAGTGCTCATTCAAGACTTTCTGCCAATCCAGGATATCCAAAGTTGATGAATAAAATGGTCTTTTAAAACAATGCATGTCAGCTTTTGTTACAGAGCCTAGACTGATGACCTGATTCTACGTGTTCCTTTTTCTCTGTGTCAGTGGTTTAGAAACCGAAATTAAAATTTCTGTTAAAAAATTTTTCTACTTGTTTGGTTAATTATAAATTTATTGCATAAGAAAGAAACAATCAGATAATTAATCAAATCAAAAAGACATACTTATCAAGTACGCGGAGCTGATTAATTATAGTCAAAGTGTGCATGGTGAGTTTTTTAAAGTCGCGCGTGTTTGCAAGAGTCAGCTGTCGCTGATATTGATGATAAGTCATGCCAAGGTGTACTCACCAACACGTGGTTGTCTTACCTTCGCAGGTATTCTGGAGGCTGAGCTTGTACTGCATCAGCTCCAATGTAACGGTGTGCTTGAGGGCATCAGGATCTGCAGAAAGGGATTCCCCAACAGGATGGTCTATTCTGAGTTCAAGCAGAGGTTATTATTTCACATTTGTCTAAAACATCAATATCATTCATAAATCACAACATTCCTTTACATTTAATACGTTCAAAGCTTATTACAGACTGATAGCCTAATCGTGGACGATAAATGCTAATTGCTAATTAGTTAAGAAACTCTCTTACCAGGCGTAGGCTAAGCCTACTACTTCTTGACGTCTCACCTGCATGATCGGTTTCAATATCCGATTTGTCTTTTGTGCTTCCAACAGATACTCGATCCTGGCTCCAAATGCTATTCCCTCCGGCTTCGTTGATGGCAAGGTTGCATCCGAAAAGGTTCTTGCCGCCCTAAACATTGGTGACAACTACCGTATTGGTCACACGAAGGTCTTCTTCAAGGCTGGAATTCTCGGTCAGCTTGAGGAGATGAGAGATGAAAGACTGTCGACGATCATCTCAAACTTCCAGGCTCGTATCAGAGGATACCTCATCAGGAAGAACTACACCAAACTCCAGGACCAGAGGTCGGTTGCTAAAACAATACTGCCACTGAACGCAGTTAATTAGTTATTAGTCAAATTGACTTTTGAAATCGATTGGTAATATAAGACAGTGTCATTATTTCAAGTTAGGACAAAATAATCTAATATAGATATAGATTTGAGAATTGAATACGCTACTTAGTACTTACAACAGTACATCGCATCCTCGGTAAAGCGACTTAGGCTATATCGATAATTTATAGCATACTTGAAAAGGTGCCACCGAAGATTTGAAGTGAAATCCAACTGAACGCCTTTAAGATAGGCTTGTCTCCTTTGTCCTATTTTAATAGGTAGGCCTAGATGCATATATCCAACTAAGAACGTATCCAAAGAAATGTTTGAATTCAGTACTATAAGGAGATTGGAGATGTTATTGGTTGGGTTACATTTGGATTAACACGTTCAGTTGTAACTGAATTCTTGTAGAGTGGCCCTGAGTGTCATTCAGCGCAACATTCGTGGATGGTTGGCCATGCGCAACTGGCAGTGGTGGAAACTCTACACCCGTGTCAAGCCACTCCTGACCCAGGCCAGAGCTGAGGACGACATGAAGAAGCAGGGTGAGGAACTGGAAGCCGCCAAGGCGGAACTGATCAAACTGGCGAAAAGGCAGAAGGAACTGGAAGAACAGAACGTGACTCTTCTCCAGCAGAAGAACGACGCGTTCTTGCAGCTGCAGGCTGAGGGCAGCACCGTTTCCGATCTCGAAGAGAAACTTGGATTGCTTGTGAACCAAAAGGGTGACCTCGAAGAAACCAACAAGGAACTGGAGGATAGAGTGAAGGATTTGGAAGGAGGTTCTGAAGAGCTCATCGAAAAGCAGAGGAAGTTGGACGAGAAGAACCATGAACAGAAGAAGGCTATCGAGAACCTGGAGCTGACCTTGCAGAAGGCTGAGCAAGACAAGCAGACCAAGGACAACCAGATCAAGACCTTGAATGACGAAATGGCCAAACAGGACGAGAACAACGCAAGGCTGTCGAAGGACAAGAAGAGCCTTGAGGAGACGATCAAGAAGACCCAGGCTGATCTGGCCGCTGAAGAGGACAAGGTCAACCACCTCAACAAACTCAAGCAGAAGTTGGAGCAGACCATTGACGAGGTAGGCTGGTCAATCCATTTTTCAATCTTTTTATCCACCGGTTCAATACAAGAATTTATGTATCTGATTCACTCTCTAAAATCACTTAATACTTTTCTGATTTCTTGAGTTACAATTATTTCTCGGTGTGTGAAGTTTGTATAAATCCAAGAAAAACAGAAATTTCGAAGATTGAAATGCTGAATAAGCCTACAGCTAAATCAAAACGTCTTCATTATCACCAAAATTATGTTGAATTTCAGAAAGAGGAGAGCTTAGAACGTGAGAAGAAGGTTCGCGCTGACGTTGAGAAGGCAAAGAGGAAGTTGGAGTCGGATCTGAAGCAGACCCAGGAAGCTGTCGAGGAATTGGACAGAATCAAACACGAACTCGAGGATAATGTTCGCAGGTCAGTAGACGCTTAATGTTAATGCCATTCCCTTATTCGTAACACTTGTCGGTGTTGACATTCTATTGCAGATATCAGCTTTTAGAATTCGCACTGGTAGAAAATAATATAGGCCTATATAATTCGAAAATTATCAGTCGAGTAGGCCTATAGTGGTATCAAATGCAACCCGCAGGGCCACCGTTGCTCGCCTAAAATTAATTTGGCCATATGAAATAATAAAGCAACTGTATACCTAATTAGCTATAATAAGGGAAGTCCAACTTGACAGAATTCTACAATTATTTCAGGCTGTTATGATTAGGCCTACGTTTGGATGCGTTTTAAAGTCTTTACAAACTTATGATAAGTGTATGCCATGATACGTGCTTCATCATTTAAATTACTATATGTGACAATTTGATAGTCGATTGTGAAATGCCAACGCTGATTATTATTTAGATGCCTGTTTATCCTCATTTGCTCATTAGTTTATGAGATAGCTAGACTATAATAAATGAATTGTGAACTTACGTATGATTGTGTTGCTGCTGCTTCTAGGAAGGATGGTGATATCAGCAATCTGAATGCCAAGCTGGAGAGCGAACAGAACCTTGTTGCTCAACTGCAGAAGAAGATCAAGGAGCTTCTGGTATGTAGTAGGCGAATTTCATCTCTTGTGCTAACGAAGAAAGCAGGATTACAGCTCAAGTTTATTCTACAGTCAAATCCTAATACTGAAATGAAGTCCGCCGAGATTTGACGCAAGCTATTACAGCCAACTAAGCCTATATAGCAAATAGTATATGCATTATAAGTCAGGACACAGTTTGAACACTTGGTATGCTTGCCTGGTAGCCTACATTTTGTCACATGATTCTTACAATTCACTGTTACTCTGTTCCTGTAATGGGACATACTAATAACTAAAACGAACATGCTAATAACTTAAAATTTAGCCTAAATATGCTCTTCTAAAACTATCATATTAAGAGTAAATTATAAGGTGTTCATCAAAGTTAAGAGGAAATAAACAATACATATGAATACTCAGTGTTCAAAACGATCAGACACCAAACGAGTTGCTGTTGTAAAAATCTGCGATATTTATGGTCAACTTAATTTTAAATGAACGAATTTAATTGATTGCTTTAAATTACCTATTGCTGAGACAAATAAACAACCTTTTATTGAAACTAATTGCATTGATTAACATAAACCTTATTATAATACAATTTCCATGGATTGTTTTTCAGGCACGCATTGCTGAGTTGGAGGAGGAACTTGAAGCTGAACGAGCTTCCAGAACCAAGGTATAGATCAACTTCTGATAACCAATTAATCCTATGTTTGTCATCTTTATAATATTTCATTCGAGATTAGTATTGCCCGAATGAGTTTTGCTCCCAAGTAGGATGTGTTTCTATAAAGAAAACTAAAGGCATTTCTTACATAGCCTAATTATAATTAATGTAGGCCTTAAGTAAAATTTACGGACCTGCTACTACTCTTACTAAGGCTGGCTCCCTCGAGTAAAATCTGCAACTAATTCTGGCTTACTAGCCTTTAGGACCTAATCGTCACAGATATCCCCTTTGCATTTAGCCAATAATTGCGTCGTCTAAAGTTCACTTAACATTGTTATGTTTTAGGCCGACAAGCAAAGAGTTGAGCTTCAGCGCGAATTGGATGATCTCAGCCAGCGTCTTGATGAAGCCGGTGGAGCTACTCAGGCCCAGGTAACCATCCAACCACATGACATGTTATTAGATCGTTATAACACACCAATCGCAGAATTTTTCATATATAATTTTGTTCGTCTGAGTACTACGGGAGATATTTTTTAATGAAAAGCGTCTAAGGAGTTTTCCATACTTTTTTAAAATTTAATTTGCGCTAAATGTTCATTCTTTATCAATAACAGTACTGTTTCCTATTCAATAATCCAATCGCTCGTTACCCCTTTGTCCCTTACTTCTCATCTAGCCATTTTCTTATTTTAATTTAGCCTACCATCGGCAACCACAATCATGAACTATGATCTTGACACCAAGTTACATTTATATCTGTCTTTCCAACAGATCGACGTGAACAAGAAGCGCGAGGCTGAGCTTCAGAAGTTGCGCCGTGACCTTGAGGAGTCCCACATCCAGGGTGAAGCCCAGGCGTCCGCTCTCCGCAAGAAGCAACAGGATTCAGTTAACGAACTTTCTGAACAACTCGACCAACAAGTTAAGGCCAAGCAGAGGTAAGTGTCAGAGACAAATCTACTGATGATACATGTAGGCCTATTGAGCAACTCCAGCGTGAACTTTTTAATCAGTGCTTCATAAAAATTACAGATTTGCAGCCGATGGCAAAAGTTGACAGAAGTGTTGGCATTGAGCCATAGAATTAGCATGTAGATTTTTTTATACTCGAAGCAGAGACGTGAAAAAAGATGCTACATGTACATTATAGCTGGCAGCCATCTGACCGAAGTCGATTTCAAAAACCAAGAACACTACAAAAATACACAGGACTAATATTATATTTATTTGGACATTTATGGCTTGTTCAGGTCTATATAGGGCCTACATATTTGGGCGAACATGTATGTAAACATAACTATATGGATATAAATTACATAAGAAACACACCGTATCGATGAAGTAGATATTGGCCTACCTTGAATTTTAAAAAGTTCAGACCATATGCGTGAACAAATGACTTTATGACTGCGCTTCTCTCTGTAGAATTGAGAAAGAGAAGAGCCTGCTGAAGTCTGAATTGGACGACTTGAGAGGACAGATTGACCATATCACCAAAGGAAAGGTGAGATTAACGAACTCAAGTCTCTTTGTGATAAAATTCACGGCTGCAATATTAGACTTTCAATTATATCTGTGATCATTTCCATTCTGATACAATTTTAGGTTGCTATTTCGTAGGCGAGAGTCCCTCTTGATTTGAAATCATGTAGCCTAACGCTTTGCTAAACATTTGTTGAAAATCTGGATTTTTTACATTTTGATATCGCAACGTCTTGATTTGGACTACCACAAATTGGCTAGAATTTATCTAGTTGCTCAGGCCATGTCGCATAAATTATCTGAAGAATTAAAAGTAAAAATTCGGCGAAACTAGCCTATAAATATTCAACGAGATCATATTGAGATATAGATTTTGAGTTGTGAACTTTACCGACTTACTTTCTTTCGTAGGGCAACGCCGATAAGTTGAGCAAGCAGTTGGAAGGTCAACTGGCCGAGCTGAACGCCAAGCTGGACCAGGCTCAACGCGAGATTCAAGAACTGAACGCTGCCAAGAGCCGAGCCCTTGCCGAGAACGCTGACCTGTTGCACAAGTTGGAGGAGGCCGAAAGCCTGCTGAACCAGCTGACGAAGGCAAAGCAAGGGCAGGGCAAGAGCCTCGAGGAAGCGAAGGCCGCCCTTGAAGAGGAGAGCCGTCTGAGGACGAAGCTGCAGAGCGAGAACCGTACTCTCCAGGGCGACCTCGATCAACTCCGCGAGCAGCTCGAGGAGGAACAGAGTGGTCGTGCTGACCTTCAGCGTCTTGTCCAGAAGGCGAACAGCGAGGCTGCCGTATGGAAGCAGAAGATGGAAAGCGGAGAGGGTGGAGTGCGCTCCGAGGAACTGGACGAACTTAAGCGCAAGCTGAATGCCAAACTCCAGGATACGGAGAGCCAACTGGAGGCCGCTTTGTCGAAGGCTTCAAGTCTGGAGAAGGCGAATGGACGTCTGAGGGGAGAACTTGAAGATCTATCCATCGAAGTCGAGAGGGTGAGTTGCAGAGACTTTTCCGCCAGCTTCTCGTTCATATAATCTTTAAAGACTGGATATTGTAGAGTGCTCTACCAAGAGCTTTTGTGCAAGTCAAAATGCGGTGGGCAAATAGTCGATTCGCAAAGACTATTCTAATCTTCAAAAAAGTTTTGAAGAATTGAAATTGAATAAGTAAGTAATCAGAGTAAGTAAATAGCAAAGATACCGATTGGTCTTTCATATCGTCCTACGTATTTTTTACTAACAAACGCACGGTAGTTTGCAGAAGAAATAAACAATAGAAATGTCAATTCAAAGTCATACAGCATTCTCACAATAAAACTGCTTTTGGCAAAGACATCAGCTCCAGATATGGTTAGATTATGTGGCCTGGGTCGAATATTGCATTGTGACCTTATTGGGGGGGAGGAAGAGAGGAGTGGAGATGCCATTGAAATTGTCTTCTTTTGGTAAAAGAATCAACTCTAGCTAGTTAGTGTTAGATTATTGTGGCCTGAGTCTAAAATTTTATGAAGCGACTTTATGGGGAGGTAGAAGTGGAGATTGGAGAGACTGTTGACATTTCTGGGACCATTTAAGATTGACGTTTCCACTGCATTTCATGAACTTACGTTCATGTTGATTCTGTGTCTACTTGTAGACTACTTCAGTGGCCAACCAGGCCGAGAAGAGACAGCGCGGATTCGACAAGGTCGTTGACGAATGGAAGCGCAAGGTGGCTGACCTCCAGGCTGAACTGGAAAGGTCACAGAAGGAATCGCGCACCACAGCTGCCGAAGTCTACAGACTGAGAGCTCAGCTGGAAGAATCAACGGACGCCATCGAAGCTGTCAGACGCGAGAACAAGAACCTCTCAGGTAACATTAGACACGAATTATTGAAAAATATTTGTAGACATAATTATGGGTTCCCATGTAGAGGAAAAGTTAAAGGCTTACTGGATTAAGCCAAACAGGGACACATTTGGAATTGATTGACAACAGGCTAAAAAATATGTGCGATTGATGCAGATGATGTGTTCTTTCCATACTAGATGTATGAAATGCCCAATGTTCCAAAATTGGCTTCATTTAGAGTTACGCCGACACACTTGGACTCAACCAGAATTCTTCCTCACTAAACTTAGAACTGTTCTTTTTGGGCTCGCTGGAGTCAGGAGCGCCTCTGAGTAGTTTCCTTGACGGGGCGCTATACCGTATAAGTTTTGGAATTAATGAATGGATGAAGTGTTAAATGATCTGCTTTCATTAGGTGTGGCTAGATTATGAAATTGCAACCCAGTGTTTGTTGCTATCTCCAGACGAAATCCAAGATCTCACCGACCAGCTTGGAGAGGGAGGCAAGAGCGTTCATGAAGCGGATAAGATCAGACGCCGATTGGAACTGGAGAAGGAAGAACTCCAGGCTGCATTGGAAGAGGCTGAAGCGGCGCTTGAACAGGAGGAAGCTAAGGTCCAGCGATCCCAGTTGGAGCTGAACACCATCCGACAGGACATCGATCGCCGCCTCGCGGAGAAGGAAGAAGAATTCGACAGCACTCGGTCAGTTGACAAATCTATAATTTGCTTTTCATATTGTGGTCTCGCACTGTCACAGGTCTGGAGCACCTCTGAGGAGTTTTTCTCTCTAAATGGCGCTATATAAATTCATGATTACTTTGTACTTATCTAACCTTTTCAGATGAATGTTGTGCAGTTAGGAAGAATTAGGTCATGATCGATTGTTTCAAAAGCAACAGACATGTCAAGAAGACAGAGAAAATTGGGCATTGACCAATGGCAGAGACAAGCATAAAGTGTAGAAAGATAGGCAGGTCAGACAGTCAGTCGTGTGTATTAAATAGTCATCTGATAATTTCACGGGACCCAAGCCCAATGCAGATCCGGTGAACCTACGTGGAACCCAAACAAATGTTTCTGTGATTAAAATGTGTTGATAACTTTTTTCATGCATAGCATTTAACCTTCTGCATGGATGATCAAGTGCTTTGCTTGTGGTGGTAAATTAATTACTTGATTTTGTTGCTTTGATGGAAAATCACCTGAGTGTGTTATGATTGTGTTTTTCTAGCAAGAACCACCAGCGTGCCCTGGAATCGATGCAGGCCAGTCTCGAGGCCGAGGCCCGTGGAAAAGCTGAGGCCCTTCGCAGCAAGAAGAAGTTGGAACAGGACATCAACGAACTGGAGGTTGCCTTGGATGGAGCGAACCGAGGACGCGCAGAGGCCGAGAAGAACATCAAGAAGTTCCAGCAACAAGTCAAGGAACTTTCGGAAGCCATCGAGACGGAACAGCGCCAACGCGAGGAGTACCGTGAACAGTTCCAGTCCGCTGAACGTCGTGCTATTGTGATCGCTGGAGAAGTGGAGGAGCTGAGGACCCAGCTGGAATCTGCTGAGCGTGCTCGCAAGGCAGCCGAAAGCGAGTTGCATGAGGCTTCAGATCGCGTGTCCGAGATCACTTCCCAAGCGTCTTCCCTGGCTGCTCACAAGAGGAAACTGGAGAACGAGCTCCTCGCAACACAGGTTAGAAATATCTATTGATCTTAATAGTTACTCAATAATAGCCTATCAGGTAATCATAATATGGTACGTATTGTATTTTATGCAATAATAATAATTATGTGCGCGGCCAGGTGTCACTTTTGTCATAGATAAAAATTTAATGCTTAACCTGACATTCGGATGTTCGTGACAAATTTATTTAAAATAGTAAACAAATTATAATTGCCTTCCTTGGAATATGTCCTTTATTATTTTCCACTTCCTGACCACAACGAGATCGGATGTTATTGGTCACAAAAAAGTAAGCTCTAAAATTAGGCTACTAACGGGTTGTTGAAAAGTTAAGCTAAGAGTGCCAACGAAAAATGAATTTCACTTTAGTCTGTAAATATCGTTCTTACCTTAAATTCTTTGTTTTGAAAGTAATTGGATGAATGTAATTTTTTTCACTTAGACCGACTTCGAAGATCTGTCGAACGAACTGAAATCGTCCGAGGAGACATCGAAGAAGGCCGCCGCCGACGCAGCACGCATCGCCGAAGAACTTCGACACGAGCAAGATCACTCAAGCTCGATCGAGAAGCTTCGCCGCTCCCTTGAGGCTCAGGTCAAGGAACTCCAGGCCCGCCTGGACGAAGCCGAGGCCTCTGCTCTGAAGGGAGGAAAGAAGATCATCCAGAAACTTGAATCACGCGTCCGAGAGTTGGAAGTGGAATTGGAAAGCGAACAGAGACGCTACACGGAGACGGAGAAGAACTTGCGCAAACAGGATCGCCGTCTGAAGGAGATTTCCGCATCTTGGGACGAGGATAAGAAGTCTCAAGAAAGATCAGCTTCTCATGTTGACTCGCTTCAACAGAAGATTAAGACCTTCAAGCGACAAGTCGAGGAAGCCGTAAGTCTTTGCTTGAAGAATGTAAAACTTTCCACATGATTATCATTTGAGTGTACTTCTAAATATGAACTGTTGGCTCGTTTCATATCATTTTGACCACTGTGCTTTAATTATTGAAACAGTGTTCATGGTAATATTATTTCATTTTCAATTGAATCGACATATTCATCTTTTTGAGTGAGCGATGGTTTGAGTAAATTAACTAATTGTTGATGATTTAATTGTTCAACCAATCTTTTTTTGTTTTATGTAATAACAGGAGGAAGTGGCTGCCATCAACTTGGCCAAGTACCGTAAAGTCCAACATGACTTGGAGGAGAGCGAGGAACGAGCTGATCAGGCCGAGAATGCCATCTCGAGACTGAGAGCCAAGCAACGTAGCTCTGTGTCTGTGACGAAATCCGCTGGACCGGTGAGTAAACCAGCCTCTGCTATTTTTGAAACGGTGTAAGTCAACGGCATTTAAATAATTTGGCAATTATATAATGTTCTGATAATTGTGTGATAAGATTATGAATAGGGTGATCTTTAAGATGAAAATTGCTCTAAATTTCAACTTTTTTCCTAACTCTTGCATGTTAACCAATATCTTACAAAGAAATGTAATTTAGATTTTAGACGATATGAAAAGCAGACTCTTTATTGTTAGAACAATCCTGGTTGTGTAATGTTCCAATGCATAGGTCTATAGAATGCAACTAGGCAAATTTTATTAGATCCAACGTAACCATTTACTTGTGTCGTATATTTTAGGGCATCACCATCAAGGAAACAAGAACAACAGGTGGGTACATTACCGGCGAGTTTGGTTCGCATCCTTCTATATTGATCCATGAAAAGCTCATATGCAGCACTCTCATTGTTTGGCTGAATTATTTTCCTCATAAGTCAACTAATCATCAGCACATATCTGGTCTGAACTTTACTCAGATTGCATCTATATTAACTTTCTAATTGATCCACTCACCTCATTCTCTGTCTCAGTTTTCGTATCTCTGAATATTCTCATTTGTCCCTCTGAATATCCTCGTTAGTATCTCTGAATATCCTCGTTTGTCCCTCTGAATATCCTCGTTAGTATCTCTGAATATCCCCATTTGCTTCTCTGAATGCCGCCAGTTGCCTCAGGCTAAATCGACATGTAGCCAGTTTAGCAATCAGTCAGTATCTACACGTGTTTGTTCTGTTTGACTGGTTCTGTAGAATCGAGCTCAGAAGGTCACGGCCGCAGATTCTAAGTCGAAAGAAATGAGTCAATAACTACGGTTATTTAAGGTATGCTTTTATCTCAATTAGCAAAACACCTGTATGTGCTAAACCTTTTGTGATCCATATCTCTGATTATGATGATGACGGTAATGGCGACGATGATGGTGCCTTGATGCTGCTGCTGCTGATGATGATGATGATGATGACGACGAACTGATGATGACCTTGATGAAGATGATTTGATATTTATGAATGATAAATATGTGATGATAACGAAGTTGGGAGTGGTGCTGATGGCGTGATGTGACGAAAACTGAACAAGGCGAGAACGCGTAATGTAATGCAAACTGTAATGTAAGTGTACAAGTCATGTTAATCTTCAAACTTTATCAATGCCATACAAAAACCACGTTAGGGAGATCAACCAAAACTGGCGCTGTATCAAATCGGGTCCGCAATAGTTTCATCGATGCAACGAAGCGTGAAAACCACCGTTTTGAACTCATCGTCAAACTAATATTTTTAGTTATCGAATGCAAGAACACTTTCAAAGAATCGCGTGTTAGCACAGTAACATCATCATCGTCCGCGCTGTAGTCGGGAGTGTCTTTACGTATAAAACTTTGAGAGGTGCTATAAGAAGTGCTCAAACATACAATCATACATTAGAGGAGCTACTCACGAAAAGAGCTTCTAACCTTACAACATATAACTGCAACAGGACCTAATATGTCTCAGCCTCTCAGACGGGCAGCCGTGGTGAACGACCAACTTATTGAAAACTAACCATGGTCAAAGTGATACATTCGCTGTAAAAAGTCGGATATTCCACATTCAGTCTAATTTCCATATCTCTTTATACTCTCCCTAGCCAACTCAGTTGCAATGATTACACCGACTGTACACTGTCGGTGGGAAGTTAAGATGGCGAGGGAGAGGACTGGCCATCTGCCATCCTCTTATGCCGAGACTAAGAAAATGATATCGCTAATACTCCGTATCTACGGCTGGCTTTGGGCAAGCTTCATTGCAATTAAGCTGCTGTACGCCATTGTTCTTTTATTCTACTGCTGTCTCATTTCCACTGTTCTCTAATTTCGCAGTTTCGTTTTGGGAACTATTATTTACTGCTCTCGTGTGTAGGCCTACTGTGCTCTACCGTAATCTTATAAGCTTATAGATTGTAAGCCTGCTCCACGGTAACGCTGCCTAATCTCATGTACCGTACTATACCGTCAATGATCCGTCATTCTATAATTATGATGTATTTAATCGCTATTAATATGTACCGTCATGTTATGCTCTTACCCTACTCTTATTTCTAAACTATTCACTACCCCGACCTTATGACTTCTACTCTACCATAATCTTATAGAGTGTACTCTGTCGTAATCCTAAGTACTGTACTCTACAATAATCTTATTTACTTACTTACTCTGCCTAATCTTACTTAGGCTATGTATTCTACTGTACTGTGCTCTAATCTTGTGTGCCTCTCTCTCTAAAACAATATGATGCAGGCTACTATTCTCTACTCTCCTGAGGTCTCCTCTAAACTTATCTACGTGTTGTACTCTACATTTACCTTACGAACTGTACTCTACCGTCATCTTATTTACTGAGCACTGCTATATTCTTACATCATAAGCTGTTTTCAACCGAAATCCTATATACCGTAATCTTTGTAGGCCTACTGTACTCTACCATAAAAATATTTGTCTAATATGCTCTGCCGTCGGATTATTTTCTGCGGGATTACTGCTATCTGCTTTGCTCTACCGTAATCCAGACCAAGTGATTATTCTACCTAGACCCATAGCTATCGCAGTCTTTAAGTCCAAATTTATGAAACGTCAATGCTAAGCGCAGGGCATCAGCGTAATCACGAGCGTTGTATGAAGACGGGTTAGTAGCCGAGTTTGGTTGTCAAAAAGACAGAGCCGCAAAATTATACTCAACGATCCAAAATTATGTTGGGCCTACCTTGTGGTATCGGCGATGTCTTCATCAGATCGGCATGGCATCAGTCAATGGTCGTTCCTGATTTCCATGAACGAAGGTTGGTCTCTTCAGAGGTCATACGAAGGATAAACGAGTGGTGGATATGAATGGAAAATTAACGACACCATTGCGATATCCTCATCCATGTTAAGTCACAAAAGTCACTGGAAATAACAAGAAACATCTGAGGAGGAGGAGGACGACGACGATGAAGGGCTATGTAATAAACAACGGATAAGTGGAAAGCTGTTGTATTCCAACAGTATTGTGTTGAAATTGAAGGCAGGATACTGCATTGCTGCTGTTCTATTAAATGCGAAGGCACTAATGGCTAGCAATGGGCCGAAGTAAGGCGCTATATAAAAACTAGATGGGTTCGCCTTTCAAAAATCTCTACCGGGATTCGAATCTATCTCTTCCGAAACGATAACTCTCTGTCCAAATAAGTGACAAACACGTATAAGCTTACAGAAAGAGATGCTCGGTTCTTTGATTGTTTTTATGTAGTGCACTAAAAAGATCCATCAAAACGTCCCTGAAGATAAACGTTGATAGTGGCCTCTAATACAACAAAGTTTGACTAACATAACCTTATCTTATATTTTCTGAATTTGTCTAAATTTACCTTGAAGTTCTCTACCATTGGCTAAGCTTACGTAGGTCTCGATAATTAATTTATTGGTCCTTCTCTTTGAATGCGCTTTCTCCTTCTGTGCGCTCTACACTTCTGTCTGGCAAGTCTGTCTTTTTTCCTTCTCTTTTCTCAAAACCTGCTTCTTGAGCACTGGGACCACGTCTGAACGGTTCGCCCTAATAGAGGCGCTCTATAAATGCTTAAATACAATACAATACCTCATCTTAACTTACCTAACCTTTAGTTAACCTTGCCTAGCCTAGCTTACCTTCTTACTTCATCTTATTTTATCTTAACTTATATAACCTTACTTTATCCAATCTTACCTTATACCTGAACGCATATCTTAAAGTAGGCTACTCTAGCATATCTAACCTTACCTCAGTCTGCCTTACGCCACCTGGTCCTTACCTAACCTTCCCTCACTGTTTACCTATTTAAAATAAACTTACCTGATCCAGCCTTATCTTATCCTATCTTATCTTATTTTGTATAACCTAATATGACCTTCATATAACCTCATCTAAACTTATCTCGCCTTGCTCCACCTTACCACTCTCAAGCGTATCATATCTTACCTTAACTAGCCTCACCTCACTCGCCCAAACCTTACCTATACTCACTGTATACCCTAATCTATTACCATACGTACTGTTCTCTATTTTAATCTTATTTATGTACATGTAGGCTACTGTACTCACCTCTAATCTTATGTACTCTTCTCTACTCTAATCTATTCATATAATGATTGTAATCTACATGTACCTTGTCTTGCCTTTGCCTATCCAAAGTGTTCACAGCTTGGGTGTTCTTATAGCAAACCATTTTACAAATATGGCCACATAAATAAATAAATGTCTCATTTTTTCTGAAACAGAATATCTGGATGACTCGTCGTTGAAGCGCACCACAACCTGAAGATTTGAAAACGTCGTCAGCCGAACGAAAAGAAGCTCAACTAGCTCTGCTTTGACCTTGACTTTCCAAAATCAATCATTATTAACTACAGCCTGTAGCACAGTGTAACGGTCTTTTTAGTCTACAAGAACAGTCTACATAGTTAGTTGTCTGTCTATTTGAAAATTATTTTGTGAAGGAACAGTTGACAAAAGTTGGTTTGGTCCATAGTCTGTAGCTAATCTCCTGTACATTAGTAACATCTATAACAACATCGTCGTCGTTTTATCAAAAGCGATCTCTTTCGCTTTCTACCGAATCTGAATTAGTTGTCATGTTTGTTAGATGCACAATATCATCGGGAACATTTACTACCTGCATAAACGTGTGAAAAAGTTTTCTATTTCACGTATTTAGCAATAAAGTTTTTAGCAGTTTTTCAGTGTCTCTGTTTAATCAAGCCTCTTTTTTCTCCTCTACTTCCTCTTCCTTTTCTTTTCTGCCTATTCTATTCTTACTACTCCTCCTCCTCTTCTTCTTCTTTTTCTTCTTCTCCTTCTTCTTCTTCTTCTTCTTCTTCTTCTTCTTCTTCTTCTTCTTCTTCTTCTCCTTCTTCTAATTCTTTCACTTCTTTTTTGTTCTTACTATAATTACTGCTATAACAAGTAGTCGTCGTCGTCTTATTATTATATTTTGTTCTCTTCTTTTTCCTCTTCTTCTTCTTTCTCTTTTTATTGTTATTCGTCTTCACCATCTTCCTCTTCCTCTTCTTCTTCTTCTTCTTCTTCTTCTTCTTCTTCTTCTTCATCTTCATCTTCCTATTATTAATTATTATTCTTAGGAGTAGGACCCATAAGCCCCACATATGGAACCCGTAGGGCATACATTGCGCGTGCAAGTCCCATATAAATTTAACTCTACCATAGTCTACAATTTATTGGTCCAACAGAACATTTAATAAGTCAAATAATGACATATTCAAATTATTCATAGTTCCCAGCGAATAATTTAATGAGTGGATGAATGAATAATTATTAATGAAAAATGAGTGAACGAATGAATGAGTGGATGAATGAATGAATCAATCAATCAATCAACCACTCAATGAATCAATAAATTAATTATATAATTAAACTTCTCGATGAATGTTAAAAAATGTGCAGTGTATATAATAATTATATACTTCGTTTATTCTGTATGGAGGGGTCTAAGTCCTACTAATTAAGACCCCCAATTATAGTCATCAAAAGAACAAGATGATGGAAGTTATACATATTCACTATTCTGTGTGTTACATAACTTGACAACGACTCGTGCATCCTTCTCAAGACACAATCGATATTCGAATTCCGAACATAAACTGTGTCCGGATAAAAAGTAGCCCTCATAAAAAAGTGTCATAACTCGGTCAAAACTTCAAAGATTTGTCTGAAATTTTAAACACAGCAACAGTGACCATATTTACACGAGATTCCAAAGCCTTTTTTTCCATTTTGTCCATTTATTGACTTGCAATGTCGCATCAACATTCACATAACAGTAACAGATATTAACAACAACAAAACTTCAACAAGGAATTGTTATAAACTTAGTATTAGTGCAGGTCAATGAGTCAGCGACAAAGGTCTAAAAGACCCGCTTAAACTCGGCTGGTTCATTTACAAAACTTAATTCTTGCATAGGTAAATGTGGAGAATCAAAAAGTCGTTTCCAAATATTCGCGAGTTTGTCAAAGTTATGAGCGTTTGCGTTGGAGCACCGAAAAATTAAAGTTTCCAACATGGACCATTACTTACGCAGACGCTGTGACGTCGTCATCGATAAAATATTACGCGGACTTCGGAATCCCGATATCCCTCGCAATCTATGGGTTTTGGCCCTTTTGGGTGCATTTTCTTGGCTTAATGCTAGCCTTTCAACCAATTTCACGTTTTCAACAGTGCGTGTCGTGCGTGTTTGGCCACTGCCAGGTTTTCGCTCCACTGTGCCGGTTTCGTCGATTTCCTTCAATAGCTTCTTTACAGACGAAAGACACGTACCAACCTTTATTCGAAAATTATTTCAGAAACCTTCTCGCTCCATAACCATGTTCTTGCCGCAGTACTTTAATTAAAATTGTGTCTGTAAACGCCATTTTCTTATTGCGTACACCAAAACAAGTGACGTAATGTTTCATCGATGAAGACGTCACAGCGTCTGCGTAAGTAAGGGCACAGTATAAATAATTAACTACGTAAGTAAGGGTCTTAGTCCGGTCAATTAAGTCTTAAACCCACTCATTTACTATGGCAGGCAAATTTTTGCACGAAAAGTTTCGAAATAGACTAAAGAATATGTGGTAGAAATCCTAATAAAAAGCGATATGGGGAAATATTTAAAATTTGAGTTTTTATTTGTGAGCAGCAGTGATGCCACTGCTGGGTTCTTCCACTAGATCTTGGGTTTATTTTAGCTAGCTGGACATTGTGCATTTTCACGTGACAACACATGAATATTGGAAATAACTTTGACAATTGATATTTTTCGGTAGTTAAAAGTTTGAACTACATTTGATTCGATTTGACAAACATTAATTTTTGCTAAACCTCAAACAAAAATCTAACTTTATTTGAACAACGGGTCTAGAATCGCCTATATAAATAGTCTGGGTTTTCTGGAGTTTTCGTAAAGAAAGCTGGGTTTATTTTTGAAACCTTAGTGGCAACACTTGGTGAGCATACTGGTCAAAAATGAATTGACGATAAATTCTTTAATTATCTAACAACTTCTCCGGGTACTTTGAAAAAACTCACTTAAACGTTGCACAATAAACAATTACTTGCTTACTTTATGAAATAGAGTAAATTTTAGTCCCATATGACCGAACCACCGAACGCAATCCCGCCGCGCCCGTAAGCAAAACAGCTTCGGAAAGGTCGCGATAAAGTCCCACAATATTTAACGATTTAAACATATTTCCCCATGTTTGAATTTGTTAGGATTTTTACTGTAGTTTAGTATGGTCTTTACGTACAATATTCTGCCAAAAAGGTCTGCCATAGTAAATGAGCGGGTTCATGATGAATTTCCCGTATTTTTGACTGGCCTACTATGTTGGAAACTTTAATTTTTCGGTGCTCCAACGCAAACGCTCATAAATTTGACAAAATCGCGAATATCTGGAAACGACTTTGGAATCTCGTGTAAATATGGTCACTGTTGCTGTGTTTAAAATTTCAGACAAATCCTAAAAGCTTTGACCGAGTTATGACACTTTTTGTGAGGGCTACTTTTCACCCGGACAAAGTGCAGATGTACAATGCACAGGCATTATCTCTCGGTAAACATGTAGGCCCTATCTATGTTTGTATGTATCTGGACATTTCGGCCTGTAGGCCTACTATAGCGCCATTTCAGTCACGCAAAATATGATGTAAAATGTCATTAAGACAGAAATGTTATTAGCAGGTTAAACAAAGCACAAAGCTATGAAAAAGTCACCAATGTTGACAAGCGCACGTGCATTGCGCTGTATAAAACGAGCACATGCTTAGCCTAACACAAAAATTAGCAATAGGCTAGGCCTACGGCAATTAGCAGCAGATTATAAATTCCCTCGTGCATAGTATAACTGAAAATGTATCCGCATAATTGTTACTTTGCCCATCTAGGCAATCTACTGCTGTGCTTGATCTTTGGTGATGAACGCAAGTACGCAACTCATATCAAAGAACTTGGTCACTAAGTCTTGGTCTAAGAAGAATGCAGAAGGCATGAACTTAGAAAAGAAAGTTTTCTCTTCGTTGCTTCGAAGATCCGTCTTTTTAAAAATCTAAGCTCAACAGATTACGGAGACCTAAACAAACTGGAAAATTATAGGCTAGCACTGACCAGAGGAATAAATAATTGTTAGATTTGACGAGTTTAGAATGGAAACCCATTAAGACTATAGTCTAATCTGCCTTTTCCTCTGTCCCGCAGTAGGTCTACTCATCCTAACTGTAACACTAAATCCGACAAAGAAGAAACATCAAGTGCTAAACCTATTCGTGAACGGATAAGAAGAAAGTTCGGAGAGTAGAACAGATAATATATTGAATCCATCCTAGATCTACATAGACTATGCCAGGTTAGAGCTCTGAATGTGAGATATGGGGGCCTACAATTTTATAATGGGTGCACTGATGGACTTCCATTAAAACTCGGGCGAGTTGTCTCATTCTGGGTCCATAGCGCGGCCCATGGGTCAACACAGCTGCGATTATAAGATTATAATAATAATAGGCCTATTATATAATTAATTTTTATGTCTTCCAGAGTATATGCCCTACGAGGTGGGACCTAAGGCGGAAAACAAGGCTAGAAAAGAGCTGGATTGAGAAATTTCTTAGATAGGTTATGCATGGAATTATCGGATAGGTCTAATCGGACTTGAAATTTCTGACGACTTTTTTTAGACTTTCAGTTCCCCAAATTTGCAGATTTTCTTTTCCTCCTTAAAATTGGTGATGACCTTTTTAGTTTTTCGCTCCAAAATCTTAAATCTTTCGACTTTTTGCTCGTCTTTTCTCTAAAAGGTTTGATCCTGACCAAAAACCCAGAATCCTTGTCAAGGTCGAAAATCCCTAGGTCTAGGTGGAAAAGCTATGAGTGGCATCGCTGAGAACGGGCTAACCTCCTCCCTTTTATTAGGGGGGGGGGCTGTCCTCCATTCCCCCCTAGGTCTCCGCCCATGTGTTTGACCTACAAAGTCCTCAGCCCCAAGTCCCCAACGCATCTTCCTACCTTCAGTCAGTACTAACTCCTTACATTCCTCCTCGTTGCTTGCGCTCATCGGGTTCAAGCCTTTTAGCTGAAGCCCTTGCAAGACAGTTAGGGGCTGATGAGGTGAATGTGTGTATGAGGTATGTTATGCATTATGCAATGCATAGCGGGCTATTTAACCGTGTAGGAAATAATATTTGGAAATCTAACTGGGAATTAGGGGAAAACAGCCAAAAATCCTTTATTCAGAAATCAGACTTGTTGTCAAGACCTCAAACCTCAAGACCAAGACCAAGACCAAGACTTTGAACCTCAAGACCAAGACCAAGACCAAGACTTTGAACCTCAAGACCAAGACCAAGACCAAGACTTTTGGGCTCAAGACCAAGACAAGACCAAGACTTTTGGTCTCAAGACCAAGACAAGACCTTGCAAAAATGCAGGTTCTGCGATCTTAATGAAAACGTATTTTATTCAATTAATTCAAACAAAGCAACTCTATAAACAAACTGCAGAGAATTCAGAGTTCAGTTCGTGCTTACAAAACTCCTTAAAGGGTAGGCTATACACAATTTCGTCTCAAATCAACAAATTTTTCGGAGATTTCCAGGTCTACCATCTCAGATTTCAATGAAAATTTTACAGAATGTTTATTAGGGTATTACCGTATTAGATGAAACTATGCAAAATTTTAGATCGATAGGCCTATCTTAATAAGTAGTTTTGAAGATAAGACGTCTTAAAATTTTTATATCTTCAAAACTACCTAATTAAGATATTGATCTAAAATTTTGCATAGTTTCATCTAATACCCTAATAAACATTCTGTAAGAGCCATTTGTTGAATTGAGGCGGAATGACCCTATTGTGATTATGTGCAATGTTATTGCAAATGGCACAAGAAACAATCATATTTTGGACCAGAGACTCTGACAGCATCAACTGCGTTGGACTTCGAGGTCCATAGGGATCTGTGGACTTCTCTTCAAACATAGACGTCATAGTCAGTTGATTATATTCGAATGCAACGATGCGCGGAACCGTTGATTG
The DNA here is from genome assembly GCA_945859605.1 of Lumbricus rubellus. Taxonomy (NCBI): domain Eukaryota; kingdom Metazoa; phylum Annelida; class Clitellata; order Crassiclitellata; family Lumbricidae; genus Lumbricus; species Lumbricus rubellus. The sequence continues at coordinate 29,576,978 of OX243826.1, read as the reverse complement.
ACTAGAGGTTGCCATTGTGAGAAATTAGTTTCAAATTACAAAAGATAAACGATTAATAACAAAACGGAAGTCAATTATAGGCTTGCGAACCACCGAAACCGGAAAAAATCATGAAGTCGAAATTGGTGCATAACTAAAAATAGAAACTGGGTGCGTTCCTGAATAACGCTACCCATTGATTTCCACTAATGCACAAGTACATCGGCCCCACGACCTTAAAAATCACCTTATTATTCAATGTTAACACTGAAGGGCAGTGAAGGCAGGTCTTGGTCTTGGTCTTGAAAAACCAAGACCAAGACTTTGAACCTCAAGACCAAGACCAAGACCAAGACTTTGGCCCTCAAGACCAAGACCAAGACCAAGACTTTTATTCTCAAGACCAAGACCAAGACCAAGCCTTTTAAAAACGAACTCGAGCGCACTCGAGACCAAGACTTTAGTCTCGAGGACAACAAGTCTGTC